>JALGBA010000571.1:0-600000 GCA_023970755.1 Azemiops feae | reverse complement strand
CAATGCCTAGAAGCTACGCAGGCCTAGGTGGGGGAAAACTGCCTCCATTTGAATTCTACCAAGACTGTTGGGACCTCACAGACCCAGGAATTTTCCGACATTACTTCTGGATAGGATTGCACTTACCCAGTTAGGAGTGATGTGCAATTTGTACATTATCTAGCAATGTAGCCAGTCACACACCTTTTTCACCTCATAATTCAATCCACTCTGCACATTGCTGTCTTTGAAGACCACTTGGAAAATTCAGCTAATCCAGAATGCAGCAGTATGTGGAGTTATGGACTTGCCAGAATACACCTATGGTTGCCACTGTGCATTTGGGTAAGATTCAAGGTGCTTGCAGGGTCCATTTATTTATTATTGTCTTCTGTGGTTTCTGCCTATTTGGTATGATCTGGCAGACTAAGTCTCCTTGATTAAACGGTGACATCTTTCAAGACCCAGGAAGTGCACCTTCTCTGTAGTGGCGTCTTTCTTCTGGAATGAGTTTCCCCGAGATGGGCAAATGTTTTCTTATTATAACTGGAAACATATAATAAGAACTAGTGGAAATATATTCCACTATTCCAAGAAGTGGGTGAAAAGAGCATGAAAACCTATATTTACATTTATTTAAAAGTTATCCCCAAAAGCTCCCATTAAGAGATACCGCTATTGAAATGCAAACATCTTAAGTCAGCATTTTAGCAATGGGCACTTCACCAATCTCACCACAACAGAACTTGAGTTAATCAATAACAGACCATGGGGTCAGTGACTGTTTTTGGAATTTAAAATATGCCGTTTTTTAGTGTTGGGAAAGATCTACAATGATGGATGCAGATATAATGATGGAGCTCAGATATAAGAATGAATCATGAAATCTGATCCAATTCCTGTTTACTGGTTTTTAAAAAATCTAGGAAGTACATGAGATTGTAATTTAAATTTTATATTCAAATTACTGCTGATATCTTTGAAGAGTTTATTTACATCGTGCCACAATCATGAGCAGATCCTTGGCAGCTGACATCTTGTTACAAAACAGCACATAATGATAAAATTAAAAAATATAAAAAGCTTATTAGCATCTGGTAAGCAGCCTCCAAGTATTCTCTGGAAAAGCTGTTTTTAGCTGCTTCTGAAAGGTGAGGATACATGTGAGGCTAATTGGACTGTGTATGGGAGGCCATTCTAGAGAACCAGCCTGATTTTAGGGGGCAGGGAAGAACATGTATCTGGGCTTCATCTGCTCCAATATCCAGGATGCTGAAGACTCAATTTTGCCCCTTAAATCTTCCCAAACTGCAAAAAGTAGCCGCACATTTTGCATCCCTGTTCTCTGTGAAAATACTATCAAGAAAATATTGAATATGTAAATATCTTAGAACATACTTTAAAAATATATCATTAAAAACTATGAATATGTATTATTGCCACTTCAACACTATTGATGCTTAAGAAGTAATTTTAAGTCTGATGATCATCAAAAGAAGAGTTAGTGGTTTATTCTTCAAGTCATAAGTAGGAAATGAAGTGCTTAATACTGCATTTTCATTAGACTGTGTTTATATTCACTATTATTATGCCCAATAATCAATCCCTTTTTTTGGAAACTGCTAGGTATTTTCTTACTTCTTGCTTTTTAATACCTATCAAGCCATGGCTGTACTATGTACTGTGTTGTTGGACTTTAACTTCTGTAATATGTGAACTCAAAGAATAGATTTCTGAAGTTATATGTAAGACTGTACTGCAATAACACAATACTCATTTTGTGAATAGGAAAGGAAAACAGGAAAACAGGAATGAAATACTTTTCTTATGCTATTTGTACTATATTCTCCAAATAAATTTCAGAAATGAGATTGGCCAAATAAATGGCTTGCCTTTGGTGCACTGGTTAGGATGCTGGATCAGAAACTAGGAAAACATAAATTCTCATTTTCCCTTAGGGATAAAAACTGGTAGTCTTTGGGTTATGACAGCAATTGAAACCAGAATTTCTGTCACTAAGTGATGCAGTCATAAAATACGATGTCAATTCCTGAGCCCGAGTTGCCATCATAACTCCCAGATCCATGCACGAAGATGCAGGAGTCCCAAGCAAGCAGGTTGGTAGGTGAGGGCTGCAGATGAGCACGAGAGGGTGAGCGCGGTGGACAGGTGCTATGGAGTGTACTACAGGCAGGCACTAGGAGTATGGGTGCCAATGGCAGGTGGAGGTGCAATGGACAGGTGCTATGAAACACAGATGCAAAAAAACCAGAAGCAAGTTATGATCATCTGCTGGCTTCCTCACTGACTTTGCTTTTTGAGAAGTCAGCAGGGAACATTGGAAATTGGGATCATGTGATATGACTTGCTGCAACATCATAATTGCAAAAAAGCACTTGAAGTGCTGAGCACCTAGATTGCAATCACATAACTATGGAGTGTTGCAATGGGATCATAAGTCCCCGCTCATTCACATCTCTGTAACTTTGAACAGTTGCTGAACTTTGAATAGTCATAACCAAGGGACCACCTGTACTTTCACTCATCCCGACCCACCTTACAAGGATGCTAATGTGGGGAAAATAGGAGGAAAGAACATTGTGGTGTTTCCTAATCAAAACTCGCTGGAAAAAAAGGATTCTTGAGTCAGCACAGAATCAAGCAAGGAAGGATATCCAAAGACCATAAGATTTTCAACCTTACTCTAATAAATGTCTATAAAATCAATTCAGCATCAATTCCCACGTAATATTTGAGATAGGAGAAAGTTACAGCACACCTGTGAAACAAATGATACATTATCATTAATCAGAAGAGAAGACTCCTACAAATAAAATTTCAGTTTTAATCAGATACTTATTTGCTTGTTATTCATAAGACAATCATCAGCGCTAAACAGGTCCTTAAAACTGAAATCTGGCTTGATTTCCCCCCCCCTAGCAAGTACTCAATTATCCATTTTAATTTCACTATAACATTTCTAAATCTAGTGACATGTGCCTATACAGAATAATATATTGTTTCAAAAGTATAATATTGTAAATATGCCCTTTATTCATCAATCTCCAATAAAATAATAATTCATAAATTACCTGTGACAATTAGTTATGCAGGTAGATTTTGCTGTTATTAAAGTTTTATTATTTAAACATAAAGTGATGTAAAACGAGCCTGGATTCCCCAACTGTGAACTGCTGTATTGAAAGTGTAATTTCAGTAACTTTAGCTCGCATAAGAATCCTGTCCCAAAAGTTAATACTGAAATGTTAAAGTTGCAAATGGAGGGAGAATTAGATCTCTGTTTCATAAAACAGACTTTGTACAGTACTCGTGTTAATAATGCAATGCTAATATTTGTACGCCTGATATCTATTTCCTCTGGACTGGTCTTACTTCAGGCGGAAGAAATTATGCTATCCTAGAAGAACGCAGGTATTAGCTGTCTGTCACCCGGGTGGTCATGGGAGGCATCCCGGGCGTCGTAAAAACAAACAGGCGCTGCTGCTCTCAGCTTACAACTCGGCTCCGCGGGAGTTACTTCTCCAGGCACTCAGGGTTAGGGAGGCTTCTCCACGCCCCTTTATCCATTGTCAGGGCCACCTCGGCAGTTTCCGCTCCCGCCTCGGCTCCTTTCGTCTGGTTATCCTCCGCCCTATGGCAGACAGTCGGAAAGTTTCGGGAGCGCTGCTAAGTCTTCCGGGACCCGCTTCGGGAGTTCCGCGCCGCAACCAGGCAACTCACCTGAGGAAGCCGCAGCCTCCGCAGTCTTCTTACTAGGCAGCATCAGAGGGTAAGCTCGAGCCTGCTCCGGCGCTTAACGGCGCTGGTTAGGGTGCTATGAATGCAAAACTTCGTCGACGCCGGGAGTTGGAGAAAGGAAACTGCTCGGTGGGGGAGCTATGTAGCCCGTGGAAACCCGAGAAACACGCGTGTCCAGCAAAATTAGATTTAAGACAGGGGTATCTGCCTGTCTCCGAGGCTTCCCATCCTCCGTCCACATTGGTTTGGGAGGAAAGCGGAGAGATTCGGCAAGAGCAGCTTGCATAGGAGCTTTTCGCGCGTGAAAAAGAAAAGAGTTGGCAAGATTCGCGCGTAGAGAGTGTGTGAGAACTACAGCCATTCCAGCGCGTAAAGTTAGCTGGGATTTGAGTAGCCGAGAGAGTCCAGATTTGCTGGTAAACGGAGATGGGGGCGGGTCAAAGGAGAAGCGGAGCGAAGCCCGAGGGGCTGCGGGAGACCCAATCGGGGGGCTGCCCTGGGGATCTGGAGGAGCACCTCCCTGGAGACAGCGCGGTCGCCTCACTCGCTCCCTTTTGTTTCCTGCAGCGGGTTGCGTGTAGTCCTCCCCACCCCGCTCGGTGCCTCTTCTTGGTCGGCCAGCAACTTTTGCCAGTCCGCTCGGTTAGTAAACCTCGGAAGGTCAACAGCCACGTCGGGGCTCGTTGGGAGGGCGCAAAGGAATCGGCAGCTTCCCTGAAACATGGCCACCGGGGGCTATCGGGGCAGCGGCGCCGCCACGACCGATTTCTTGGAGGAATGGAAGGCTAAGCGGGAGAAGATGCGGGCCAAGCAAGCACCGCCGGCCGGGGTGAGTGATGGCAAAGTAGCCACCAATATTGCCACCAGCGGCAGTGGCGGCAGCACCGCCACCGCTGCCGAACTTAACAACAACAATGGCAGCGGCGGCATGAATTGCGTCCCTCTGGCCAGAAACACTCCGAAGGAACCCCAGCCGACAACCGGAACCAGAGCAGGAGGCGCGGAGCCCCCGGGGAGCAGAACCAGCGCGGCGCCAACTTCTCCCGAGGAGGAGAAAGTGGCTCCCAAGGGCAAAGGCTCCTCCGGCCCCAGCGCCCGGAAGGGAAAAGGGCAGATCGAGAAAAGGAAGCTGAGGGAGAAAAGACGCTCGACAGGTGTCGTGAACATCCCGGCCACCGAGGTGAGTCGGCGCTGGGTCAAGAGGGCCGGCGCTGGGGAGGAAGGGGCGGCCCAGCCCGGGAGGAGAGCCACGCCTCTCCCCTTCGGCTGCACCTGAGGAGCCTGGCGGCTTGCGAGACGGCGGCCCCTCCCCGTCTCTCTGGGGCCTGCCTGGGCTGCCTCGATGGTGCGTGAGGGTGGCTGCCTACAAATTGCTTCGCGGGAAGCAGGAGGCCGCTGGAATGAAACTGCTTGAGGCGCTAAAACCACAGAGTGCTAACTTCATTTCTGTGGTTGTGTCAATGTGGCTTGAGAATTGCAGTCGAATCCACCTAAATGGATCGAATTGGACTTAGCATGCCTGTAAAGTTGGTGCCGTTGTTTTCCATTAAAGAAGGTAGCCTTGGTTTTTATTCTGTTTATATGAAATTACTTAAACTGCTTGAATCCGGAACAGCCTTATTCTTGATCTGCTTGCAGGTTTCACAGGCTTGCAACAGTGACTGAAGATCTGTGGAGTTTGGGTAAACTAAAAAAAAATCATGGTAGTGTAGAGAAGGTCTTTTTTAAGTGCATATAACTTCTAATGAAATTAAACTTTATTATGGATTAGAATAGCTAACTGTTGAATAACCCATGACCTTAGTTTTGTATATGATGTGTCTTAAGATAAAGTGTTAGGAAAGGCCTAAGAGAAAAATATCCTAAACATATGATCAAAGTCTGTATACTGTGTTCTGTGTTAATACTTTTAAAGAAATTCACTGAATTTTTAAATTGCTTTAAAGATATTGGTCTCTGTTAAATACAACAATACGATAGACATGTTATAACTAATATTGTGACAAAAAAGAGTTCAGGTATATAGTGTTCAATATAGTTTTTTTCTTCTACAATACTGATGTATGCAGTGGCTTGAAAAATGAGAAAATAACATTTTTGTTAGCTAATACAACTGTCTTTTTTTAAAACTTACATGTATTCTGGCATTAATTTAAAATGCTGCCAAAAGTTGTAAACATGTGACAATAACATGAGTCTCTTTAAATGGAAAAGCAGAAAATGTGGGGAAAAATGGCATTCACAATTTTTGCTCTTTAGTATTCCAATAATGTAAAACAATACTGCTGTCCTTTTTTCTGGAATGTAACATCTGAAATCACCCAATACTTTATTTCACAACTGTCTAATTATTTCACAGCTACTCGATGAGAATTTTAGAAGGATGCTGTTGATGAAAACAGTCTTGACTTTTTTTATGATATTCATGCTAGCATCTGCTAAGAGCAGCTGTCCAGGATCTTGCAACAATCTTGGGCAAAATAATATTTATCTGAATCTTTAGTGTAAGGAAATCTGTTGAGAAAATAGGCATAATCAAAGTTCATCTTATTTTTGCAATTGTTCCTTCAACGGAAAACCAATTCATTTTTTTGCCCTTGGATAACTCATAATGTTCAGTAGCTTCTGCCCATCCTCCAAAAGCCATTTTTTGCCTATTTATTCTGACGTGATTTAACTTGAGTTTGAAAGATAGAAGGCATGGTTTCTTTGAATATATGACTTTACAATTCTTCTTTTGTATATTTTTCAGCATATCTGATATATCAGAGTTTTGTTTCCTCATTATTATGAAAATACTGACATGGCAATTAGAAGATAGCTAGCTACATTGTCTTATTATCTACAGATCATGAATAATTTGAACACATTGACTAAGATATAACTTTCTCTTGCTTACCGCTAACTGGTTTTTCCAGTCTGAATTAGGTAAAACAATTTTTGTTGTCCTTGTCCTGTTTGTTCATTAGTTCTCTTCTCCCATTCATTTGAATTGGTATTTAGAATGCCATATTATGCCTAGTCCAATAGATCTTACAAGCATAGATAATATCTGTTTTAAAATTTTGAAGCAGTTCTAAAATTGTCTAATTCTTCACAATTGGAGAAAAGTTTATGTAAAAGGAGGCATTAAATGCACCCTTGTCCCAGATAGGGCCAGTTTCACATTCAGTAACAATTTATTCGAAATATGAGCCTTGTAATACACCAAACTGAGCCCTTTAAATTGGGCTTGGAAAGCAAGTATGGAGGAATAGGTGGTTAATCAGTTAAAGCTAGAGACAGTAAGGGGAGCTTTTATTCAGTATCAGCTCTGGAACAAGGAGGACCCCCAGACTATGAATCTGTTCCTTAAAGAAGGATGTATAGAGATATTAAATAACTTAAGAAACAGGACAGAACTTTGCAAAATGCAGCTCAAAATTCAGGCAGATGTTAGGTATTATCCCTGTTAGCACCCAAATAAATAAGGATAGAAACAAAAATACTACTCCCAGTTTACTCAGCTGCTCCAAAAAGATACCACTGTCAATGGCAACAAAGGCCACTGATATACCTAATGGTATCAGTAGAGTCATAGTTTGCTCTAGACAACCTATCTAATGGGTAACCTTGGCTTTTCGGTGCCAAATACAAACCTAATCCCACATTAAAAAGGGGTTTGATAATCTATTTCCTACTAATGTTTCTGGAGCCACACCACCACTGCATTTGTTTATGGTTTGACTAAATATGGAATATTGGACACTGGGCTCCACTTGTTCAGATTATCAAACTTGTTGTTTAGTCTTTAGTGGGTTGTTATGGAGCATTATTTCATTGTTGAAAATTGTAACAGATTTAGAACAAAATCTCTGAGCAAAGAGGGACAGAAGGTTATGTGTGCATGGACAGATATGTGCCTGTGCCCTGATGCAGTCCTAGATGTGGCCTTTGAGGTCTGAAAGATTGGAGTTATGGGCTTCAGATAAGTGTGGAGGACAATTTGGAACAAAACCGCTGAAATATGGAAAGAGTATAAGATACCCTTTTGAATATAGCCTCTAATGGGGAGAAGTAGCCTTTTTATATAATGAGATCAGAGGCTTTAATATAGTTGAGGGAGGTAGAATTGGAGAACTGAATGACGTGAATGGGAATGTATACAATAGAAAGTAAAGGTTAGAAAAGGCAAGCATAGGTGCATTGATGAAGTAAAATGTGGACTTTGATCTTGAACACAAAGATATATAGAAAACCAGAAGAGAGATTCTGATTTCAGATAATTTTCAGGTTACAATGGATGTTCCAGGTAATGAACACAAAGGTGCCACTAGGGAGGCCAGGAAGGACTTGGAAAATCCAGCGCAAGCCACACACAAGTAGAGGGAGAATGGGAGAGGGCTAGCGAGGAACTGCAGAGGCTGCGCATGGGCAGGTATGTGTGCTATGGGTGGGAGAAATTTACTGTAATGATTGGTGACTTTCCCTGCCAGGTTTTCCAATTACTTTGTGGGAAGGTTGCAAATGGCGAACATGTATTGCAACTCCTTGCAATGTCAAAATCATGAGCTGAGTGCCCAGATTGTGATCACATGATTGTGTGGGTGTTGTGATTGCCAGAACTTCAAGGATCAGTTGTATGTCCATTTTTTCTGCACCACTGTAACTTTGAATAGTTGCTGAGTGAATGGATGAAAGCTGAAGACTGCTTATAGAGCATCTTATAGTATGAATGATGGATGTGTTGGATAAGTCTGTAAATTTTGGATATATAAAGGATGATGAACTTGCTTGGCAGTTACACATATTAAGCATATTTGTTTATATGTACTTTTCATTATATTTATAATAACATATTTGAAGTATATAAATATATTAATATACTTCAGAATATTGATTGAAATATTTACAAGCTAAAATATTCTGTGTAGAACTTTAATTACAATTTCTTGGAAGCGATTCATGTTGTGCAATATGTTTTAGCAAGTAGACTAAACAATTAATCAAATATCTTCATTTACACGTAAGAACACATGGATTTAACTAGATACTCTAGAACAGGGGTCCCCAATCTGTGGGCCGCAGCACATTACCAGGCCGTGGCCTCTTGGCCATTGGACTGCATGAATGGCTGGCAGGTGCACGCTCGTGTGTGTGCACGCCCCCCACTTGCGCTAGTGCTACCCTGAGCGTTGCGCGGGTGCTAGCACTGCTCCCATTTGTGTCGTGCTCACGCTCGTACCGCCCCGTTTGCATCACACATGTGCACGCAGCCCTGTGCCTGCCCTCCCTTTCCCTTCGGGCCGCCAACTACTCTAGAAGCTTCAGTAGATTCTTCTAGATATTGCTTGTTCTGTATATAGACAACATGGAATTTTAAAGTGCATTATGTTGTATATTTTGTGCACAACTTTTCCTGTATGTATTATATGGGAAGCCGGATCACAGTACATACATTAAAGTGTGTTAAAAAAACATTTCTTCACAGCCACTTTGGAAAATTCCACCTTGTGAATTAAAATAACCTGCTATAGGTTGTTTTTGACAACATAATTAGTTCTATAAAAATTACCCATTTTCTGTTAAAATCCAATGGTGTGATTTAAGGATATATGAATTAACATTTTCTAAATAGAGACTAGTTGGTATATACCTTAACTTTTAGGTGACTTTTGGGAAAAAATACAAGCATATTGGGGAGCTTTATTAATACATTCTTGCTGCATGCACAACTAATAGCTACTGACATCTGTCATTTTCGTCAATGTTTTTAAAAGGATTTTAATGTTCATATCATGAATCTTTTTTTCTAATTAGTCACCCAGAGTTGCTTGGTAGAGAGATGAATGGCATACAAATTTAATAAATAAAATAATAAATAATTCAGTCTTCAGGTATGTAGCAGTTATAATTAGCAGTATATTGGCATGAACTGCTACACGATTTCTGTTATTGTCAATTTGATAGATAAAAATACCATTCAGGAACTCATTAGTAAGTATGTGTGATTGTTTGCTTATTTCTATTAAACAATTTGGTTATAAAATTACAAAAAAAAAAATAGTAATTGACTTTGAACTGCTTATTTTATTATATCCCTACTATTGTGAATAGAGATATCACTAAGAGCAAAGGTAAAAGCCATATATTCTCATGGTAACACTAAATACATTTTATATGTCAATTAGCACGATATTTGAGAAACCTTATTGAAAATGAATACTTTAATTCTAGGACTATAGATTTAAACTTATTCTTTTAAAATTAAAGCATTGCCTTGTTGCCTGAGCAGGTGCAAGATTGTTGGCCGAGCAGGTACAAAGACAGCCAGCAAAGTGATTGAAGCCTGGGAAATGGGCCCTTTGTCAGTCAAATGTGACTTTGTCTAAATGTGAGATCATTTAGTATTATCTGTATTAGGAGGGATGAGAAATTAAGCCTAAAAACAAACACGTCTTATGAAACAATGCCAAATTCTGTACTGAAAATCTAGAATTTTTTTTATAACTATCTGCATTTTATCTATGAAAAAGAATATTTTTGTGGAGAAGTTGTTCTTGATTGTATATCTGTTATTTAATTAAAAATAAAGAGAAAAAATAGTGGAAGATTTAGAAAAAATAGAGCAATAACAAATAACAACTTTCCTTCAGGTTTCCCCAGTGAATATAATATTAAAAGTTGGCCAGGTTATTTTGGCACCTGAGGAGTGGAAAATGTTTTCTTTCAATAACACTGCAGTAAAATAAATAATCAGCTGAGGTCAAAAATAACACAAGAGGCAATCCATCATGCTACTAAGAGTTCATTCTGGTGGCATTAATACCTTTTGCTTTATTTTGCTAGCTTCCTAAACTTTAATAAATAGGGATTTCAGTCACACATCCGCTTTGGTAGGATGGACATATTTCTTCTTTTCCTCTTTTATTGTTTGTTCATTTGGACTAAAAATTATAACACATGTTTAGGCAATCTTAACTAAATATTTGTATCTTATGTTTCTGTTGAAAAAGATCTATAAGGCAATTGAACATTACCAGAAAAGCATAACAACATGCTAAATGACCACAAAAGCACATTCAGCCACCTATTGTACACCAGATAATTATTTCTTAAGATGGATGGGGTTTGTTCTGTTTTTCAAAGATCAAAGCCAGCATTTTGAATTAAGAACTAAAGTAGCAGATGCAAAAAGACTCTGCATTAGTTTCCCTCAAAAACTGTGAACAAATATGCATGGCTGTCAAACTCAACACAAAAATAGTTTTCCAGAGCTATAGTCATATTAGTCTGTTGTATTATAAGCAGTTGTCTTAACTGCATCCTTAACACCTTTGTGCACTGCAGTCCACATCATTGTATTTCATGAAGGGATGGGATTTGGAGGTAAGTCTCTGGTATTTGAGGGCTTCTGAAACTGTGGTCAAGATGAAGTGAAATATAGAAACTACAGACTTAGCTGATAAAATCAGCTATTGCACAGACAGTTGTTGGACATCACAAAAGAAATTTTCTCACTGGCCAGCTCATTTACATTTGGGCTTGTGTTATATACAATGCTATCGCTAAATATGGTTGTTTGATTTGGTTTGGAGCAGGCGTGTCTAACTGTGACCCATGGACTACATGTGGTCCTGGAAAGCTAGTAATGTGAGCCCCATAAGATCATAAACTTTTAACATTATTATGTGATTTACTGTATATGCATTAATTATATATTTTATATGGAGCCCAAGATGATTCCTTTTCACCCAGTGCAGTCCAGGCAAGCTAAAAGTTGGACATTGATGGCTTAGAGAGATGTGTAATTCAAGCTATTGATTTTACAGGAGGGATCTTATATTCTTGAGAAAGTTCAGTTAATTATTAAAAAAGTGTTTGTGGCACCTGCGTTATTTTGTATAATGCCTGTAAAAGATGTCTACCTTTACTGCAACTAAGACCAAACCAAAAAATGCTGACTTACACATTCTTTGCAGAATGAAAATATGGCCAATAGATGGATTATCTCTTTTTTATTTGTTTACTGTGCTTCTGAATCTTGTGTTTTCAAGTAGGGTTAGTATGAGGTATAAGTAAGAACAAAATATTAATAAATATTAATAATTGATCTTTTCAGTTATAAAATGAGTGATAGTCTAATGTAGTTCTTAGCACTGTGCAGAGACAACCTGATTTGAAGGCAAATGTACGTGTCCCAGGATAATGATGCGAGATTGAATTTGGGTCGGTCACCGGGACCAGAGATTTACTCTTCTGAGCTTTTGGACTCATGCTGGAGCCCATCTTCAGGGAACTTCTCTCTACTGAAAGATGTGCTTTGGGCTGTTCTGTGAGCTCGGAAGAGTAAATCTCTGCTCCTGGTGACCGACCCAAATTCAATCTCACAGCCTGATTTGTTCAAAGGGCAGATACAGGCCTCTAGTAATACTTCGTAATAATAATTAAATGTCCTGTATTGACTCCACATAGATTTACTGGATTGTTTCCTGCCTTGAAATATGATTTCTGAAGAAATTAAGCAGGGACAATTCCTTCTATAGTATTAAAATTTTTAGGGCTTGTTTTTTTTTTTTAATTCTCTTTTTAAAGTGGTTGAGATCCAGCTATTGCCACAGAGATATTTCCCATTTTAATCATCTGTCTTCTCAGCTGCCAGTTATCTAGAACTTGTCCAATCTGAGCCGCAAGACTAGGTTTCTTGATAATGCTATTGTGCAGACATACTAGTTCATGGCTCAATGAAAAATTAGAGCAATAAAGCAGTTTGTGTGAGAAGGAAATTAGATACGGCATTCTTCTTTCAAGGTCTACTTTGATTTGGTTCTATGTAGGATTGCAGTCATTTCAGAGTATGGCCAGACCTGTTAGAGAAATCTTATTCAGAAAATTGTCTCTCTTGATTATAACAGGTTTCCTAAAACTTCCAGTAATCATCTGTGAATACTATTTGACGAAGATCCTTTATACTTTGCCAATCAGCTCCTACATTACCCAATCAGAAGCTTGCCCTCTATACCCAACCTTTCAAAAAGGCTGAGATATTGCAATATGATCATAGGTCACTTGTTAGCAGAGGACAAAACTGTTAATCTCTGAATTCAAAGCTCCTTCCTTCTCCCTTGTCCAGCAAACATTTTACATGTTCAGACACATGAATTGAGACATACTATCTTTTTTGTAAATAAAAATCTGCCCCAAATAGTTTCACCGTGTTTTGACATCACCCTGATTTGGAACATAGCCCTAGTGTTTCTCCCTCTCACACACACATGAATGTGCGTGCACACCCACGAAGAGAGAATGTGTGAGAGAGAAATCTGGAAAGAAATTGTTCTTGTCAGCAATTCAGTGAGTTTCTAATCAAAGCTACGTATCTTTCTTTCCTCCATGCTACTTTTTAAAATAAATATGTGCTGAAAATGCGTTTTAAAGTAAACTTACTATTCAGAATGAAGTAATGAAATACATTCCTTACTAGACATATTTCTCTTTCAAGCATGAAATCAAATATTGTTTTAAAGTTATAATGATCTTGTTTATTTAAATGAGTACATGTTCTAATTGTAGCCATTTATAAGGATGCCCAGTGCAAGTTATTTGGAGTGATGATGTTTTACAGAAATTCAGTTTTACAATGTATTATTGGTCAGTTTATTTGGTTTCTGAAATAACTCTTTTTTATATTTTGCAGAATGGGTACTCTTGTTTAATAGGATTAATTGAAGAAACATCACCATATTAATTTGAAAATATTTAAATGATGGGCTTCATAGTTCAACTTTACTTACATCAGTTGTTTTACTGTAGAAAGCCTGTGATGATTAGTTTAAAGTTAGAAATTTGGATAATCAGTTACCAGTTTTACTAATGATGATACAGTGATTCATTCTCAAAGGATATGGAATTAATTCTGTTGTAAAATACTTGACTTTTTTTCTTTATGTTTATAAGCAGAAGATGCTGTTTACATATACATTTACATTCATTGTAGAGGAAAATCAAATTCCCATCTAGAAATAAAACTTGCAGGAGAATCATGGACAATCTCACAAGTTTTTAGGATGAAATAGAGATGAGAGGATTTATAACAAAACTGTTAATAGAAGGACAGAATAATAAGCTGTATATGTAAGGAAAGCTGCATTAAGCTACACAAATATTTTGGCTTTGATTGTTATAACCTAGATGCTTTATTAACAATATTTGTTTATTCTACTTTATATTTAACACCTATGAGTCATGGCTTCCACCCATCTTTTGTTTTGCTCTAAAAACTCTTTAACTTGATGGATATTATAGAAAACTTTCAAATAAAGTACAGTTAGTCCCTGTTTAGTGACTGTAGTTATGATGGTGATGAAAAAGTAACTTTCTGATCAATGTATGCATTTTTGACTTTTGCAGCATCTCTCAGTCACATTAGTCAGCTTCAGTCAGTACCCATTCTCCTGGTCCTGATCTGTTTTTTTTTCTTCTCACAGAGTGAGAATTCATTTCCTGAATTGCTCTAATCTTAAAAAGTGCTCTGTGCCTTTAATTAGTTGATTAGAATCCTCCAGCAGGCTGTGATGCTGCCTGACAATGACAGGACCCTAATCAATTTCACACTATAGGCCTTTTTGTCTTCTAAGTGGCTAGGCCAGGGGTGTCAAACTGCCAGTCCGCAGGCCGGACGCGTCACGATGAAACCGCACCCACCCCATTGCCGGCAATGGGGAAAAAATTCCGATACGTCACGCGGCGTCATGTGACATCGCGAGTTTGACATGTCTGGGCTAGGTTAACATAATTGTGTATGTGCTTACTCTCTTGAAATCCCTTCCTCTGCAATGAATGTAAATACAAGCATTAATTTGCTTGTTGCTAATTATCCCAGTGCTAGGGTAAGCATTCCAAAGCGAAGAAGGGTGGGGGAAAAAGATCTATAAGATTTGCCCTTTTATCTGGATTCCTCATGAGTCAGATTCCAGAAACTATCCCCACTATTTGAGCTCATCTAGCTGGGATTATATCTTTCTGATGCTGTAAAGCAATGAAAAGCTGAAGTGAAATAGTAAGTACAGTCTTGGTGATGTGATTTTTTTTATACTTAACAACTGCTTTGCTTAATGACCAAGTTGCTGGTCCCAATTGTCTTAAACAAGGACTACCTGTAATCAAATCTTCAGTTAATATTATGTGAATATGAAGACAAAAGTATCAGTAACTGATAGTAGTCAATTTTGGAAACATAATTGAAACTATCGTATTGAATCCTACTTTATAATATTAGTTACATCACACTTTATCACTGTAGGCTGAAGAACTTAAAACAAGATGTTGCTTGTACCTTTTCAAATGTGATCTAACTACATAGTGAAAATCTTGAGGAAAGAATACACGGCAACTGTGTTACAGAAATGTTGAGAGGATAAATATTCACGGAATCTGGTAACTTGATGATACAGCCTTTGTTTTTCTTCCCGATTATAAATGTGCTTGATGCCTCTTTATTTTTAAGAATATCCAACTTGAAAAACATATTTTTGTCATCAGTGCCACTATAGTTGAAATATTTGTATTCTTAAAAATTTAGCAAGGCATTAATGAAAGAGAAGGTTAAAGATTTTCAAATTGGTAGTCGCTTCTTATATGTTGGCTATATCTTAATATATCAACTTCTAGATCAAGTAACCTCAATTTAAATGATTCCGGTGGAAACTGGGTTTTTGCATATACATTTTTATGAGTAACTTTTACATGCTGGATAATGTTTAGTTTGTTTGGGTCACATTGAGCTTTTTGTTCTTAACTGTACTGCCAGCTATTAAACGTCTGTTTCTCACTTTTGAGTTAGTAAGTTTCATCTGCCTATACAAGGCATGTAGGACCCAGTTTTTTTTCTTTCCAATGGCTAAATGCACTAGCAAAATCTGGAATAAACACTGCCAGAAGTCATGAGAGTTGATCTCAAATAAACAATTGTTTAACTGCAGAGCACTTGAAATATTTTCTCAGATTAAACTAATTGAAGAATATTTACATTAATTTTGATTTTTTTTTCTGTATTTCAGTATTTCAAATGTGCACTGAGTCATCTTGCAAATACTGTATTCTGTTCTTGAATGCAGTAACAATTAAACATTTTTTTATAATATTTTATTAGTTTTCTATTTTTACAATTCATAGGTGCTTAGTAAACAATGTGTTGTCTGGGTCCGTTTGCTTTACTTAATAATACATATTAAAATCCTAATCTCTACCCCGTTTTTCCAGCCATTTTCTCCGTATTGAGCAAATACAATTCTTACTATTGTTAATACGTGCAACATTAAATATACACTTTCTTTATCATATTTTTCTGATATTATACCTAGTAAAAAATAGTTCCAGTTTAAAATCTACATATTTTTCTTAACATCTTTTCTAGCCAAATATGTATTTTTATCACCTGATCAAACATTGTCTGGTCTTTATAAAAACCATGTATTTTAGCATCTTTCTCGTATCTCAGTTTTATTTACAATTGAGGCCACCATGGTAAATCAATACCCTGATCTTCCAACTCTTGTTTTGATTTTAATTTCCCTTCAATATTCAAAATATCTTTATAGGTTACAATTTTCTCAAAATTAGTTAGGTTTGGGTGAACAAAGTTTCCATTATTGAAAGCCATTCTAGTATTTTCATATAAATTTTAGCATTTATCTTTTCCCATACTAAAAGTAATGCATTTCTTACATAGAGATTTTGAAAGTATAAATTTTATTCTTCCCAAATAAACATTTCTTGATTTGGATATGTTTTACTGAGTTGTTTTTCAAGGCTTTGATTTTTTTTCCCTATGTGTTGTAGCAACAAGTAGTACTTCCACCTTCTTTTTTATTTAAATGAATATTTCAGGTTTTTAAAAATCCCTAGGCTTTGATGGAATTTAATGAAGTACAAAACAGATGGTGATTTTTAGTTGCAATGAATTAGTATAGCAGAATAAATCAGGAAATTCAGTTAAGAGAAACATGGAATTAAAAATATTTAAATATGAAAATATGTTAGTCAATTTTATGAGGTATCCAAAAGATGTTTGATAATAACAGCAACTGAAGTAATTAATTTTGCTGCTCATACCCTCTCTAACAGCTGGAAAGATTATTACAAATTAGCTCACACCTCACAGGGTCATGTGAAATAGAGTTCTAGAAGTATAGGGAAGCCACCTATTAATGACTAAAAAAAAATGGGCCATGGCTAAAAAACCAAAATGATGCCTATATATATGGACATCACTAGATGAAGTATACCAAAATTAAATTGACTATATTATTGGTACAGGGAGTTTGAAGAGCTGAATCATAAAGCAAAGAGGCCAACTATGGAGCAGATTATAAAGTCATGTGCAAGATTCAAGTTAAGTTAAAGTAGAAGAAAGCTGATCAGTTTCCACAATATGAGCTTCAATATATATTTACAATTCTCAAAGCATCAGGATTTATTTTGAGTCCTGAATTTCATTGATAAGGAACCAGGGGAAGTATGAAATGGTATCAGATAATTGTTATGGATTAATGAAAAAAGAGACTGCCAAAGATCAAGAAAGCAAACTGGATATAAGAACAGATGGCAGAAATTGCCAAGAAAGGAAGAGAAGCCAAAGACAAAGCTTTCAGGAAGGAACTTAACAAGAATTTCAGAAGTAGTATTACAATGACATCTGTAAAGACATTGTAGATGGAAATAGCAATAGCACTTAGACATATACCGCTTCACAGTGCTTTACAGCCCTCTCTTAAGTTGTTTACAGAGTCAGCATATTGCCCCCAACAATCTGGGTTGTCGTTTTACTGACCTTGGAGGGATGGAAGGCTGAGTCAACTTTGAGCCGGTGAGAATCGAACTGCCGATCTGCTGGTAGCCGGCAGTCAGCAGAAGTAGCCTGCAGTACTGCATTCTAACCACTGTGCCACTATGGCTCCACGTCACCACAAAAGCACAAGGAAAGTCTTCCAAAAGATCGACAAACTTAAAAAGAGGTTCCAACCTTGAAATAGCATTCTGAAGTATTTCAATAAAGATTATTGATTCCAAGGAAGCCAAACAAAGATGGAAAGTGTAAACTAACTTTTGGTACAGTAAAGAAAACATTGTGAGGGTACCTTAGAAGATATTCCTAATTACGATAATATCTAGTACAAAAAAGGAACCTAAAACAGCACCTCAGTCATTACCTAATTGGAAAGTAATAGAAATTTATGAATGTCTTCATAAATATAGAAGAGACAGAAGGACAATCAGTAAAATTTCTAACTAAACAGTATCAGGAAATCTAGAGAACACTAGTATGGCCAATAGATTCAAAGAAGTCAGTCCATATATCAATGTCAAAGGAAGACTTACTGAATGTGTAAACTATCATACAGTATCCTTAATTCCATATGCTAGCAAATATTTGTTAGAGTAATCCAACACATTAGAACTTTACATGAAAAAAGCAGTGCTAAATGTTCAAGATATGAGATCTTGCTGATGTATGTTGAATAACTGAGAAAGCAAAAGAAATCCAAATAAGCCATAGTCTGTATAAGATATGGCAAAAATACTGACTTTAGGTTGGCAGAGGAGTCAAATAAGGCTGTTCACTCATTCAACTATACACTTGAATACATATTGAGGGAAGCTGTATTGAAAGAAGACGAGAATGGTTTTAAAACTGATGGAGGAAACATCAGTGATGTGCTGTGATGATGATGCTACTCTGATAGCTGAAAGTGAAATTCAGAGAACATAGTGAAAAAAATGTGACAGGTTAAAAATAAGATCAAGATAATGACAACAAACAGAGTAACGAGTTTTAGAATTGGCAGTGAAAATATTGAAGTTGTAGTTAGCTTCTGCCTTGATTTAGCTGACAGAAAAGAAGACAGTAAAGAAAGCAGCTGAAATAAGCTGTAAATTTTGCATTTGATGTAGCAATGAAAGCCTTGGAAAAGATACTCGGATGCCATGATGTGTCTGTATAAAGCAGCCTTATACAGCCCACCAACATTTTTCAAAAATGTTGAATTTTGAGAAGACTTCTGAAAATATCAGCAATAGTCAAGAAAGTAAATAAATGTATCAGAGAAGAAAACAACTCAGTTCTCAGTTGATAGTTTGGATACATTAAAGCACTATGGAGTGGTATATAAGTCTAAGTGCTATTGCTATTTCAAATTGACTACTAATCAAATCTTTATTAGTCATAGACCAGCATAAATAGGGTAAGTTACACTCAATTAAAAAACATAGAAGATGCATCAGAAGTTTTAAAAAATGAAAAGGTAGACAATATTAAAAAAAAGTGTAAAAGTCTATACAAAACTTTAAAAAGGGGCCTGAGCATTAGAGAACATAAAAGATTAATATGTGAGAGACTATATCAAATTAGAGATAGCATTAATACAGGTAATCCTCGACTTACAACAGTTCGTTTAGTAATCTTTCAAAGTTACAATGACACTGAAAAAAGTGACTTATGACCATTTTTCACACTTGTGACTGTTGAAACATCCCTATAGTCATGTGATTTATATTCAGATGCTTAACAACTGATTCACATTTATGACCATTGCAGTGTCCTGGGGTCATATGATCACCTTTTGCATGGTGCTGAAAAAATGGACTTACAACCTGTACCCAAAGTTATGTCTGTTGTAGCATCCTTACAATCATGATTAAAATCCAGAACTTGGGCAGCCTGCTCATACTTAAGTTACAGGGACATTCCAACTCTCACACACCCACCTAAATCCCCATTTATGCCCTTTTACTGCCTGTTAACCTGCCTTGTGGGGTTCCAAACAGACCCAGAACTGCGGCTCTGGGCTTACTTGCTATGCCCTGAGAAATCTTAGCTATCCTAGCAAGCGCCAGCAAGCATTCATTTTTTCAGCTACCTTCTCTCCCCAGCCCCACATGGATCCCCAGCTTGGCCCATCAACCGCCAGCAAACATTTGTTTGCTCCTGAATGCAGTGGGAAATGCCAGGATTGCCATCGTAAGTCAATGTGATCATGTGATATCTCTCTTTATGACTGCATCAACTTAATAATGGCAATTCCAGTGCTAGTTGTGGTTGTAAGTCAAGGATTTAAATATTGGTGTTGAGCCTGGCCTTTCTTGTCTAACAGTATTTAAGATGAGCAACACTTTCTGGTTTTGTTGACATGCTAAATTATACTTAATCTAAAATGGAAGCAGACATTTCCATTTTTCTTTCTGCTTCACCTAGCAAGATAGAACTTGCAAATCTAGGGAGATTCTATGTTAATTTCCATTATAACTAACCTCAGATAATAATGTTTGCCAGATCCTTTCAATTAAATTTTAATCCATTTGTCACTGGTAGTGCAGTAAAGAAATACAAAGCAACAAACTGTACTTGGTGCTGGAGATATTAATGAGAGGCTTTTTGAAGCTTCTCCCAGTAAAATGGGGAAGGAAAGCTTGTTTGTTGATTGCCTCTTTGCTTAAATTTCCCCTATACCCCCGGTCCGTGGACCAGCACCAGTCCGCAGCATGCCAGAAACCGGTCCGTGCAAACAAGCGAAGCCCCATCGGCAGGATGCAGGCAGCATGCAAAACCACGCCCCCTCCTGTCCACGATAAAACCTCTCTCTACAGAACTTGTCCCTGGTGCCCAAAAGGTTGGGGACTTCTGCCCTACACTACCTTATATGCAAATTTCTCAATCCAATCCATTAAATGGGGCAGGGTTTTTTGATAGTATATTGGAAAGTGTAGCAGATTCCCTCCCCATTTAACTGATCTATAAGCCACTCCTAGATTAAAGAACCTCCCAGCAGCAGAGGGTCACTCTAAACAAGGCACTTTCAAGCCAACATGTAAAAATATAAAACATTTACAATAAGACTTGTTTCAGAAACTTCTGTCTTTTCTCTCCTTCTTCTCTTATTGGTTTGAATTACATGGCTATCCTAAAATAGTCTAATGCTAAAAGGCAGCTGGATTATGTATATTAATGCTGGTTTTAGCATTCTAAATTTTCATTTCCAATCCCTTGAAAATGCTCTTAACATTTAGAGGTGTTATGTTTAAAAGATTGTGTGTACTCTCTCATACACTTAGTACATATAGCTATACATATAGGAATGTAAGATTGGTGCTTATGTAAATCCATTTATGCACTGTTTTTGCCATGATAACATTTAAATATGTATAGCAAAACCATTGCTTTTCTTTGTCATATAGAAATGAAAAATGACACAGAATATTTCAGAGTATGAAATGAAAAATATTTTTTTAATTATAAAGTATACAGATTTCATGTATTCTGGCTGAAGGTGTTGCAAAGGTTAATATCTGGATTGCAACATCTATTGTAGGAAAATATTTTTTTTAGCTTAGTCAGTATTAGCTTCCATTTAAGGAAGAATGTCTGTTAAGACCAGTGGTATTTACTAACTATGCCTGTGAAAACATTCCTTTTCACCCTCAGATGCTGGTTCAGCTGTCTTTCTTCTAAGAAAAATTATTTCAGTATATTCCATACACGCATTTTAATATTCTGGACAGAAAAATTTGATTGCACTTACTATGGAATATGTGACAATGCTGTTATAGTTTTAATTACTGCAGTGCTTTTGTAGTAGTAATGATTTGCATTAACCATGTGTTTTTGCAGAGGTGAGGGTGCTATAACTATTGAACCTTGGACTCAATAGTTGAATCCATATTATTTTGTCTGCAGTATATAGAAATAGAGTTAATTTCTTGAAATTTAGCTATATTATATCAGAGAGCAGGTAGCTACACTTTGCCAACTTTATCTGACCTCAGAAACTAAGCTGGGTTAGGCCTGGTTAGTGTTTCGATGAGAAACCTACAGAAAATAGGAAGGCTGTAAGCTTGAAGCTTTCTAAGACTGGAAAGTGGGGGGAGGAATAAATAGAAAACCATTTCAGTGTTGCTGCTACAAAAAAAATAGTTTGTGTCCATGAAGACAATAAATATTGAACTTGTCTTATCTTTTTATATACAGACAGCAATATAAATGATAATCTTTTAGTAAGCTACATTAAGCTGCAAGCTCTTTTATCTTGGAGATCAGTCAGAAATATCTCATGTAAAATATGTAGGAAAGAAAAATGAAAAGTAACCGAAAAATAAAATAATAAAAAATAAATAAAAATAATAGGAAATTTGGATCTGTATGCTCTTTGGTATCATAATTTTGCTAATGTTTTCCATCAGATGTCATCAGTTTGATTCAAACCAGAAATGTAGTACTAGAACATTTATTGCAGTCAAGAAATCCAGTATGAAACCAGAAATATAATATATTGTTTTGTATAACTTTGGCTACTTAGTATTGTTTGGAGAAACAGCTGCTGAAAAATCTGTACATATGGATTAACATATGAATCAATTTAATCTTTTCATAATTCTTTAATATAATATAAATATAATATAATATAAACAAAAATTCATAGGAGTATGCATTAGTATTAGTTCTTAGCAAAAGTAAACAACTTGAAATAATTGGACACATTTGAGAAGATCAAAACCAGTTTAGCATGGGAATCGGCACTATAAGTTCCATTTGTGTGAATCTTGCGTGAGTGGAGCTTCATGTACATGCTCACGCTTGCCCACTGCTCACGTGAGTGGAGCTTCATGCCCGTGTGCTTGCTCACGTGAATGGAGTTTCATGCGCGTATGCTTCCCCATTTCTTCCGTGGCCCGGTTTTGGACAAGCTGTAGCCCAGTGGTGCGCCGTGGCCCGGGGATTGGTGACCCCTGCTGTAAAGGTTCAGTTATGTTTTTACTTTAATATTTATTTCTTACAGCATCACCAATACTGTGCAACCCATTTCTTAAAAAAGGTTTATGACTTCTAGTTTAGTTTCCCCTCAAGTAAGCTGTTATATATGTGTCTGTTTGCTGATACGGAAACAAACTACAGGACTTGAAGACACGATAATATCAGGGGAACAAAACTGTCCATATTACACCTACCCCTCCCTCCCTCCTCCCCCCAAAATTAGAAAATATATAAAGTTCATGGCAGTATCTTATTTGTTTTCTTTTTTAAAAAAACAAAGCAACTTGTGCTTTTAACATATCTACAAGTAAGGAGAATGTCTGTATGCTCATAGTTATAATTTCTTCATGCTTTGAAGTCTAGCTTTTATTTTAGATGTTTAATTCACATCCTTTATTCAAAGTGATTGGAGCAACATGCATAGAACTTAACCATAGTCTAGTGATTTAGTTCTGGCTTAGAGTGATGTATGACTCCAGTTATTGTAATCTGTAAATCATTGTTTACATTCTATCTAGATGAATCAATTGTGATTTATTGACAAACTATGAGGTAACATATCCTGGCTCCGAATTGGTATCATCCTGGGAGCCAGTGCATTGCACAAAGTAGTTACCTGGGCATACTTACTGAGGTGCATCCTTGACTACGTGTCACTACATTTTAAATTAACTGAAATTTCTAGATGGTCTTTGGCAGCATTGTAATAGTACAGTCAAAAAATGATTAACGCATGAATGACTGTGAGTGTTGATTTCTGGACCAGGAATGAGCACAATTTGTACACTAGATGGAGTTGTCAATATACTTGCTGGCCACAGCTACCACAGGCTTTTTAATGAGGAGCCTCAAATCCAAGAGGAGTTGCAGATAATTGATGGACTCATTTGGATTCCAGAGGAAACTTCAGGTTTTCTCTAAGGATCTAGAGGACAGTTTGGCTGGAGGCTTGGCTGCAATCTGGAATTGGCATGTGACGAAAGTCTTGGACCACATTGCTACCTGTGCACTAATTTGGGGTGCAGATAGCACACACAAATACAGTTAGTCCTCGTTTACCAACTGCAGTTGGGACTGACAACTCCTTCAGTAAGTGATGCAGTTGCTAAGTGAAACATCACATGATTCCAATGGACTTATGATGTCACCTCATTTGGTCATTAGGTGAGCTAACACGGATCATTAAGCAAAACATCACATGATCATGAATTTTCTGCCAGCTTCTCCATAGACTCTGCTTGTTCAAAACTGGTTGCGAAGTGTGCAAATGATGATTGGATGACTTCAGGAGGCTGCAATAGTTGTAAATACTTCACTGTAGTGAAGCACCCCAATGTTGATCATTTAACTACAAGGAGGCTGTAATGGTCATAAATGCGAGGACTGCTTATAAAGTTATTTTTCAGCACCACTGTAACTTCAAACAGTTGCTAAACAAGTCAGTTGTTAAGCAAAATTGACCTGTATGAATACTTGTATTTAAAATTTATTCCTTCTCTGCCATAAGGCAACTCAGTGATCACCTGGTATTGATTAAGGTACATGGTAGTCTCTTTCCATGTAATTCGCATACTTCTGATTTAAAATCTGTGTTTTCTCTAGTATCAGAAACTATAGCCAAATGTTATTTATTTATTTCTCAAGATAATTAGCTAATTTCAGAAATTCTAATATTTAAGTATATGGCCATCTTCTTTCTACTGCACGAGGACAAATCGTGAACTACAAAGATCGTTTGATGGTGGGAGAAACTTTAAATGTAATTTACCAGATTCCCTGCATGGATTGCCCCTGCCACTATGTGGGACGGATGGGGAGGAGGCTAATCACCAGATTGCAAGAGCATGAGTGAGCAGTTAGGCGAGATCTGAACTCATTGGTAGCCTCACGTTGAAATGAACAAAGCCATACTTTCAATTCTCCAGCTGCTATGATTATTGGCCGAGCAGGAACAAAAGTAGCCATAAAAATGATTGAAGCCTCGAAAACACCAGCCTAGTGGGTACTTAGGCACCGAGGGCATAGCAACGCAAAGAAATCACATTAACAACTTGATAGCCAGCCATCAACACCCCAGTTAACAACTAAGAACTACACAAAACCAGTAACCAAATGTGTAGAGAGTCCAGTGCACATATTCTGGAGAGAGAGAAATTCCCTGATGATGGGCTCCAGCACAAGCCCAAAAGCTTGGAAGAATAAACCTTTGGTCCTGGTGACCGAGTCAAATTGGATCCTGTATTGATTTAATTACTCCCATATCTATAACGTTTATATATAATTTTATTAAAAACTTTAAAAATAGAGTAATATAGACTATAGAAGACACAAGGAATAAAGCTAAAGATTGAAAAAATAAAAGAAAAATAGAAAAGAAAAAGATACCATGCCATGCCATGCCATGCCGTGATGAACAGGTGTTGCCCAGAGTGATGGTACATATTCCCAATCCCTCAGTACTACCATTCCTAATTATGGAGTTTGACTTTTTTTATTGACCTTTTGAAACCATCAACCTTCTGTGGAAAACCTCCGACTTCCTGCTGCTTTGCCCATTGACTTTGCTTGTGGGAAGCTGGCACAGAGCTTTGGAAATCACAGTCATATAATCATGGCTTACTACAATGATGCTGCAGTGGCCACAACTTTGCAAATACACTATTGTGAAGACGCTTGAAATTTCAATTACATAGGAGTAATGGTTACAAGATTTTGTATGCATTCTTTAAGTTAGATTTGAGGTATCTTGTTCAAAACCTTTTGCACCATGATGGACCATTTGGGCTTATCGAAGATTACAAACAGTAGAGTTTTAGTAGTATATAATTACAGTTTACAATTTTTTAAATTAACTTATCGGAATTTTAATTAAAAGGTTCTATAATGTCTGTAATTGATTGATTCTTTTGTTTTAAAACTTATCCTCAGAACTTTTCTTGCATTGAATCTCAATCACATACCTAGATAGAGTTTACCTTTGAAATATTATATTGCATTTAACCAAGCAAGTATTTGGCAGTCTTTAGACCAATACATTCATTATATGCAGCTTAATGTGGGCAAATGGTATCTGGGTATCAAAAGGCCATATAATGTATAGATAAATTTAGCAATATCCAAAGTCTGCTGAAATGTAGTACTTCAGGTTTAATGTGCAAGTTGGAAAACACTGTTTTGTTTTATTTTAGAGTTTGGATGAATATGATGATGATGAAGCAGGACAAAAAGAACGTAAAAGAGAAGATGCAATCACACAACAAAATACAATACAAAATGAATCCACTATTTCGGATCCAAATGCTTCATATATATTACAGGTGAGATATTATAATACATATCTACAAATACCTTTAACTCTTATTTTGACAGATTTTAGTGCCAATGTTACATTGGTCTGGCATTATTGATTGATGTTGAATAATATGATACGGAAATCTTATTACAACTTGCATTTATTTTGTCCTCATAACTTTGGCTATTGCCTCTTCCTTCTGGATTAATTTATAGCAGCACTTTGTGAAAACCCAAAGAAGCATTTGTGTACTATCATGAAGGATAAGATAAAATGGTATAGCACTCTGATAGTTATAGGATGAATCAAGAGTACCTAGCACCACTTTTGGAGTATACTATGTCCAATAAGCAGATTCTTTAAGGATTAGGTCACTTTTCCAACCGAAAGAGATGTCAAGGCTGAAATATAAGTAATGGTGAAGATAATGCATAGATACACCGACTTGTAACTACTTTCTGATAGAATCAATAAAAAATCAAATGTTATTGTGGTCGTAGACCAGGATTTAAGTATTACATTTATTAGTGCAGTCTGTGAATATTCTGATTATGTTAATTAAATTCAAGTGATTAAAATTCACATAAATAAAAATCAGTTAACTGTTATAACCCACAACAACCACCTTACTAGAGCATCCCCTTATTGATAGCCTTATTGATAGCATACAATATTTTGCATTTGAATTGGATATCTCAGAGTTTCTATCTGTTAATATAGGTAGTATATATACAGAATTAATGTCTAAAACTGATGAAGTGTTGAAGTGTTCAGTTTTGGAGATTAATTTGGTACCTTCAAAATCAATTTCATGTCCTGTTGCTTTAAGGTGCTGGAAAAGGGAGGAAGTTTTTTCTTCTTTTCTGACTGCGTTCTTGTGTTCTGCGATGCGTGCATTTATTCTCCTATCATGACATTGATTTTGAAGGTACCAAATTAATCTCCAAAACTGAACACTTCAACAAGAGAATACTTATGGAAGCCATCGAAATAGAGAAACACCCCCACAACATGAATAAACGTGACGATACCTCCCGCCTACCAGACATCTGGAAACTAGCCCTAGTCAACAAACGAGTCCCAACCATGAAAACCGACACCGGACCCAGAACAACACAGGACACCACCACCAATCACCCTCACCAGACTCAAACCCAAACCCATCCCATAGACGAAATGCAACCATCATCCAGAATCCACACCACGGCGGCATCACCAACTGCTGCACCCCCCGCCGACCCCCACACAAAGCAAACTGACACATGCCATAAACACATGGCCAGACCGCAAACTCGGAGCCAAATCAAAGCCCGTGATGTTACATCACAGCCATCTACTCAGGACATTACATCACAGAACTCAGGAGGTTACATCGCAAAGGCTCAGTATGTTACAACGCAGCCTACCTGCCATGATGTGGCAGCACAGGACTCAGGATATCACTACAATAGAGCTCAGAATGTTACCACACAGCCCATTACCCAGGTACAAAAGAACAATGGGCACACAGCCAGCACCTCAGCCACACAGGATGTTACCAAACAACTGACTAATTTGCTTACATTAATTCCATCTTCCAATCAAGATGTAACAACACAGCCAACCAACCCGCTTACAGCTACATCAGCTAATTTGCTTACATCAATTCCATCTTCCAATCAAGATGTAACAACACAGCCAACCAACCCGCTTACAGCTACAAAGTCAACACGCCACACCCCCTCCAATATTTATAGAAGGACGGCAGCTCCGATCACGCTTTGCTCGCACAAGCACGAAGCCGAAGACACCAGCCTGAAGATGGCGAGTGGGACCTCGTCGAAACGTCGCCAAGATACTCTCAATCTTACACGGGAAAAGACCCGAATACGCCAAGACCTGCATGCCTGTACCCGTGAAAATCTACGAAAACATACACACACACACACACACACACACACAGAGAGAGAGAGAGAGAGAGAGAGAATATAATTCCTGAATGTTTTGTTACCACACTAGGTAACATCATCAGCAGGAGTTTCTTGTCCTATTCTCCAGCATGAAGAATGGATAATCCACAAATGGGTTAACTCTGACCTCCTGCCAATTAGACCAAGTCAGTCAAAGTTGCCACGCCTGTCCTGGCTCAGCTCACGCCCCAGTTTCGATTTGGTCTTCAGCCCATACAGACGTGGTAGATTTGGCTCCCAGCTACTTGAGAACAGCAGGTTTTATTAAGTTTATTCCATTCGTGGATTCTTGTTGATTTTCGTGCCTCTCCCCCTCTCTCTCTATTTCATTATTGTCAGTGCTGATTTCTTGCTTATAGTGAACCTTATGGGGGAAAAAGAGTTCCCCGTTCTTCAGGCCTTGAAAATTACTTGGCCGATCTGGCTCCTTGTAGTCATTACTCGTAATTACTGATTTATCTTTTAAAGAGAGCAGTTTGGAGGGAGTGCTCCTTATCTAGGCTGCCTTGGGCCTTGAAATTATTTCAGAGGACCAAACAGGAGGCTTGGCAGCTCTTAATTTAACCAGGATTCAAGGAAAACTGTCTTTTCCTGGACAAAGAGACTAAATCAGCTTACTTTCATTTTCCCCTGGTCTGGATTACTGGCGGCCGCCATTTTAGTCTGCAGCAAGCAGTCAAGGCCTTGAATTCCGGACGGAGCAGGGGAGGGAGTAATCCAAAAGGCTACTCATTTGCATTCCTCCTGTTGGAATCATTATTCAGTGTGTGTCAGGGGATTTTGATTCTAATCAGGCCTTTGGTTGCTTGCCATTTTAGGCCTTACTTGCTGCTGGCCACAAGGGCTCTGCTTGACCCTATATTGTAGCACGGATACTGTGGTCCCCTGTACACACCAGGCCTAACAAAATTGGACCCAGCGTCAGTTGCTGTCTTCTAACAATCATCACTCAACATTTATATGGGCCTTGCCAGTTATAGCCTGTTGCCATAGTCTGCATCTAGTGAACGGTCAATACTGAGCTTGCCGTCACTAAGTGAGACACGTGTGATCCCATCACTAAACGCGAACTTGACCTCAATGATAGGTCTCCCACGCTCAGTTTCATCATCGCTAAGTGACATGCGACATCCGTCGCTAAGTGTGACTCCGTGCTTGCTGGTGGGCCGGACTATCACAGATCCACGTGCAGGCCGGTCCCACCTTGGTGGTTAACAGCCGCATCTCTTGCAGACCGAGACGCTTCAGCACCCCACTGAAAACTCTCGCTTTACAATGGCAGATAACACCGAGCCATAGGCTTCCACTTCAGGTGGACACACAAAGCGTAAGTCCTCTAGTCAGGAGGCAGCTGCAAAAATCAAGGCCAAAACTAAGGCCAGCTCAAACAAGCGAGCCTCCAAGGCAGCCGACAAACAGGCCAGCCGCAGGCATCGTGCCTTGGAGAAACAGTTCTCCCATGCACAAAAACTGGCTGTAGGGGAGACGGTCAATCTGCCCCCTACCACAATGGCGACACTGCCTTGTGGCCCACACCCTGAGCCCCCTGCACCCATATGGTCCCCAGAACGGGACTCCGAAGGGGCTTTTTCAGGAGCACTTTTCCCTCTTTGAAGAGGAACAGGGACCTCAGGATCCTAAGGCACCAGAAGCCACATTTATTCCATCTGCAGTGGGGCTTCGACCTCTTGAGGGATCGTCCTTTGCGGGCCAAGTGCAGGCTCCAACTGCCACTTTTACCCCCACAGCAGCGGGGCTTCGCGATCTGGAGGACCCATTCTTCAAAGCCCATCTACAGGCTATGGTTTCCCAGGCAGTTGCTCAGGCTATGACGCCCACGGGGCGTACACAAGTGGCCTCCGCTCCCATGGTCTCCACGGCATCACCAGACCTCTCGAGGTCCAGCGCTCTCCAATACCCAGAATCAGATTCACCACCTCACTCCTTTGCCAGCGGTGTCTCGGAATACGCGGAGTATAGCCACGTGGAGGGGCAGTGGTCGGATGATGAGGAACCTCCTCAGGAACCTCCTCCTCTCGTAGGCTTGTTTAATCCCGCGCTTTTTCCATCCCTGCTCCGCAAGGCCTGTGCGACCGGTAAGATAAATCCGGTTCAGCCATCAGTACCTGAACAGGCTCCTAGCCAGGACACGGACCCGTTGTTTTCTGAACCGGTTGTGATACACAAACAAATCCCTTGCCCCCCCATGTTCTTGAAATCCATTCAGGGGCAATGGGAGTCCCCAGCTGCTTTTCCCTCAATAGGGGGAATCAACCGTAAGTTGATTGACACGGTGCCGGTCTTGAATGAGGCGCTGGAAGCGCCTGAGGTGGACGAGTCCTTAACCCCTTTGTTTTCAGACTCCAAGGTGCCAGGGGATATGGTGGATGCCTTGAAGGCTGAGGATAAAATGTTTGAGATTTCCTTCCGCAGGGCACACCAGGCTTCGGCTTGGGCAATAAGAGCGTCCACCTCAACTTCCTTCTTCGCCCGGATCTCTCTCATCTCTCTCTACGAACTCCAGGCCAGAATTCCTCCTGAGAAGGTAAGAGTCCATCAGGACTTAACTAAGTTAGTGGCGGCCTCGGAATATATGGCAGATGTGTCTCTGCATGCCGCCAGATTCTCGCCCGTGCCATATCCTCCAACATCGCCGCACGCAGATTACTATGGCTCAGGAATTGGGGGCCGACACCAAGCACAAATGGCGAGTGGCCGCTGTCCCGTACCGCAGTGGCCGTCTCTTTGGGGAGGCCCTGACTCCCTATTTAATAGAGAACAGAGAGAAACGGAGGGTAATTTCCCACCTTTCAAAGAGGTCGGGCTGACGGTTTTTCCCGTACACCTGCCAGCAATCCTTTCATTCCGGACCAGATCCCTCCTCAGGCCAGGCCTCCTGGCCTTTTCCTGCCAGTCCAGACCGCTCATTTGACCGGTCCGGCTATAGAGACAGATCCAGACCCCAGGTTCAGGGTAAGCGGTCTTTTCGAGGCAGGGGCGGCCGTCCCTTTCGTAAGTCTAAATGACTCAGGGAGGACCTCTCCCATAGGTGGCAGACTAACATACTTTCTCCACCAATGGGAGACCACGACCACGGACTCTTGGGTGCTAAGCACCATCAGAGACGGATTGTCTCTGGAGTTCGTGACCTGGCCCCCTCGACGCTTTCTGTCCTGTCCCCCTCTAAGGAACCCAGTCAAAAAGGGCCTTATGAGGGAAGCCATTCAGCACCTGTTAAATATAAGAGCCATAGAGAAGGTGCCAGAGGATCAACTAAAAAAAAAAAAAGGCTTTTACTCCATCCTCGTTCCAAAGGCCTCAGGGGGATGGAGGGCGATACTCGACCTCAAGGGCCTGAACTCCCATCTTTCATACCAGAAGTTCAAAATGCAGACGCTCCAGTCCATCTTGGCCAGCGTCAGACGGGGAGACTTCATGACATCAATAGATCTGACGGAGGCATATCCACATACCGATACAACCAAACCACCGGCAATTTCTCCGTTTTTGCTACTTCAACAGCAATTACCAATACAAGGCCCTGCCGTTCGGCCTTTCGTCGGCTCCCAGGGTTTTCACCAAAATCCTGGCAGTACTTGCTGCACAACTACGGTTGGTGCCGGTGCACGTCTAGTGTTACCTGGACGACATACTCATCCAGTCGTCTTCGGCTCGGTCAGCCCAGGTGGACCTGGCTCTCACTATAAAGACACTGCAGGACCATGGGTTCTCGGTCAATTTTCAAAAGAGCCAGCTGATTCCCTCAACCCGCCTTCTACATTTGGGCGCGGTCATAGACACAGACCTCTGTCGGGTCTACCTGTCTCGGGAACGTCAAAACAGCATTCGAGCCATGGTCCTCAAGGTCCGCAGGGAGCGTGTAATGGCACTGGCTATCCTTTCCCAGCTACTGGGCAAGATGATATCATGCATAGCGATAGTGCCTTGGGCCAGACTACACTCCAGAAAACTTCAATGGTTCTTGCTCCCATTTCAACGACTGGGCACAAGCTCTTCCAACCAAAGGGTACGGGTTCCATTCCAGACCCTAGGATCGCTTTTGTGGTGGACCTCCCCAGCGGTAGCCAGAGGATCGCTGTTCAAGGATCCCATTCGGCTAACCCTGACTACAGACGCCAGTCTGTTTGGCTGGGGAGCACATTTCCAGTCTCAGTTGGCTCAGGGCCATTGGTCCCAGTCAGACCTGAAGCACAACATCACTTGGCTGGAACTCAGAGCTATTCATCTGGCCCTCCGCCACTTCCGCAAAGAGATTGCGAGGCATCACGTGCTAGTCCTCACGGACAACGTGGCGGCAAAAGCCCATGTGAACCATCAAGGCGGTACTCGATCCTGGTCTCTCATGGCCGAGGCTCAATTATTCGGACCCCTGGCAGAGCACAATCTCCTCTCCCTGAAGGCCGAACACATCTTGGGAGAGGCAAATCGGCAGGCGGATTACTTAAGCCGGGCTACAGTAGACCACTCAGAGTGGGGCCTACACCCGGATCTCTTCAAGGAGATATCAGAGAGGTTCGGCCGACCGGTTCTGGATCTATTCGCCTCACCGGCGAACTCCCAGCTCCCAAGATTCTTCTCCCGGTTCCCCTCTCCAGGAGCGGAGAGGGTGGACGCCCTTCGCAGCCCATGGCCACAGGGCCTGCTGTATGCCTTTCCACCTCTCCCTCTGATCCCGGCAGTCATCAGGAAGGTACTGCAGGAACGGGCAGAGGTCATATTCATTGCACCGCACTGGCCGAGACGACCGTGGTTTGCCGACCTCGTGAGCCTATCAGTGGCCCCTCTGTGGAGGATTCCTCCGGATCGGATAAGGCTCATACAGGGAGTCATACATCACCCAGAGCCTCAGTGGCTCCAGTAAACTGCCTTGAACGCCGGCTATTGACTCAAGACTCCTACTCATCGGGAGTGATCTCCATGATTCAAGCCTCCCGGAGGCCGGCGACCAATCGCATTTATTACTCTACATGGAGGAATTTCTGCCGTTGGTGCGAAAGCCATCACCTGGCTCTCTCAGAGGTGACTATTCCACGGCTCTTGGACTATCGGAGGGTGTTAACAAGGGCTACACGCAGACAGGTCGCGGCTCTGTCCACAGTGTTTACCTGTGATAATGCAGAACCACTGGCTCAACACCCCATGGTCCGCTCCTTCATCAAGGGGGTCACCAACAGTAGACCGCCCGTGGTACATAGGTATCCAACCTGGGAGCTGCCGCAGGTCTTGCAGGCCCTTACCGGGTCACTTTTTGAGCCTATTAGGAGCTGCAACCTTAGATCCTTGTCTCTCAAGGTCGCCTTCTTGGTCGCAGTTACTTCGGCCAGGCGTATCTCAGAGCTAGCAGCTCTTTCCGTCAGAGAGGACCTGTGTGTTTTTCATACAGACAGGGTGGTCCTACGTTTAGACCCCTCCTTTCTTCCCAAGGTTAACACCTTGTTTCATAGGGCGCAGGAGGTTGTGTTGCCGGATTTTGTCCCAACCCGTCTCATGAGTTGGAACGACAATGGCACACTTTGGATGTCCGCAGGGCATTGCGATATTACATCAAGCGGACTGCGCCCTTTCGCAGATCTGAAGCCCTTTTTATCTCATTCCAGCCGGCCTCTAAGGGTCAGAAGGTTTCATCTTCTACCATTGGCAGGTGGATCAGGGCATGTATTGCGGAGGCGTATCAGGCGTGCTCCTTATCGGTTCCACGTCATGTGACGGCGCATTCCACTCGCAGTGCTGATACCTCTGCAGTCTGGACTACACAGGCCTCCATAGTTGGACATTTGTAGGGCGGCGACATGGTCTTCGCCTTCCCCTTTTGTACGCCATTATAAGTTTGATAAGTTTACCTCGGCGGAGGCCTCTTTTGGTCGCAGGGTACTACAGCAAGTGGTGCCGGCGACAGGGACACTGGCCCAGTCTGCTTCCCACCCATAGGGACAGTAGGGCTTTGGTATGTCCCATTCGTGGATTATCCATTCTTCATGCTGGAGAAGGGGTGTTGTCTTACCTGAATGCCTTTTCTCAGCATGATGAATGGAGAATCCACACCCATCCCTTTCTGCGCAGTCAGGTCCAGTGTTAGGGATCTGGGAGCCAACACGTCGTACAGTCATTGCTTCGCCCTCTTCGAAACTGGGGCATGAGCTGAGCCAGGACAGGCGTGGCAACTTTGACTGACTTGGTCTAATTGGGCAGGAGGTCAGAGTTAACCCATTCGTGGATTCTCCATTCATCATGCTGAGAAAAGGCGTTCAGGTAAGACAACGCCCCTTCTCTTTAGCTCATGAGCATCTTGTGTGCCAGTGTGGTCGGTTGTTTGGAGCTGTATTTGAATTCTGAGCAGCTGATTGGTTCTTATTTCCTATTATTTCAAAGTTATATGGGCTGATGATGTTACCTAGTTTAGTAACGAAACGTTCAGGAATTATATTAAAACAAGCTTGGAGAACAAACTACAGCCAAAATCTAAAACCCAAGCTACAAATATGTCCTATTATTATATGAAATATTTAAATGTCATATATCTTGTGCCTATCTATATCTTTCACTTTGGGGTGTTTTTATAAGTTGCTTTGAGTTCAATTCAAGGCAAAGCTGGAATATAAATGAACAACAATAAGTTATATTTATTCCCTTCTTCCTTTATACAATACAATTTCTCATTAATACCACTATTTCAAAGCTGCTGCTCTAGAGTTAAGCCTCAGAATAATTTCTGTTCATTGCTCTTTATATTGCTATGTAAACTCCTCTGTCTATGGATAAATAATTCTAGAAACAATTCTCGGCAGAATTTTAAAATTTCCCTTGGGCTCTGTGGGCCAAAGTGTAGTAGATCATTTTGTAAAAACCTTCATGATTGTGAAGCAGTATCTCACTGTAAGTGGTCATTGCTGGATGTTTATATTGACCAAAGAATGGTATTCTGAGACATATAAGGCACATATCTCCAATTGTTTTTAGTTATACAATAATTATAAATCAGCAGTTATAAATATTAGATACTTAATTATGTTTTTTAAATATATTTTAACAGGACACATCTAGAGCAATTGGAAACAGATACAAAAGGTAAGGAATTGCTTAGTAGATTACTGATTAGTGAAGTATAACTATGATTCTAGAAAAGAAACACACTGATTTGGTACTGAAGTTCCTTGTTTAATAGTAGATATTATTTGAACTCTATAAAACCTAGAATTGCAAGTTAAGGCTCTTTCTCAACTAGTTTTATATAGCCCATGATATGACCCCAAAATAGACTTAATGTAAGCTATAGCTTACTGAGCTACCACCTTTTGGACTGGAGGAGAGAAGTGGAAAATAAACTTTAACATTAAGAAGTTTAATTGAAAAGATTAAATGACCTTCTCAGGAGAATAATTCATGTTCTGTAGGATACTAGATAGAAATATCTAAGAACCAATATATTAGCAAGCTTTCACTGGTTATCTACAGATACAGATGCATTCCAGCCATATCCACTTCAGGACATAGAGCAGTGATGGTGAACCTTTTAGAGACCGAGTGCCCAAACCACAACCCAAAACCCACTTATTTATCGCAAAGTGCCAGGGCCGCATCAGCATTGTGGTGCCCTCAGGGGGGACATGGGGGCATGGCCCACTGGGGGGGCGTGGCCCACTGGATGGGCATGGCTGCGGTTGTCACGGCAGACTGGGTGAGAGTGGCTGGGCTGGGCATGGCCACCTTGATGTTGCTCATGGGGGGACGCCTGTGGGGGCCGGGCAGCGTTGAGTGAGATCCAGGGGGTCTCTGGCGGGTGGGACAGTGGGCAGGAGGCCCAGCATAGATGGGAGGAGGCATACAATCCTAGCTGGGACTGGGGGGCCATGGCGCCGATGGCGATCCGGCTTTCCCTGCTCAGGGTGGCCTTTGGCTTGCTGGGTGTGGGCGTGCTCTACCATCTCTACTCGAGCTTGCTAGCTGGCAGCTTCGCCTCCTTTGTGCTGGGCGAGGCTGCCGCTCCGGGCAGCAGCGGCAGCCTAATGGACCTGCGCAAGCTGCTGGCAGCGGCGGTGCGTGTGCCCACAGAGAGGGCACTGAGTGCCACCTCTGACACGCGTGCCATAGGTTCGCCACCACTGACATAGAGGGTCTCCTTTTTAATATGTTATGTATGCTACTGCTTTTAAGAGCTACTGTTCAGCTAAACCAAGCTTTCTTAATCTATTGTGTCCTAGTCAGTGGTACTCATTTGTACCTTATCAGGAAATAATCACTCTTATCAAAATTGTAAGTCCATCAACATAGGAACAAAAAGTCTACTTTTACTGATACACCCTATTTTTTCAATAATTCTGTAATTATATTTAGCACAGTTTTAAGGAGCTAAACATGCCAATACTGTTTTTATTGCAAAGTAATGAATAAGAAAGGTGACTAAAGCAATGTTGCTTCTATGGGAACAGATGTTTCTTGGACGCAGTCCCAAAAAGACACCCAAGACAGAGCAAATTCGCACAATATGTTACATAATACAGTGTGAATTTAATTTTTTTCAAACTTAAAGAGAAAGTAATGGCAATAAAGCCTGACCCTTTTCTCTTATCTTCCTATTCTACTATTTTTTTGATACCTAATCCCCAAGAAACCATGACACTGAAAATAAACCTATCTAAGCCAAAGATTTGGAAGGGAGATGGCAAAAGAAAAGCCATTATACAATGACAGAAGGTAATGACAGTATTACCTTCCTAAAAGAAATCTACAACATCCGAAAGAAGCATAACTTTCAGAGTAGTAAAAATATGGTTTTATTACATTAACATGAGAGAAATCTTTTGCAAGATGAGTCTTCCTTTTCATTCCACTCTTAAGTATCCAACATCCTCCTTTCTAGTTTCTAGAGTGTTGAACATCCTATGCCATACTCTGAAGTGGGTCGTATCATTGCCCACCACAGGAAGTTTTAATGAACCTCAGTTTTAGATTTTGCATGGATCAACTTCGCAACACTCTAAAAATGGATTATCTGGACCCTTTTCTGGCAGGGTTAAGGCCTGATTTTGTGACAGATTGCACTGGTCACTCTACTGAATGACCTGGATTATGAACTAGTATTAGTAGTGGCTTTTGATATACAATTGACTATGATATCCTTTTTATACAGTAATTTTATTAAATATTATAATTACAACAGTGAAAACTAATACAAGTTGAAAAAAACTAGAATAAATGAAAAGAATAGAAGGTATAGAAAAAAGGGAAAAGGTAGAAAAAAGAAAAATAAGAATGTAGTAAAAAAATTATAAAGAAGTGATTGCCCACATTTGTCACAAGTATAAACAATTTTAATAACTTATCTATTTCTCTTAAAATACAGCAAATGATTCCCTCTTCCCATATTCTATCTCGTATCTGTAAACAAATTAATAAATTATTAATATTAATAATTCTCAAGTCCTCTTCTTGCCTAGAGAGGAATAATAGAAGAGCTGGTCTACTCACTGGCTCTTCATGCTGCCACAGGTACCAATTCTGCTTTTCATAGACCCATCTTCAGTCCACCTTTTCTTCTTTGGAAGTTGGCCTATGGCAGTGGTGGCGAACCTATGGCACGGGTGCCAGAGGCGGCACTCAGAGCCCTCTCTGTGGGCACGTGCGCCGTCACCCCAGTCCTAGGCCTTCAGCTGGGTTTTATAAAAACCTTTTCGCTTTAGGCCTCCACCGCCGTGTGTGGGGAAAAAAAAAGGTTCAATCAGTCAATTTCAACTTCTCGCAGGAAAAAAAAAGATCTTGCAAAGTTGGAATTGATTGATTGAACTTTTTAGTCCCACCCAGTCTGCCATTACCATCGCAGCCATGCCCACCCAATGGGCCACGCCCACCCAATTGGGCCAGACCCAGCTAATGGGCCACACCCACCCGGCACTCGACGATGCATAAGTGGATTTTGGGTTGCAGTTTGGGCACTCAGCCTCTAAAAGGTTCGCCATCACTGGCCTATGGTATCTTTTTGGACTGCTTATGAAGATTAGGAAAAACAGGTGTTGTCTTGCAATGGTTCCATATCTACCCTAGTGGGTAGCTTTAATCTGTATAGGTGGGGGAGGAGAGACCAGCCCAGTGCCCATGATCTGTGGTATGCATAAAGGCTGGTCCTGTCTCTCCTGCTTTTTAACATTTATATAAAGTAACTGGAAGAGGTTATCAGGGTGGGGTATCATCACAACACTTATGATACCCAATTGTACATCACCACATATTGGGAAGTTGCTATTGCTACTTGTTCCTGGTCTGTATTGGAGAGAACAGACTGCAATTTAACGTTACATCTCAGTTGCTGTTGATAGTTTGGGGTCTTTTGTAATCATCACTGCTACTCCTTGATGGGCAGGCTCTATCTATCAGGGTGGTGCTTCGTGACTTAAGAGTGCTTGTGGACTTAGAGATCCTCCTAGATCTGTAAGTGGAAGTCATAGTGAGAGGCCAATGCCCAGTTTTTTTTTATTTGTATTTCTGATTGTAGCATTTTGTTCTGAAAAGAAATTCAATCTATTTTATTTTATTTATTTTATTTTATTTTTATTAGAAAAATATATCTAAACACCTTTGAATCCTAAAACCAATGCTAAAAAATAAAAAGAAAATTTCCAAAAATATAAGACTAACTATATTGTCAATAAAGGAGAATATTTGTAGCTCAGGGTTAACTTGAGGGGTTTTTGGTGCTCTCTCAGCTTGTAGACATTTCATTACCCAAACTAGGTAACAATCTCAGTGCTGGAAAGGGAATAAATATAATGTTTAATAAAATTACTGTATAAAAAAGGATAGTCAATTCTATATCAAAAGCCATTACTAATAGTGTGAAGGTCACGCTTCCCCCATCCAGGTCATGATGCAGATCATTCAGTAGAGTGATCAGTGCAATCTGTCACAAAATTTCTTTTCTTTTCCTGGCCAGATAAAGAACTTATTCAAATAGACGTTATTCTTACAATTTGCTAATTATGAACCCACATAAAACAGAATCCTGTGGGTGGAACTGCAAAAGACACTTTTTTACAGGGAAACTTCAGTCATGTGAAATGCATATGACAACTGAACAGGTCTTTTACAAAGTATGAATTCAGTAAACTTTCAAAAGTTGAATTCTAAACTTTGTTTAGTGTTGCAACAGACACTTCCTGTTTGTAGATAATAAAGTTCAGAACAAGGAATGCCAAATATGGTAATAGTATTAAGCTGCAGAATTCCTTACAGCTCTGTCATCATACTTTAAAACAGCCTTCCCCAAACATTTATCCTTACACATATATTGACTTCAGTTTCCTTTATTTACAGCCAAGATGGTATTATTGGCTGAGGACAATAAATGTTGTTGTCCATCTTAAAGAGTTCCAAGTTGGATAAAGCTACTTTGAAAGAATCTTGTTTATCCGGCAACTCATGGCTTGCTACATCCACAAAATAGTCCACTGTATTATTTTAGACATAAGGTTTAGGGATTTGTTTTCCAATTATAAAATAGACTCTGTGGAATATGTTTACAGCAGTCGTTCATAACTCTTTAGCGTGGAGGAATCATTGAAATAATGTTCAGCTATCTGGGAATCCTTGGATAAAAATCTCAAAAAAATAAGAAAATTTCCTGATAGAATTCATTGTAACCAAAACTATCCATGTTTTGTGATAGTTATAACAAAAGGTGTAAGATTGGCAGCATAAAAATTGCACCACTGCTAGTGCTAGCATAGTGTAAAAAAATGATTTTCATCCCACCTCCTGGTCACAATCTCTAACACATCCTTTAGTGATTTCTCATGGGATCTGCAGAGCCCCATTCGAACAAGACTGCCTTAAGAAATCTCTTTTAGTGGCAATATAGTAACAGTCCCCTTCATTTTCCTAGAAAGCTGAAACTATATTAACATCCTCTCCAACTTCCCCATTCACACATTATAGAAGATAATGCATGCATTGCATAACTTATACAACTTTGTTGTAAACACTGCAAATATAATTTTTGTTTGCTAAATATGGTCACTCCTAGCTTTGTGGCTTTCTTTGAAAATGCAGAAGTGGTTTAGTGGAAGGTAACCTAGCAATTCATAGACCTCATGCTAGTGCACATTAGGAGAATCATGGCACTTGTATAGGGTGGCACATCTGGTGAAGACAGCAACATATGGCAATGAGAAGCAAACTGCAGGTAAGTGCAGCAGCCAGCTTAAGTGTGCTATCATTTGTACTATGTAATTAGTGCTATCATATCTGGGCTGTAAAAATCCAAAGGTTAGTAACTGGCAGCAAAGGAGCAGAGCTCTACTCCTTTTAGAGTTGGGAACATGGGAAGCAGGAGTCAGTAAGCCTGAATCCAATCTCTGAATAAATATCTCTACTAACTAAAACTATATCCCAATTCCAGTGAACTGACTAAGATTAACAAGAATAACAGAATAACAGAGTTGGAAGGGATCTTGGAGGTCTTCTAGTCCAGCCCCCTGGTCAGGCAGGAAACCCTAAACCATTTCAGACAAATGGTTGTCCAGTCTCTTCTTAAAAACTTCCAGTGTTGGAGCATCCAGTAATTCTTGAGGCAAGTTGTTCCACTGATTAATTGTTCTAAATTGTCTTGAGAAACAGCTATCCAAAAGAAGCTCAGCCACTATGGCTTTTCCAGTGAGGCTGTTTTGACTTTTAGGACTAGATCAAGGTAGATCAATATTAAGGCAGAAGATCTCATACATAGAAGGCCAAACAGTAATTGTTACTTTCTCTCACAATGCACTTGAAAATAACTAGGTTTTAATTTCATACCAGCTTCATATTTACATTGCATCACAGTTTCAGAATTCAAATTTTTTATTTTATCTATGGCTTAGTGCAGGGGTGTCAAACTCACAACGTCATGTGACGTGTCGTGATGTATCACGACTTTTTTTCCATTGCCGGCAGTGGGTGGGCACGGTTTTGCCATGACGCATCTGGCCCATGGGCCGGCAGTTTGACACCCCTGGCTTAGGGTGTGATGCTTTCCCCATTTTGGAAGGGAAATATAGGATAACCTCTTATAAAACTCAGCACTACCCCTGTGACACAGGTGTTATAGAAACCATAGCCCATGTTCTTTTGTACTGCCAGTTCTACAGGGACATTCAGCTGATTTACTCCTTTTCATCTACGTTTCCTAGGCACTCCAATAATTTTTATTTGCAGTGTTTGTTAATAAACCAGGATAAATCTGTTTCTCTAAAAGAATAAAGTTTTGCTACATTATATGTAAGCTTCGCTCACAAATGGTTGTCATTGACATTAGGGGCTAACTTTTGTTTTACTGAATGTATTTTTATTGGTCAATGACTGAAATAAAGTTTTTGTCTGTCTGACTGAGAACATAATGTTACCAAGAGCACTGTGTGTATGCATTTATGAAGTTATGAGGAATAGAGTTTAACTCAGGTTTTAATTTATGTTTTACCTCTCTTTCAGGGAATAAAAATAATGATTTTTTCATTTAGAAAAATGATTACTTACTGACATTTTTTTAATCCATTATTTTTATTTTTTCTATCCTTCTGTAATTATTTATTCTGGCCCTTACAGTACCCTTTCCCCATATTTTAATTAATAAATTGGGTGGGGAGAGAGAAAAATGACTGTAAAAAGAGTTGGTATAATCATTTTTCCCACATCATAAAGGTCCTAAAACTAAGTGTTTTTTTTTTTTTAATTTAGAGTATTGTGTATTGAATTTGAAGTCTATATTCAGACTATGGCTTAGCAGTCTACAGGTACTCTATATCCTGGTTTAACGTAATGCAAACAAAAATAAAAGAATCCGGTGTGCCATGCATTAAATGTAATATATTCATCCTAAATATAGCAATTGACAATGATGTAGGCATTTTTGTATGTAAATTGTTGAACATTTGGAAGACTGAAATATTTTATGGCCTGTTTGGATTAATTGATGCTTATCTGTAAAACAGATGTAATGTGGAATTGTCTGATGGGCATGCTACAATAAAGAAGTTGGGCATAATTTAGCACAGCCATTCCAAATGCTTGTTGCAAGTAGCTTAACACAAGCTGCTATTTACTTGCCTTCAGTGATTTAGTATCGATATTGCCACAACTAAATTGGGGAACATGGAAATAATTTTGATAATTCTATTATGCATCAAGTATGTTAAATTGTAAGTTGTATTTTTTCACAGTACAACCCCAGATGATGAAGTTTCTAATAGATGTTCACGTACAGACAGGACAGGATATAGCAGATTCAACAGGGATGCAAATTCTTCTGGAAACTTTGTATCAGCTAATTCTTTGGAAAAGAAGATTGATGATCTTGAAAAGGTAAATATAATCAATATGAAAGCTGCAATCTAATGTCTATTGTTTTTACTGTTTTTAAATAAACTATTTTAAATTTTATTTTTTGAAGGATCTAGCAAAGGAGCGACAAGAAAACCTGAGGCTTGTGAGGATAGCCCAAGACAAAGAAGAGTTGATTGGAAAATTAAAGGAGGAAATTGATTTATTAAATAGGGTAAGTTTTTCTTCAACCTAGCTGTTTTTCCTAGAATTTCTGTACAAGTCATACATTGCCTCCCCCCCCAAAAAAAAATTTGGATTTACATTTGTGCATAATCCGGCACATTGATGCTCATTTATTTGTTCACTCTTTTATTCATTCTTTCTTCTTTCAAAGAATCCAAGAGAGAAGTGTACTTGCAGTTTCTTGTCTTTAGAAGAGAAGAATTTTGGCAACAGAATGTTGGCTTTCAAATCTACTGTTAAAACTTTAGATTTGCAAGCCAACATTCCGTTGCCAAAATTAGAGATCTTGCCTAACTTAAATAGAGTAATTTGAGCGTGCTTGGAGTAAAACTGGGCTTGGGCTGTATTTGTAACACAGGTGAAAATACAACAAAAACACCTGGTACAATTTTTATCAGGAAATTCTGCATGTGGCAGAAGGACAACTAAGACTGGTGCCCTGATCTATTCCTTTTCTGTTTTTCTAAAAAGACTTATGGGAAGGCTTCAATTAACCAAATTGAAGTGTGTGTGTGTGTGTGTGTGTGTGTGTGGTTGTTGTTGTTGTGAAGATAAGAAATGGGAAAGGATGTAATAGTTCTGATAGAATTTCCTATGGAGTTGCGTTGATGAATATACATAAGGGATGAATGTACAAGTTTAATTATGATTTGGAAATATATGTTGTAGATATGTCAGCTAGACTTGTGAGTGCAGGTGAAAGTAGGAATGGTATGAAAATAATAGTTGAGGCATTAGGGTGAACAGAAGGTAATTGAGAGCAGCGCAGAATGATAAAGGAAAAAGTACAGCAAGTTCATCAAAGATGGACAGAGCAACAGTTGCAATATGCAGCAGTGGTGGGGCTAAAAGAGTGAATAGTGATGAATTATTAACAATTTGTAAATATTGTTTATGAATATAGAGGTAAAAGCTGTTTCTTAATGCTATAAAAATTATATGTTAAGCAAGCAAAAAATTAATGAGAATAAATAGAATATTAGGAGTATGTTTGTGTGTACTTTTACATGCAGATATACAATTGATGACTAAGGACCCAGATACTTTACACCAAAAATTAGTTTGTATAATGCAATGAAAGAGCATAATTCTGAAAAAATAATATTCTATTTGACAAAAGAATGGAGTGAATGCAAATTACAGTTAGTAGTGAAAAATCAGAGCAAATATTTTGGAAAATGGTTTAGGAAAGATGGGGAAATGGGTAGAGAAATTTGAAGAAGGGGAAATACTGGTAGAATAATGGGAATAAAGAATGATGAAATAAGTGTAAATGGCTGTATAAAAGAGCATGCTATGCCCATTTGGTCATCTAAACTTGAAAATTGGATTTATTAGGGAAAAACAGTTGAATTCAGTAGGTGTGGATTACTTAAATATGTAAGATAAAACAGGAGGAGATAGAACTAATTGTAATTAATACGGACTTGGTACAAAACTGAAAGAAGAATATTGAGATTGTTTAGTTATATAGAGAGATTAAATGAGGGTCAAATTGTAACAAGGAAGAAGAGTGAATGGATTATTGAAAAGAGGGAAGAATGAGAAACTTGTGGATAGAGATGAGATTCACAAAAGTATCAGATTTAACAAAAAGCAATATGCGGTATGGAGTTGTTTACAGAGATGGTGGAAATGTGGGTGTTCGCAAGAATAGAAAGTTATGGAGAAACATAGTGAGTGTTCTTGATTTAAAGTAGCTTGGATGCAGTTCCTTTTTTAATGTCTTATTCTTCTCTGTTTACTACCTCTTACTTAATTTTTGCATTTTGGATAAGGTTTCCTATGCTCAGAAGGAGTAGTGTTATGGGTATGTATATATGCATGTAAAATGGATAAACTATTACTGATTTATTGTTAGGCAGTTGAAACATATTAGAAATATTAAATAAAATGGCCAGTTCTAGTGGGATTCTAAGAACTACTCTTGAGAAATACAGCAGGAGTTCTTTAATCATAATAGAGTAGCTGTTCTAGGTGCCCAATATTTTCTTATTTGAATTTTATTGTGTATTACATGGCATTGCTTCTTAAACAGTTTGTAATTTAGGAAAGGAATTTCAGTTCATTGGGAAACAAATCCTGCATACAATGCAATTAATTTGTTGTTGTTTTTTTAAATTGTTTGAATATTTAAATTTCAGCCAGTAGTTGTGGTTTGACCTAGTCCAAGTAACTCATACTTTTAGTCATTTTGGAATGTTACTTGTGCTAGATAAACATTCCAGAATGTGTTTATATCAAATATTGAGTAAATTTTTAATGTTTCTGTCTCTGCTTTAAAACAATTATTTTGACCTGTACTTGTGACACCCACCTGAAAGACAAAAGTAAACTTAAATTGTAGCTTTCTTGATATTTGAAAATCCTAGATATGGTGCATACTTTTTTCAGACATTAAATAAAAACAGTGGTGGACTTCAAAATTGTATCCTGACAATGCTACTTCATTTTTCAAATGTGAAGTGTCGGTATGTTGCTTAAATCAGCAGCCCCAACCTTTTGAGCACCAGGGACCGGTTCCATGGAGAGAGGTTTTTCTGAGGGGGCGTGGTTTCACAGGCTGTCTGTATCCTGCAGATGGGGCTTTGCTTGTTTGCACGGCCTGGTTTCTGGCATGCTGCAGACCAGTGCTGGTCCACGGACCGGGGGTTGGCTTAAGTAATCCCTAGCTTAAGTAATAAAACAATATCATGCTGATACATTCAGTGTTGCTCAACAAAAAACAATGCTGTTGAACATGTATTTTTCAGATGAGTTCCCACAACCAGTTTTGATAAGGTTTTTTTAATTTATACTGATGCCTAAAATTTCTGCTGCAAAGAGCAAATACCAGAGATAACAATTCAAAAAGATAGGGGGATTACATTAAGTATTGAAATAGTTGCCATCTTAGCCACAGTTGCTAACAATGCACATAGTAATGCATAAAGTAAAACCATAAAATGATGCATAATTAAAATTAATCAAGGCTGCACAAAACTGCTTTGCAACCCAGAGCAAAACACATGTCCTGGGGTCCACTAACATCCTGATACCAGGGCTTGAGGAAAAAGCCAGGTCTTCAAGCTTTCCAGAAGGTCTAATGGCTCAAGGCTAGTACAGAGTGATGTGTATGTGAGAACGCAGATCAAGTCACCACTGCTTCAAGAGGGGGGAAAAACAGATCTTGTGTATAAACCCTTCCAGTGAGTCAGACCATCTCTACCCTGGATCAGCTTCGCAGTTGCCATGGTGACAAAAGATCTCTTGAGCTGCCTTTGATCCCAAGCTGGGAGAAGGCAGAATCATATCTTAACCAATCATCAAAACGGCACAAGTAAGAAAGTACTGCATTAACCATTAGGTTTGGGGTGGACATGCCATGTCAGCTATTATAATATATCTTTCTCAGGTTTAACAGGTTTCTATAAGAGAATTTATAATTCTTAAATCCCTTTTGTTAACTTTATTCTTTTATTTTCAAATATACATGGTATATAAATTTGTGTGTTTGCATGTAGTATATTTGTATTTTATATTGCTATTTCAAAGTTTATATTATTAATTTTAATCTTTTTTTTCCTTGTTGCATATGTGCAGCCTGAGCAAGTCCTTTAGCGTATTTTTTATTTAATAATTGGTTTTTAGCCGATTTGTTTTGTCTGTATGTACTTTTCTTAACTATCCTGACATTGTCAATTTAATTTTGGATATTCTGGATACTTAAATACCAATTTTCCTGTTCTGGTTAACAGCCATAATAAAGTTAAGTATATAAAGCATTCATATCAGAGTAAATTGTTTGTTACAGAATATAAATTATAAGTTTATTAAGTAGCTCCCAACCAGTTTGTTAGCCATCTCAATCTGTAATTCACCATTTTTTAGTTTTATGGACTAAAATTCATATCATGTATTGCAGAGTGAATTATTAACTGAATGATTAAAAAGAACTTAATTAATAGCAATATATCTTGTTTTATTCTCTCTCAAAGGATCTAGATGATATAGAAGATGAAAATGAGCAATTAAAGCAGGAAAATAAGACACTGTTAAAAGTTGTTGGACAGCTGACAAAATAGAAGACGGAAGCTGCCAAAATAGAAGATGGAAGCCTCAGTGAGGAAGGAAATATGAAACTACTGATTTGAATGTTTAAGGGTCAAGATTAGAATATTTCCTTTGTGGCAATATGTCAAAACAATTGTCTTTATATTTATTATTAAGGAGCAGGGAGAAATGATGAATGTTTTACATGATGCTGTTACTTCTAAGCTCATTCCCTTGAATTTCCCAAAGTGATTCAAATGATGCTCATTGAGATGCATTAGGTTTTTCTGTATATTTGACCCAGTTATACTTTTTAAAGAATCCCTGATTACAAAGGTCACAGTTAGTCAATAGGGAGATTACTTGTAGGGGAGGGGCTTTTTCCTGCTCTATGAATAGAAGAAATAGGAATAAAATCTGTTTATACAGGGTCAAAATAAGTATTTTGGGAGGTATTTGTTCTTTGTTTGAACAGGTATAAAGTGCATTACTGATATAAAACATTTTACAGAGTGTTACTTACTCTGCAAAAATCTTGTATGTTGTGATTTTATTTTATACTTTATCTGAAGTACTGACAGTAATAGATAGTATTTTCCTGTATAGATGCTGTTTGATGAAAATGTTTTATAAATCATAAATAAATCACCAGTAATTATCACAACTAATAAGTAGTTTTTAGAAAAATGTGTATATTGCATACTACCACACAGAGCTTATGTTTCCACAGGAAGAATTCAGAGGGTGCCATTTTTTGAAATTTATGAATACTGTGAAGTCCTTCAAATATTACAATCACAGTTTATTGGACTACGAACAGTCTTTCTGATTTTTTATGTTAAGTTGCAGCTTTCTGATCTAGATACAATGGGAATCATTGCCTAACAATAGTTTAACAAATCATATAACCTTTGCATTGGGTTGAGAAATATTAGTATTCTTGGCCAAATGACTATAGACCAAAACTGTTCATTTAAACCAGAATACATGTATCAGGTTAGCATCAAAATAAGTATAATGGATTCATTTTGCAACACTATGATCTACCAAGCTGTTATATGATTCATAGTGGTTTTTGAATTGTGATAAAGTTTTAATTGATATAGTTTACACAGGAATTTTATGATTGTTCACCCCTCTAAAAGTATTATAGAAAACATCTAGAATAACTCCAATCTTGTTAAATAAAGTATGTTGCATGTTCTATTATAGTCTAGTGTCAGTTGTCTATGTCACTGTTGTGCAATAATTGTCTGTTCTGTATAAGTTAGAAAACTCCAAAGTTGCATTTTAGAGAATAATTTTTAGCAAGGAAACTTAAATATAACATTAAGCTTTCAAAATACCTCCACTGCTTTGTCAGGCAAATAGGAAATAGAAAAAAAGTAGAGAAGGAAAAGTAGAAAAAAATAATCAGCTCCCCTGATGTAGAGCTCTGAAAAACTCAAAATCAGCATTTCTGACTTTTCAGATAGTCTTACCCTTGACTCTGGTTGTTTTTCTTTTGAGCAACACAGCTACCTTTTGCTTGAAAAAATATAATTGTGTTTCTAATGATCTAGCCTTTTCTGTTTTGAAGTCAGTATATAGCCTTGAAAAATACTTTGTCAACTGGACCTCTAAAGTAGCACTGGAATTCATAGGCATCCTTAGTTGCTTCCTAATGCCAATGTTTATATACAAAAAGTGTATTAATGTTGCAAAGGCAATCTCTACTGAACAAAGTTAATGTAGTCAACTTTTCCCCCATGACTCACTATTTGAGAATATGCACTAATTTGTCCATGCCTTTTTCTCTCTAATGATTGCAGTTATAGATGCAGCATACCAAAAATGCTCTATTAGTAGATCACAATGCTTAGCAACTATGTAACTACTCATAATAGTTTACATTTTTGTATTTTTAAAGGCTGTATAGGTGATTTATGACAGCAATTAGGGTTCAAATCTTGCCTGTTGAGTGAAGCAATCATTAAGCGAGATGCCACATGACTGCTTTGTCAATTACTGCAATCCCAGTATCTACCAATCCCAGTTGCAGTCATTAAACTAGTTGTTAAGTGGATGGAGCAAAATCTTCCTGGTAGACAGCCCTTTTACTCTCAAATGTTTCTGAACACTACCAAAGGATTTCAACTCCATTTCAAGCATTGAGAGGAAATCCTTTGTGAGAGGCTGCAGGAACAAAGCTGAAATCTTCACAATTTCACTAACATTTCTGCAGTTTTACTAGCAACAGCAACTGAGACTGCTAGAATTGCCATCAGTAAGCAATATGGTCACATGATATCATACTATGCAGCTGTATCGTTTAATGATGATAATTCTGGTCCTCGTTGCTGTTGTAATCTGAGAACTATCTGTAGCCCAAATTAAGATACTCACCAGGAAAAAAACTAGTAAAACAAAGGAGAATGAGACAAAATACGTTCAAATCCCAGTGTAAAAGTCTTGTAAGTGTGTTATTTTGAGATGTTGGTAGAATTGTAAGGATATATGTCCCCAAATAAAATGTATGTATTGTTCAAAAAACTTATAGCTTCTTTACAATCTGCAAAAAGTAATATATTCCGCTGAAAAACTACATTTTAGATTTTCTTGGATGAGCAACTCTTATGATTAAAATAAATAAAGAACCTAGTTGGATACTCAAGTTGTTTCTGCAAGATAGTAGCTTCCAGCATAGTTTAAACCGAGTTCAATCATTCCTAAACTATCTCTTCCTAAACTGTGTAGATTTCATCAGTTACAGTGATTCAGGTTTGAAGAAATGCAATAGACAATTCAATAAGAAGGGAAACTGATCAATTTTTCATAGTTTATATTAAGTACAACATACTATTTTAAGAGTCTCTTAAACTCTGGAAAGATTATTTGGGATTCAAATTAAAGGAATCTTATTTGATCTCTTTGTGCCTTAGAATTTCATTTAAATAAATTTCAGGCTTTCAGCAAGAAATTAGCATAAAGATCATCCCTAGATGACACTTCCTCCAGTAAATTGCAATGTATAAACTAGAATCTTTCCAGAAAGACTCCAAGTAGGCTTGTACAAATATTGTACATATCTTTGTTGTCAATGCTCAATTAGTCCCCTTGGATAAAGGTTTTTGGAAACAAAAATGCAAAAAATCACCAACTCTCTTTTATAAAGTACTTTGCTGTGGATTATTATCCATATTCCTAAAGATATTTAAATTATTGCAGCATAAGAAACAAAGTCATATGCTGCCATTAGGTTTATTTTGTTACTGGAAAGCTCAAAATGCATATTTCATTGGCTAAAAGGTATGTAAATGTGCAAATATTTATTCTGACATAAATCCTACAATGACTAATACATTTTGTTAGATCTGGCCACTATTTATTACATATTTTGTTTTTTCCCCTAATTTATTGGTCAAAAACTTATTATAATTTTAGAATGCTAGTTGCTTCCATTTTCTAGATCATTCTTTTTAACCCTGCAACTTTAAAAGAAAAGTTTTGTTTTTAATGAAAAACTGAGACATCAAAAAGATAGTGTTATTTCCCCCCTTTTTTTGTTATGGCAGACACATATACATTACTGTAAATGAGAAGACAATCAGCATCTTGCAAATACTGCAAGAGTCTAGCCAGCAAATCAGAAATTTAACTAGCCGCTGAATCCACCTTCCTAATATTATCTAGTTAAATGACATGTTAAATGACTCTGACTTGTTTTCACAAATCATGCCATTATATATAGTACAAATGATTACATAGAAGTTTTGGGGGAAATGAAATATCAGTTCTATCTATTCAGGCCTCTCAAAATATCTCTGTGTACCAATTGTTTCAGCTGGCACTATTGCTAGATTCAGAAAGAATACACATTCTGAGAGAGAGAGAGAGAGAGAGAGACAGACACAGAGAGAGATTATTGTTTTCCAGGTATACAGAGATGACCCAATCGTTCACTTTGATAGATATAACAAAACTGTTCTTTTAAAATGAGTGTCAGAATACTAAAAGCTATGAAGCAGGGGTGGGAAAAAACAAAGAAAGAAAAACAACTAAGATCCCTTCACCACCTCATATTAAAGTTTTGAATTCCAGGAAAAAAAAGTAAAATGAAGCAGAATATATTTGCCTTAGGAGCATCCCATTTCTAAGGAAATTAGTAAATATGTCTAGCACAAGGACTTGGCTGTTTCTTGTCTCCTATATTCTTAAGCTATGATGTGTGATGGATTAAAATTTAAATGTCTTATTTCCCTGTACAACTTAGAAAATTGATTTTTATGCGAATCTTGGATCAAACATTAGGCACTTGGCTTTTCCCCCCAACTCAATCATCTTGTGATCTGAAGCATCTTTTTGGACCTTCTGTAGACTGTGTGAAGGTTCGGGGGGGGGGGGAGAAGCTATTTCTAGCAAGCAAGAAGGATCTTGTGACCTGGAGCATTGCATTTTCTTTTGTAACTTTTATATTGCTCTCTGTTTATATTTCAATGTTTAAAGTTAAAAGAGGCATTTATATTTTATCTTTTCTCTTATTAAGTAAAGTTAAAAATTTGCCTCCCAAGAAAGGATTGAATCTTCTAGTCATACACCTTCAAGCTACGTTTCTCTCTTTCTCTTTTTAGTTTTAACTTAATTTTTAATCACCCCAAAATGCAGCATGGAGTATGAAAGCACTATCATTTTCACACGCAAGGATTAGGGGAAAATAACAGATGCGAAGCCCTCTAAAATGGGCCCCCAACCCTTGGTCTGTGACCCGGTGCCGGGCCCACAGAAGTAAAAAATGCTACAGGTTCCTATTTTGCTGGGTAGCTTGTCAGCCTCCCATTTTTATTAACTGACTTGTTTATATGTAAAATATTAGGTATAACAAGATGTCTGATAGGTGCAAAGAGAGATTTATGGGCCACATGAATACCGCACCTGAAAATGCAGACATAAGCTTAACATTCCTTATATATAGTAAAATACACCGAAAGCTAGATCTAATGGAATACAGTGAATAAATTGAGTGTCCGTTCCCTAAGATTGTGAAAGAATATACGAAGCAATTAAAAAAAAATCTGAATATCATTTTCATGGCAAGTTTTCATCAGTTAAATACTTTGTACTTTATATGTAACCATTTACTATGACTAAGCTATTACCGACTGTCAAGACAATAGTTTCTAAACACATAAATATTTATAAAGCTAAAAATCACCCTGACAATTTTATTTAAATATAGTGACATTTTTCTTCTAGCTTCTTTGAACAAAGGCCACTTAATAAATGTCTGTTCATCAGATGCAAAGAATTTAACAAAGCCTTCCTTAATATACAGCAACATTTTTGTTAAGCTTTTTATTACATTTTCAAACATTTTGTTAATTCATTTAGAGGTACCCAAAAATCCCTCATAATATAAAATATGCACTTGTTTTTCATAGCCATAAGTACCATCATATGCAAGGTTACACTGGTTTTTGTGTGGCTTCTTTTTTATTAATCTAAACGAGATGGTGTGTTTAGAACTACAATCACCAGTATCAATATATATTGAGGCAATATTTTTTTTATGAACATTAGAGAGCTTTCATCCCTACCAGTATAGTCCTTTACACCTGATAAAAATATGACTCCTGAAACAACATGGTCATAGTAGCTGTAGTTAGGTCTTGGTAAATTGAACGGAAAACTGGGTGAAAATAAGAGCAGGAATGCAGATTTAATTTTTTGCCTATTTTAATAGGGTTATGGCTTCAAATATTTGCTTCCAATATCCTTAAATGGTAGGAATGTTGCTCTCTGCTTTAGAGAGCTTTGTTGTATATCCTGTTTAATTTATTTTTTCTAAAAAGCACAATCGTAATTACCCAGAACCAATTTCCATTTCCAAATCTCTTGAAAATTACATAGCTCTTGATCTTTTTCCTTTATTTTTATGCTTTATTATAATTTCTTTCTTTGATTGCTGCGAATGCCCAGAAAATCCTTGAAAGTTGAGAAGCATGCAAGTTTATTAAATTATCATTATTACCTGCCACTAAGCTAATTATCTGAGTCAAAGGTCTATCATTTAGCCACCTTGTAATAAGACAATGTTAACTTTATTCTTTCTTCAAATTCTTGGAACATTTATACTAAACAAAATGCTTTTGTTAACCATAAGGGGATTTTCATCTCTTGGGTAAGGCTGGATTCGCAAAAGACTTCGGTTAAGTATTGGCTATTTGACATAGCCCATTATTATGTCTAATTTGGATGGATTTTGTAGACCAAAAGTCTGTTCAGTGACAGTTTTTGTCTGTAGGAAGAATGTTAATCTCTTCATTTGCCTGAAGGGTTTTTAGTAACAGCCCTGCATTTTCAGATTCATTTGCAGCTGTCTATCATGTCTGTTAGATACATTCAGCAGCCTTGCAGGTCGGGTGTAGGCAATGTACTGGAGCTTAATTTTAAATGCTCTTCAAATGAAAGGAGGAACTGCTGGTAAGCAGTAGTTAAAAAGGCCAGGGCAATTAACCTGTTTGGTCAATTTCTTTCCCAACTTTGCACTTGATGAGACTATTCCATAGCAAGTGACATTTTAAAGATATACCTACTCTTGTGTGGTACTCAATATCAAATATATCAAGTGATAAATATGCACAATTGTGTACCATATTTGCTAATTATAGTTCAAAAGCTTTAAATGAAGTGGGAGAAGTTTAATGAAGATAATCCTGTTATGGGAAGAGCCACAGAAGTGGAGTAAAATACCTATTTTGAAGATATGAAATCTCCCTTTTGTTTTTAAACTCAACACTAGAGAGCTCAAAGTGATCTAATTCATTTAGGAAGTGAGAGTCTTTTGCTCACCAACTTTAAAAGTAATTTGTTAGGTAACCTAACAAAATTCTAACTCCATATACATATGCAAGGGTATAGGTATGTATGGTATATGTATGTGAGTCAAGCCTCCAACTGAAACTCAACTTTTGATACATTATGACTTCATTGGAATCAATATAGAATATGGAAATGGTAAAATGATCTTTGCCTTTTTAAAACATTTCCCAGTCTATTCTATAGTCTTAGAATCTCCTAATATCTCTCATCCAAATACTCACCACCCCAAACTCTGCTTTCAGGCCCACACAATATTGGCTGGGTGCTATCACTTCCTGAAATGAATTCTGAACTAATGATGGTTCAATGGATACTATCAGTGAAAATGTCAATAGAGTAAGTAGTGACAGTCAAAATGGGAAATTTCCTTTACATGAAGTTCTGGCTTCTAGTGAAAATAAGTCTCACTTAAATAACGGAGTGTTGTAAGGTTGCAGAAAGTGTCAATGAATGGTCAGAGCTTCTTGACTATCTGATGCTCTCCAGTTGACCTGGATTACAACTTCTTTCATCTTTGAGAGTCTTTGAAGCTTTATCAAACTTCTCCTGCTGTTATTAATGTCAAGATGACTCAGTTATTTCATGCACTACTGGCTGAAGTTACATCTGGTGTCAAGCACCAGGAAAATAAGGAGATCCAGGCAGTTCAACTGTGTATAAAGATTTATTGTAAGCTTAAGCTCTCTACAAGAATCTGAACTACTAATGGTCAAGGGAAATTAGTGGGAGTTAAAGAGTAGAAAGGAATTCAAGGTGGGCTGGATTTAGCTCTCTTGTGGGCATGAATGGACTCGTGACTGATGACACATTTGACCTCTCCCTCAGGCTCAGCCTGGTCATCTCCTATATCTGATCAGACTACTTGCTCAGACTTTCTTAAATTCTGCAGCTTGTTTGAAGTTTTTCCACGAGATTATACCACAGATTTTTGTTTACTTGTGCCTAGGACTTCTCTTGGTAGGACTGACAGCCACCTGACCTCTCTTTGTTCAGTTTTTATACTCTCACCTTGAAGTGTCTCTCCCATAGATATTATGACCATCATAGCATTGCAAAGAAATGAACACATTTCTGGTTGATTCAGACTATAATCTCATACAGAAATGCAAAGCAAAAACAAAAAGTTATTTATTACATAAAAATGGCAAATTATCTTTTTGACTAAAAAATAAAAGCAAGGTCTGGGTGGATACATGGTTAAATGTATCATTGTTTTTCATAGCATTTGGTGACTTCAGCTGAGATTGTACAAGAGGTAAAACATTGAATCAGATGTAATGAACATGGAGGCAGAAAAAGTTATCCCTCCAAAAATGTGACCATTGAATTTCTCCAGTATTTCACACAAACTGTTTGCTTTCATAGAGGAATTGATGGACGAAAAGGCTATATGAGAGATAGACAGATAGATGCTGTTATTTAATTAACTCTAAAACTGCAGTTAACAGTATTTTAAAATGCAAAAGTAGCATGAAAGTATACTCAAAGTATCTTTAAAGTGCATTAAGATGATCTCAGCCATCCAACTTAATATCAAAGCCACTTATACAACAGAAATCTCTTTTGGGGGCAAAATAACCCCAAACCCAGACAATTCCTTTGTTGAGAGAAAAATACTGCAAGAAAAAACAGCAAAGTTATGTCCAACTGTTTAAACATTCCTGCACAGCAAGTGCTTTAACTGTAAACAATACAGAAATTAGCTTTGTGTGCATGGGCACCTCCTTTCCAAAACTTTTATTCATTTCATGAATGTTTATACTGTTTCGAAGAGCAAATGTCATAAAAGAAGAAGTGAAGTAAAGTGATGAAAAGGGAGAAGACAACGAGTCATTCCTGATGTGAATGTAGAAAAGTTAAGGTCATGACATTAGCTGGCCTCACGTGGTTTCTAATCCTGGTTCCTATTTCCTATATGACATGGCTGTGTGGCAAGAACAGTCATTCCAGTCATTTTTGTTAGCTAAAGGAAATAACAATTCTTTTTCTTTCTCCAAAAGGAATGTTTAAAACATTTATGTAGAAGAATAACATAGTTTCAGGTTACTTGAAAAGCAACATTAGGAGCATTAAAACAGCTTTTCAGATTGAACTTCATTGGGAACACTATTTGCCATCATGTTCCTTATTAGTGCAGGATAAATGCTGTGATTGATGGAAGTGTTACATTTATTTTTAATAAAAACATTGGAAATTTATTTTTAAACCAAGGTATATATTTGCCCATTAAAAACAGCAAATACTGTACCACCCAGCAAAAGAATAACACAGAAATAAAGTACTCTACATTAGATGCCACCCAAACAACCAGAAACAATAAAAGAATCAATCAAGAAGAGCTACAAAACCATCTGACCCAATGGCTGGCCTTTCAGAAAACATGACATTGATGAAAAGACATATTTCTTGGCTCCCAGCAGATGAGGCTGTTTATGTGTCTCAGGGCATTCCACACCTGACAGACCTTGTAAATAAGTAGACTTAATAGGAGATAGGAGGGTCCATAAATAACCAGACCATGTATAAAGAAGCGCTTAAGATGGTAACTAGCACCTTGAGTTGTAACCAGAAGTTTATTGGCAATTAGTGCAAGTTAAAAAGTAGTGGTATTGCATGGGTCTATCAATGTGTGCTAGAAGCTTCTTTCAATGCTGCATTCTGGATCACTTGTAACTTCCTAGTAATATACAAAGATAGTTCCATGTAGAACATATTACAGTAATCAAAGAAAGAGATGACCAAGACAAAAATGACCTTGAGTAAATTTCCTGATCCAGGAATGGCTACAACTAGTTTGCAAGATGGATTTTTTTAAGGGCTACTCCAAGCCACATTTGCCACCTGCTCTTCAAGTAGAAGCCGTGAGTCTAGGAGGACTCCCTAGGTATGCTTCAAGTAGTCTAGGAGAGTATGACACCATCCAGAACAAAGGATGGAAAAATCTGTGGATTAAGACAGCCGCCAAATCCATAACCACTCAGTCATGTTTGAGTCTGAGCCTGTTCATCCTTCTCCATACCTATGCAATTTCCAGGGACCAGGGCAGAACCCCAATAACAACTTTTGGCTGCCAGGGATAAGATATATACTTGGGATTATCAGTGATGAGAAGGATAGCATGAAAGCTGGTAAGAGGAAAGAAGGGCTAGGATGTATGCACCATTTCCACCTCACCCCTTCTGAAGTTGCATCCCAAACACCTCATCAAACTTCTTCAAGTTGAAAGTTAGAAATGGATTGGTAATGCTTGCCACTCTTCAAGTTGTTACTAAACACTCAAACTGGGCACCAGATCCTCAGGAACTTCTCCAAACACTCTCTGAAACCTAATGAGATTCATTGGGTGTCTGTGGCAGACCAATTGAATAGGTTCCACCTGTGGCAAGAAGCTGGTATGGAAAATTCCAAAGCAATCAAAGAATGATCTGTCCATGACAAAAGAAGAATGCTACTATCCCCCAATTCCAGATTATGGTGCTACTTCACTGAGATTAAAATGAGATCCACCATGTGATGTTAGGCAAAAAGTCCTTGATGACTTACATTGAATCCATGGTTTCCATGATAACCATGAATTCCTGAGCTGTTTTTGACTCTAACTTCACGGAAGGTAGATTAAAATCTCACAGTATCATAAATCTGGGAAACTCTGCTGACGACCTAGCACAATGTCAAGCAATTCACTAGAGAATCTTCTATGCAGAAGGAAGGCCAGTATAGTAGCAGCAATCTCATCTATTCCACAGACCCCCAACTTCCTTTAACAGGGTATCACATATAGTTATCTGAGGAACAGCACATTGGAAAGCCATGAGGGTCTCCTGGATAACAATAGCTACTCTCCCATTCCTGCCCTGGGATTTTCAGTGATGCACCCTTGAAACTCAGATGGGCTCATTTTTGAAAGGGGGAACTGTGTCTAGGTAATATATACAAAGTGTATTAAAGCCACACAATGAAGATCATTGATGAGGAATTCCTGATTATAGCCTGACCTGGCATTAAGCAGCAGCCTAAGCTGTTATGTATCTAGAGAGCAGAACTTTACCACTAAAGTAGGTGTGAAGTCTGATAATATCCCCCCTGCCAAATGCATGGGATGACGATTTCAGACAACTCCAGTCAGCTGGCCAATAAAAAAGCATTTTAACTATGGAAGGACGCTATCATATAAAAAAAAAAACTCTGCTCTTTGGTTAAGTAGCAGGAAATAACAGTGGAGAAGGAAAAAGAAACTATGGAAATATGGGCAAAGATATTCATTATAGTGTTAGCTATTTCTGAGCCTCTTTGGGGTTTTAATTAATCTTATTTCCCTTTACAAGCTTATTAGTTTAAAATATCATATTCATTTTAATTAAATCCTACTACCAAGAAAAACTAGGTTGGTTGAAGATAAGATCTTTTATTTAGTAGCACTTCAAATTTCAAACAACCTCTTCAGTGATATAAGAGTAGAATCATCCTTATTAATTTTAGGATAATTATATAAAAAAAAACCATTGAGAGCCAGTTTGGAACAGTGGTTACAGTTGCTGGCTTAGAAACTGGGAGACCATGAGTTCTAGTCCTGCCTTAGGCTTGAAGCCAACTGAGTGACTTTAGGTCAGTCCCTCTCTCAACTCTAGAAAGCTCTGCAACTGGACAAGAACTCCCCATAGATGGTGCTAGAAAGAAGAAATTTAGACCATCTTTTTTAAAATTCATACATCCACCTTGCTGTGCTTCCTGCTTCCCCTTCTCTGGTTGTTTGGTTCCTTCTCCTCTGTTTTTATTCTTGCACTTAGGAAGAAAGAATTAACCGGCATACATGCACGGAGCTAAAGGGATTCGTATTTTAGGATCTTTTCAACCCAGTAATACCACACTCCTGTAATTGAATCTGGCTATTCATAGACATTCTTGAATGCCTATGTTCACTCGAAGACAGGAAACTAAGCCAAAGTTTGACTCTCAGCTTTTCTTCCCAGAGTAGGCTAGGCAGCCACATTGTTGAGTCTGTGACCAGACTTTTAAACCAGTCCAGTAACAGGAGCCCGGTTCCTGGTAAAGGAAATGAAAGCAAATGAAGCAAATGTTTTAGAGTGGGAAGGAAGCCAATTTCTTGCTTGATCATTTTATTTTTATTTTAATCCATTCTCAACAGTTGTGATAGAGTGCCCAAACTAAAGAAAACAAAGCTTCAGTTTTTGTCTGATCATTTTTTTCTATGTCCTGTAAAGTTGAAAGATGGGATACATTTCTTTAAAAGTTGGCAAAGAAAATGTTTGTTTTCCCTGTCCACAAAATGGTTAGAAGCCACATTTTGTTTGCTAATAAACAGAACTGATTGAGCATCTTTTGTGAGAAAGAAAAGCGGAGATATCCATGACATTTAAAGCCCCTGGTGTTACTTTTTAAAGAAGTATATTTTATTATAAATAAAAAATAAAAAGCATTCCACAAAAAACATCAAGATGGAGCTATCAGTGTTAGGCAAGAGAGTGATGCAGCACAGTTTAGAGTGAGAAAGCTTAATAACTAGCAGGGATATTGGAGGGGAATCAAAATTAGATAAATCAGGTTCCTGGCTTAGATTAAAATAGTAACAGAAATTTATTGCAAGTATTTCAATTTCTTAACAAATTTTCTGATGTTTATTTTTATTTTTTTAAAAAACACCAAACAGCTTGCACGCTCCTGTGTTTAAATGTCAAACATTCCAGAGTGCCCTTTGGAACTTTGAATTTTTGATTCTGAATAATGATATTTTAATTATTTAAATTATATGTAATATCTGCATGCCTAATCTGCCAGATGTCATTTCTTTATGGCAGCTACACTGTGAGCAATTACAGGAAGTAAAATTCCATTGCTCAGTAGGATTTACTTTGGACTAAATATGCGAAGGGATTGTGTTCTGTCTTTATGTATGGCTTGATCATTGTCTCCAGTGTGAAATCCACATTGTGAAATACTTCTCTCAGAATACTTAAGAATACTGATTAGTTTGACATTTAACTAGTTTAACAATAGTTTCCAAAGACACTGAAAATACACCACCACTGTTGTCTGTTTCATTCTAAGTAAAACAAATGTAGAATGAGAGTATTAAAAAATTTTTTTTTATTACGAATGCTACTACTCTGCCCTTTGACTTTTACAGCTGATGACACAGGAAACAAAATCTAGAAGGAAATCTGCCTATACACATTCACTCATCTCAGTATTGCTGATCTCAGAACGGCAGGTAGGGGAGAGAATTCAATCATGACTCTGAATGTCCTTAATTACAGAGCTGGGAGGATTCTGGGGTTAGAACTGGCAGAGCTTTTGAGCTGAATTCAGGCCTTATTTTGCCTCTACTTTTTTTAGGGCTGCTCTGAGCTAGAGGGGTCTTTCTGTTTGGGCTATTTGAAAAGGTGGGTCAATGACAGGCAGACACTTTCCTCAAGGGCATTCTTGTTTAAAACAGAAAAGTGAGGGGGATGGAGGAGAGAAAGGGAATGAAAGATGTGAAATGAATGAGAAGGAAGTATGATTCATCATGGCTTGTGTGGTACCTGTCTGTTTGGGCAGGGAGGAAATTCCCAGTCTGGGTGTGGCAATTTGTAGCTTGAAAGAAGGCCCAAGGACAAATCTACTTCTGGAGTAAGCAAAGAGGAAGAAGCATTTGCGGAATCCAGTTCTTCTCTGCCTAATTTGCTGGAGGTCATACTGTACTGGAAGGGGGATAAAAGATTGTGAGCTATGATATTCCTACTTGAACTGCCTACTTCCTCTTCTTAAAAGAGAAAAATAAACAGTTCAAGTCTACACCCTGTTTATTGTTTTTAATTTGAAATCATATGGAATGGTTTACAGATTTTTTGTGTGTGTGTGGGTAACCTTATGGCCTGAACACTTTAGAATCTTTAATTTATTTTGTCATAGAAGTAGTAAACAAAATGAGATCATTCACTTCTCTTTCTTGAAAAAAGATAATTTCTCTGATTACAATGGCACATCCTCATTTGAAATTGCATATTTTTTTTTAATGTAATTGATACATATATAAGGTTGCTCACTCAGCACATGACTCAGGGTGCCATTCACATTTAAAACAGTAGTAAGAGAATAAAAACCACATATTAAAACAAAACATTATAACATAATTCAGAATAAAAATAGACATAGAGTGCTGGGGAAAAAACCTCATCCAATTGGTCATACTACTCCCACACCAAATGCAAGAAACAACAACAACACCACCCAACCACAGCTCTTTAATGCTTTTCAAAAGAGTTGAAGCCAACTGAATCTCAGGGACTGTCCTTCAAAGCAAATTAATTTATTACAGATGCAGCAAAATATCTAATAGTAAAACATTTTGTATAGAAAACAACAATGTGTATAATAGGATCCAAAAATAAATAAGAACAAATGTAATAAAATATTAATATTACAAACAGTGATGAATAAATGACTATCCAAAGTTAATTGATGGTGCAACATATTGTATAGGTGGTAGCACAAAACTGCACTTTATAGATGGTAGCACTTTGTTTTGTGAGAGTTAAGTCTGAGTTTGTTCTCCCTCATTTAGACCTCTATAGCTTCTAAACACTGAGACTGAATCTTGATGGCATCATTTGGAGAGCCTATGGTTGAGATGTACTGAGGTAATAATAAAGGTAAAGGTTTCCCCTATCCAGTCGTGCCTAACTTTAGGGGGCAGTGATCATCTCCGTTTCTTAGCCAAGAGAGCCAGTGCTGTCTGAAGACATTTCTGTGGTCAACCGGACAGCATGGCTATACACCGAGGTGCTTGGAAAGCTGTTACAAAACGAAGTGGTACCTATTAATCTATTCACATTTGCATGTTTGCAAATTGCTAGATTGGCAGGAGCTGGGGCAAGCAATGGGAGTTTGCCATTACTTTCCAGCTAATAAGCTCAGTGTCTTTAATCACAGAGTCATTGTGCCCCTGTACTGATAATACCTAAACCCATGTCAGTAGATGACTTCACTGAATGGTCTCATTCTGTAGATGTTAAAGAGAAGCTGGGAGAGAAATGGACCCCAAAGTACCTAAAGGCCTTGGTCTGGATCTCTCTATCAATGCCAATTTAACTGGATGCTGAGGAAGGGGGCAACTGCTACAACACTCTACCTCCCATTTTCAATTCCTATTTGCAGGCTCTTCTACATAGGGAAGAATTAAATTTTCCTCTGGCTTTGCCCAAGGTCCTGATCAAATTGAGCCACTCTGTGTGGCCATAAAGACTAAAAAAGGATGATATGATTGAAGGGACTAAGAAAGGTGAATCATTTCTCTCTTTGGCTATGAGCAAAGCAAGTAGATAAATTCCTTCAGCCTAAGAGATATTCCTTAACATTTTTGACTGGTGGCATATTTGGTATTTTGAAAGTAGGTTATGATCACTATAGTAAATTGGCTGCTATGATATTGTAATCAATAAGCAAACTTATGAGACTGTTCCTCAGCTACTTATTGTTGCCTCCCGACAAGTTCTTTACTATTTCAGTTTTCCTCTGCTTTATTTTCAGGTGTCTGAACATTGAGCCACAGCCTCAATATTTTTTTTTATGAATGCCACTGTGGTCAACATGGAGCTCTAAAACTTTGTTGGAAAGGCATTACACTGGCAGCCATGAGTTCTATAAATGGCTTTCTTATTGACCTTATTAGACAATCAGAAGCATTAACATTACTGTATTCTCCTAAAGCATAGTTAATCTGTAATTAATGCAAAACATTGTGAACCTGTACTTAAGGAACATGGAAAGAAAGGAACGTGCAGTAATAATGTCTGTGTCAGGGATCAATATTTGAATGTGTTGATCCTTCTTTAGATTGGGATTTCTGAGCTCACATTCCATCCATTCCTCGCATCTGTGGGAGACAATGGATGGGAATGCATGCAACTGAGCAAGGAGCTATGAAGCAAGACAGAGAGCAAAGCATAAGTAGAGGCCTCTGACTCAGAAATTAGAACTGGCAGATGGCATTCCTTCCCAGAGTCTTTATGAAGCAATTACTATGGTGGGATTTTACAAGCCCTGACAGGATGAGACAATTCTTCAGGGAGAAGAGGAGAAGAAGAATGTGCAAGATGGGGATAGAGAGAGAGAGAGCACTTGAGGTGAACAAGTAAACAAATTAACTAAAAATGCACCACCATTGTCCATATGATCTTTTCCATCATATAATCTCAAAGCTGTTGATGAAAATATGAATTTTTTTAGCAAAATAGCTGCATATGTAGGAAAAGAGGTGAAACTGATTGATACATAATCAGTCTATTCATCTCTTCACTTAATATTCTCCAAATTACTAAAAGAGTCTTGGGTTACAGACTGATGGTATTTTTTAATATTAAAATGCCAGGTATTGAACTTGGAAACTTTGACATGCATTTTTTTTCTTATCGTTTACCCAGCAATGCATATATGCCTGTTGCAGAGAAAAAAAGCCCACATATAGCTAATGTTAGATGGCCTATATCTTCAACAGGTGCACTTTCAGAAAGTCAGTACTAAAAATTCATCATCTGCCCAATTCTTTTATCTTTCCCCTCATCAAGTCATAACATTTAAATTGTCAAAATATTATAGAGGTTGCTAGGAAGTATTTTCAAAGGAAAAGAAAATTCCACTGAAATTATAGGAGGTCTGGGGGCTTTTCATTTCCTTCATGTATGAGCAAGCGGGCAAGCAGTGAGTCTTTTTTAAGGTGCAGATGGCAATAACAATTGTGTGATTTAAGTTCCATCTATTTTTTAAACATGGGGCATTTCTTTCATTGCATGGTATTGGCTACCTTCTTGTGGGTCCCCTCAGAGGATGTGTGACTGTGCACTGTCTAATCAACCCTGTGATGGTCTTCAGCATCCATGGCTTCCTACAAGTCAATTCAACCTCAAAGGAAGATGGAACTCCTGCTCTCCAACTTTTTCAACCCAGGAAGTGATGATAAGCAAGGAAACTGTAGAAATGTATAAAAAGTTATAGCACTCTTCACCCTTTTCACACTCTTCATATACTTTATTGTATAGCACAACAATAAAATGGAGATTAACAATGGGAATAGAAGCAAGCACAATGCCATGGAGTCACAGGTGAACATGGAAAGACTGGGAGTGGTGAGATGGAGAACAATGTGACAGAAAGTGTTGCAAAATTCATGGGAACAGACAGTCTGGGAATTAGGATGATGAGTGCTAGAGAGTGATAGAAGAAGCAGAAGAGAAAGTCAGAAAGGGTTTGTATGTTTTTCATTGGGATAACTTTTTTTCTCTCAGTGTCAAAGACATGTAATCTTGAAAACTGGGAATGGAAACGCAAGAACTTGCATGATGTGGGTGTAGAATGAGTGATTTCTGTTGGAAATTTAAGGATAAAAATCTGAGTTGAGGGTGATTTTGAGTGAGTGACAGGATGATAGGCACAGTGGAATGGTTTTATGTAATAGGATTTTTCTATCCATTTGCAATAAGATTTTAGGCAAATTGATTATGTTAGCAATTTGCTTTTCTGAGAAATGTGTTGGTGGTTATCTACATTCATCAATGTAACCATTTTGTCAGGATAACTTATTACATTACATACCACTCTAAGTCAAAACAGGATATGAATGCAGTTATAGTTCCACAGATTCACGTAATACACATTGCAGCTTATATTGGAGGTAATACGCAACTATCAAGATCAGTAGTTGTTGTCTTCCATCATTTTAAAAATCATTCAAGTTGGGGCCCATCCCCAAGTTGGGGAGCATGGGCAAATTTTATAGTTTGGCTTTGTCTTGTACAAAGAAAACTTTATTTTGCTTGCACTGATTCCTCCCTTTTAATTTAAAAGTACTCTGGGCAAGAGTTTACACTGATACATTGTTGAAATATATCAAAATGGCCATTGACTTTTAATACAAATGTTACCAATCAATTCTGTACGTTTTATGAAAATTCTGACAGATGTATCTGCTCCTGACAGAGAAAATGGAAAGGGAACTGATGGATACAGGACAACACTAACATTTGAGCTGGATTTGTTTATGAGGCAAGCAACTTTGGCAGCTGTTGTAAGCAGCAATCTCGAGGTTTTCTTGACACTGAGTAATGCTGCAAATCTTAAGCATAAACACATCTAAATTTCAAGTAGACATTTTTATCTTCTCTTGCTTTGTGCAGAAGCATAAAAATGCTTCATGAAATGTGAACAGATGGACCACAGGCAGTTTAAAGTCAACCTGTTCTGGCCATGGAGCTTGGGCAGGAGCGATAGACATCATACAGAAAGGCTTGCACTGTTGACTCTTATTTTTCCCATTATTTAAAACAGCAGCTCTTCAGACACTCCATTTATGGAAGAACATTTCTATCTGATTAGATGCTACATATAAAGCTAACTCTTAGCAGCCTCCTCTCAGGGAAACAACTTTTCCTGGGCATCACAATATAAAAAGAATAAAAATATACAAATAAACTGGTACTAAATATGGCCAATGTTATATCAGTCTTATTAATGTAAAATGCAAGAAATAATACAAAGTCTGGGGTTTAAATTATTTTATTTACCTATTAGTCACTAGAAGCTGAGCGGGACTCAAAGGAGATTTAACTTAAAAAACATCCAAAGGCAGGGCTACATACCTTCATAAGGGATGGCCATACATCACCACAAATGAAATCTGATCAGAACATTGGGGGAAGTATTTCAAACAAGAAAAATGTCCTACATTTTGCATATATAAAGGAATACAGGATCACTTACTCATTTTAAAAACTGTATTCTAAGGTAATACAGAAAAGATAGTTCTCCTGCTATAGGGATGATAATAATAATAATAAAAAAGTTGGAAGGGACCTTGGAGGTCATCTAGTCCAACCCCCTGCTCAGGCAGGAAACCCTATACCATTTCAGACAAATGGCTGTCCAGTCTCTTCTTAAAAACTTCCAGTGTTGGAGCATTCACTGCTTCTGGAGGCAGGTTGTTCCACTGGTTAATTGTTCTAAGTGTTAGGAAGTTTCTCCTTAGTTCTAGGTTGCTTCTCTCCTTGATTAGTTTCCATCCGTTGCTTCTTGTCCTGCCTTCAGGTGCTTTGGAAAATAGCTTCACTCCCTCTTCTTTGTGGCAGCCCCTGAGATATTGGAACACTGCTATCATGTCCCCCCTCGTCCTTCTCTTCATTAAACTAGACATACCCAATTCCAGCAGCCGTTCCTTATATGCTTTAGCCTCCAGTCCCCTAATCATCTTTGTTGCTCTTCTCTGTACTCTTTCTAGAGTCTCAACATCTTTTTTACATCGTGGTGACCAAAACTGGATGCAGTATTCCAAGTGTGACCTTACCAAGGCATTGTAAAGTGGTATTAATACTTCATGTGATCTTGATTCTATCCCTCTGTTAATGCAGCCTAGTACTGTGTTGGCCTGGTTCATATTTAAGTGATTGTCCACTAGGACTCCGAGGTCCCTCTCACAGTTACTACTATTGAGCAAGGTACCCCCTATACTATACCTGTACATTTGGTTTTTCTTGCCTAAATGTAGAACCTTACTTTTTTCACCACTGAATTTCATTTTATTAGATAGTGCCCAGTGTTCAAGTCTGTCAAGATTCTTCTGTATCTTAAGCCTGTCTTCTGGAGTGTTGGCTATTCCTGCCAGCTTGGTGTCGTCTGCAAATTTGATGAGTTCCCCATCTATCCCCTCGTTCAAATCGTTGATGAAGATGTTGAAGAGCACTGGGCCCAGAACAGAGCCCTGGGGCACCCCACTATACATTTAGCCCAGCAATTAGAGTGACAGTTTACTAAGGTGCATAATTAAAATGATTTCCATTGAGCTTAAATCATGGTGGCTAAAATGGCAGCAAATATAGAGCATATGATTGCCAAAGAAATAATATCAAGGACAAATATTTGCAGATATCAGAGTAAGTTGGTTATGAAATGAAATATGACTATATCAAAATACTTTGAAACCTAATTAATAACTTCCTCTCATGTACATTTGGCAAAAATAAGAAGATAAAAGAGGGTTAAAGAAATTACCCGTACAACGTTGTATGTCTAACATACAGTTTCCTTCATAGTACAGAAATATAAAAATAAGGCATGAGTTTGAACCATATTTAGCCAAGTGGATGCACTGTACCTCATGGAGAACTTTTACCACCTTCTATTTTTAATCAATTGAGGTATTTAATGGCTAACATGCAAAGGTTCTTGTTAAAAAACAGCCACACATATTTATTGCTTTCACCCCCTTATCCATTAGAGTGCATTCAGCATCTACTGAAAAGTGCTCTTTATCTGCCATTTAAACTGATTCCCAGGGCATCTGTAGGGAATTGTAAAAAAAAGTTCAGAAGGTATATATGACATTAAAAAAAAAAAGATTGAGCTTCAGATGCACTATGATAGTTGACTCTTTTGACTATACCCTGTAGACATTTCTGCTGGTTTCTATTAATAAGACTTTTTAATTGTTTCGATAAGATATCTAAGACAGAAAGTTGCCTTATGTTCTACATACCCTGTAGCAATGCAGCTAAACGATACAGGACTTCAATCATAATCTCTTAAATTAACAATTATTATAACCAAGATCATTATAATCCATTAAATTAACAATTAAGTTTGGTGGAAGAAGTGGAGTTTTACTTATTCAGCATATACTGGGAGAGTGGAAGTACTTTTTAGGGGAAAGGTGTCCCAGAACCCAGGAACTAAACAACAAAATGTCCTCTTGTCGTATCATGTGGAGTTTCTGGCAATGAAGAATCCTTCAAAAGAGCTTTCCTGCTGATCGAAATAACCAGTTAGATCCACAGTAGGAATAATGTCCTTCAGACTGGCAGGGCCTAAGTCATGTAGGTCTTTAAAGGTTCACACATGCCCACACCTGTCATTGTGCTTAGTAAGCAGTTGGAAACTAGTGCAGATCTTTAATATAATCAGATTAATGACTCAGTCACTGCATGTGATACCAATAGTATTTTTTCAAGGGCAGTTCTACATAAAATGCCTTGAGGTAATAAAGAGAGGATATAATCAAAGCATAGGAATTTGCGGCTAAATTTGTAATTCAAAACATATCAATTCTAGAAAAGGAACTGTGTCTCTTGGAAAAGAAGGTAAAGTCTTTTGTTAGTCCATTGTTACACCTCCAAACATTGATCAAACCTAAAGTATTGGTCAGCTCAAAAAAAGTTTGGGGCAGTTTCCCTTGTGTTTCTTTAATTCCTTTATCAGCTAATCTGTCCAGAGGCTAAATTTGATCAGCTCAGAAAGATTCATTGTTGGATCCCTAACTGTAGCCATACAAACATATTCCTGAGCTCAGCCATCAGAAAGGCCCCTCAGACAGCTCATCTCTTTATAAGAAGCGCAACCACCCAGAGGATGCTTCACTTCAACACTCACTCTAACTTTCTCTTTACCAGCAGCCCCTTGGTTTTGTCTGCATTCTGTCCTCCCTCATCCAACCTGTTATGGAGCTTCAATGTATTCAAGGATCTTGATTGCTTCTTTAGAGTTAGATGGATGGGAAAAGTAGAACCAAATGCTATTACTACCCTGAAGCAATGTATTCCAAAGCATTAAATTGTGTCATCTAAAGAATCACATAGATATTAAACAACATAGGGAACAGGATAGAACTCTGTGGGACACCAGAGTTAATGATTTTCCCCAGCACCACATTCTGGATGAGTCCCAACAAAAAGACTGCAAAATATTGCTCAAAAGCCCAACCCTGCTGCCAAAAAACTATGGACAACAATATCAAAGGCAACTGAGAAGTCCAAGCGAACTAGCAGTGTTGCATTCCTCCACCTGGTTTACTGTGTAAGATAACTTTCAAAGTGATTAAAACAATGTCAGTATTGCCATATCATGAACGACATCCTGATTAAAATACTGTAGGTGCAGATAATCCATTTCATCCTGGCACATTTGGAGTTCCAAATTATTTTTCCAGGTCTGGGGTCCAAAGTTACTAACGGTTGCCAAACCTATTATAAAACCAACTGTTATCATGTTTAGAGACTTTAACTTTTTTTTTTTTAAGGAGGATCTGCCCAAATTACACAACCTGGTAAATTCTCTATTCACTTTATGAGGAATATACTTGGAATATTTTTTTCAGACTATAATTCAAACTAAAAAAATAAAACAAAGTTCTTGGATTTACTGTGTTTCCCCCAAAATAAGACCCAGCCGGAAAATAAGCCCTAGCATGACTTTTCTGGACGCTTGTAAAATAAGCCCCAGGTAAGATTGTCAGCCAGACAGACACATTTAGTACTGTATTTCCCCGAATACAAGCCCTAACTGGAAAATAAGCCCTAATGTGTCTTTTGGAGCAAAAATTAATATAAGACCCGGTCTTATTTTTGGGGAAACATGGTATTCCAATCGTGTTTGTGTCTTGACAATTCCATATATGAAGTACTGCATGGCAACTTAGGTTAACTGCATTTCTTTGTAATCAGAAAGAGAATTATTATTCCATATACAAACCAAACTTCCTCAAACTAGATTCTTCCAAAATTATGACTTTCAGTTCCCAAATTCCTCAATGAACTCTATGGAAGGGTCCTAGATTAAGAAAGGCTTGCTATTGGTGTGATAGCTAAGGACTGTATAGACACATTGGCACGTATGCAGATATGTATCTCTTCATGTAGCACACACACACACACACACACACACACACACACACACAAGTAGTCAACAGGTTAAGCTAAACATTACACTAATCTTCAAATCCCTCTATTAACCACCTGTTATTATATTTAGACTGTGAAACTTTCTTCTTTCCTGGGAATGGAAACTTAGATTTTTACTTTCTACATGAAACTATCAATTGAACAGAACAATGTCTTTGGGTAAGCCCATTTATTATCTTTTTTCTTTCAAGTTAATAACGATGTGTAGTGTTATTGTATATAATGCTATTTATAAATCCCAGAGACACAGGTCACTAGAATGGTGGTGCTCATGAGTTTAGGATTTCAAAGTTGACTTGGCAAAGAATAGAGAGGGTTATGGTTTAGATTCATATCAAATTCAGTTTAATTAATCCTGATTTGGCTGAGGTTGGTATGAAACAAAATAAGGAGAAAAGAATCCCAGTATAATGATAATCAGCTTTTGTGAATCTTGGGCAATACTGCCAGAGCATATAATGATACTCAGCAAACAGATTAATGCAGCCTGAGAATTTAAAATGCATGGGAAATTATCAGGACTTGACCCAAGAATGCTTCCCCCCCCTATAGTGTATTTGATTTATCCAAGGAAAGTTGGAACCTAAAAACAGTAATGGTTGAATAATAACTATTGCTCAATTGAACAAGATAAACAATGTTGAAAAATTTGCAGCAAAGGATTGTGAGTTTCTGGTTCTATTTCAAATAAAGTATTTGGGTTTATAAGCTGACTCTCCTAAAATAAGAAAACACGGACATATTTTCCTTTTCTTACCCTCTCTCTTTTGTCTCTCCCTGAACTGCCTCTCCAAGCTGTAGATTTGGCAGCCAAAGTTTTCTGCCTGGGGATCTGGAAAAGCTTTTTGGCTGTTCAACTGAGATTCAGAGTGTTTTGTCCCAGCATTCTGTATCCCTGTGGGAGTCTCCACAGCACAGTTTGCCAAATGAAGCTTTGTGGTGTGTATCTATAGATGTGTCAAATGATTTCCTTAAAAGTGCCCTGACTTTCTATTTGCTTAAGTCAGTCTGTGTTCATGGAAACTATAAATTTGCTAGAATTAGACAAGGTTGGTGTTCTTAGAAATGTATGTGTTGCAATTTGCACAGAACATTCTGACAGAGGAGATGGGGGCAATTTTGCTTGACAAGCCTGAAGGCTCAAGTCAAAGCACTGCCTTAAATTAATGCCACCCTTAGCATCAATGACTTCAGATAAGGTTTTTCATTACCTGTATCCTTTGAAAATAGTGGATGCTTTAAATTATTAAAACTCCTGGTTCTTGTAACACAGGTCTTTTTGCTAGTGGAGACTGCTCTTCCTCCAGGATGCAGGAGAAAGGTTCAGTATGAAAAAGGCAATTTGGGATTTGTGATCCACAGCATACCCAGTTTGATTCATTTTAATCTCCTATGACTGCAGGAACAAAATTGGATTCTTATAACTGTAGTAGCTTTCTTCAGTTCACTTCTGTTCAGTTCTCAAAGGAATGTGGAAGAACTGAAAATGAAATATTGGAATCTCCTTTGCAGATATTCTCTCAAACAAAAGTCCATATTATGTTAAATACCCAATTTTCTTTTTTCTTTTTTAATATGTTTTATTATTTTTATGGGGATAAAAAGGGAAAGGTAGGTAAAGGTATAACATAGGGTAAAAAAACAAGGATTAAACCAGGGGTAGGGGTAGATACAATAATGGGGTTACCCCCAACAATAAATCAACGCTTTAGCAAGCAGACTATCGTCCAGGTATACATATTAAATATGCATAGTTAACATAATACTAAAAAGCTATATTAATAAATTTATCACTATTAATAATAAAAACTTAACCAATACATATCATTCATTCTGTAAATAACAATAATCAGTATACTATTAGTAATATATTACTAACTAAATATAGTTACATATAAATACCAATATAATGCTTATTAATTATAATTACTTATAGTTAAAAGTAAACATCTAACAGAGAAGTTAAAAAATAATCTTAAAGAAAAAATACATCATTTATCTTATTTAATTTCATAACCTTTTTTCATTCTGTCTTATTGTTAATCATTGATAAAATGTTTTGATAAAATTTTTCCCATGGTTAGAAAAGATGACTAAGATACAGATAGAATTCAAACCGGAACTGTTTTTATTAGGAATATTAGGATCTAACTACGGAAAAGAGAATGAATATTTAATTTTACATATATTAACAGCTGCGAGAATAGCATTTGCCCAATTTTGGAAAAATGAAAAGATACCACCTGATCAGATTATTATTACAAAAATATTGGAATGTGCAGAAATGGATAGATTAACTTTAGAAATCAAAGAGAAAGAAGATACAATTTACTTTAAATACCCAATTTTCTTATCTGTTTAATATATTGTTTCAGTTCTGTTGCCTGTAATAGATCTTGACAACCTGTCTTTTGGTCACTGAAGCTGAATCCAAAACAAGCATTTAACATCCATTTGAGTATGTATAGGCAATAAACAATAATGGGGGCAGGGTTGAAGAGGAAGGCTCCCTAAATGCATCAGGTGCGGGCTGACGGCAAGTCACGGCAAGGAATGAAATCTTGATCAGCATGTCCACCACCACAAACACCGTTGTGAAGCCAGAAGATGGGGCAAGTCCATCAAGAAGTCCATGGACACTGTCCCCCAGGGTCTTTTGGGCATCGGCAAGGGCTGAAGTAGACCTGGTGGGGCCCCCATTGCTGACTTGGCCTGCCTACACTGTATACAAGATGTGACCTAGGCCTGGACATCGTGTCATACTCGGGGCCACCAGAATGTACGGGAGACCAGGTTCAGTGTCTTGAACAGGCCAAAATGCCCCGCTGCCGGATTATCATGACATTGGGTGAGAATGAGCCCTCTGAGTGGCCCTCCTGGAACATAGAGCTGATCACGATATTTCAGGAGTTCATCCATGATGGTCCATGGGGAGTCTGGCCACAACTCCTCCATTTGTTGAGCCACCCATGCATCATGCTGTTGTGCCTCCCGAATTTGAGCCCGTACATCTATTGGCTCCCAAACTGCAGAGAAAGACTGTATGGGGAGAACTGTCCTGGGCAGAAGCTTGTCTTCTGTATGGCAATATTCTGGCTTCCTTGACAGAGCATCCGCTCTTTGGTTGCGACCGCTTGGTATGTAGGTAATACAGAAATTGAACCTAGCAAAGAAGAGAGACCACCGAATCTGTCGTTGGTTCAATTTCCGGGCGGTCTGCAAGTTTTCCAGATTCTTGTGGTCCATCCGGACTTCAATTTGATGCCGAGCCACTTCCAAATGATGCCTCCAGGCCTCAAACACCACTTTGATGGCCAGTAGCTCCTTCTCCCAGATGGTGTAGTTGCACTCAGCCGGATTCAGTTTCTGCGAGTAGTACCTGCAAGGGAAGAGGGCATCGCCGGGCACATTAGCCTGGAGTAACACCATTCCAATGGCAATGTCAGAGGCATCCGCTTCCACGACAAACGGCCATTGCGGGTCAGGATGTTTCAAGATGGGTTCCTTCATGAAGGCTTCCTTTAAAGCCTGGAAAGCCTGTTGCTCCGGGGTATCCCAATGAAACTGGGTCTTTTTCTGCAGGAACCAAGTGAGGGGCGCAGTCATGGAAGCAAAACCGCGGATGAAGGTTCTATAGTAGTTGGCGAACCCAAGGAGTCGTTGGACATCCTTAACACAACATGGGGGTTGCCAACTACGCAGAGACTCTACCTTGCTCGGCTCCATGGTGATGCCCTCAGGAGAAATGCGATAACCTAGGAAATCAATGGTCGTTTGATAGAATTGGCATTTCTCCAGTTTGGCATACAAACGATGATCTCAGAGCCATTGCAGGACCTGATGGAGATGCTGGTGGTGCATCTCCCACGAAGGGGAGTAGATCAGAATGTCGTCCAAGTAGATCACGACAAACTGATCTAACAGATCCTGGAATATGTCGTTCATAGTGTTGAAAAACTGCAGGGGCATTGGTCAGCCCAAATGGTATCACTGTATACTCGAAGTGCCCGTACTGGGTGCCAAACACTGTCTTCCACTCATCACCCGACCGAATCCTAACGAGATTGTAGGCTCCTCTCAAGTCCAATTTCGTGAAGAGTTTTACCTCCCGGAGCCGTTCCAGAAGTTCAGGGATGAGGGGCAGCGGGTATCGATTACATACCATAATGGCGTTTAATTTTTGATAGTCACAGCAAAGCGTCAATTCTCCGGACTTCTTTTTTACAAAGAGCACTGGTGCAGACACTGGCGAAGACAAAGGCCAAATAAAACCTCGAGCCAAATTTTTGTCCAGAAAGTCCTGCAATGCGGCCAACTCGGGGTCCGACATGGAATACAAACGCCCCACTGGGAGAGGCGCGTCAGGAACTAAGTCGATGGGGCAGTCATATGGCCTTTGTGGGGGCAATTGATCCGCCTCAGTCTCGCTGAACACATCAGTGTAAGTTGCCAGTTCAGAGGGCAGGGAGACCCCTGGGGGACTCACCACCTAGCCGGCACAGACTTGGTGGGTGTGGTCCACACACTGTAAACTTGGAAAGGTGACCAAGTTCTGGGACCAATAAATCTGTGGGTCATGCGTCCGGAGCAACGCCAATCCCAAGACCACATGGAAATGCAGGTCAGAGATTATGTAAAACTGAATAGCCTCCTCATGCGAGCTGATGGCCATACCCAACGGTTGTGTGGCAGCCTTAATTGGCCCAGACAGGAGCACTCGGCCATCAATAGTCTCTACTAATAGAGGCAGTTCCCCCGGGCATTGGGGAACAGCCCATTTGGCCACAAATGCTGTATCCATAAAGTTTGTGGTGGCCCCAGAGTCGACCAAAGCATGTACCGGAATCCCCTGTGGCTTCCCGGGGAGGATCAAGTGTGCCACCAGTATCAAGTGCCTTGGAGGTCCGAGTGCAGCATCTGAAGGATGTTGCTCAGTGTTGGGGGAAGCCTGATCCAAAACGTCTTTTAGGTCGGGCTCGGGGCATTTCCTGACAGATGAGGTTGTTTTCGCGGGGCAGGCTCGGTAGCTGACACCCCTCATCACTTCTTGGGGCAGAAGGCGGCCAAATGCCCAGGGTCCCCACAGTAGAAACACAAACCCCCTGAACGTCGTCTATTCATTTATGCCACTGATAGGGGAGGTCTGGCAGCACCTACCTCCATAGGCTCCTCCCGCAGAACTGGAGTCTCACACACAACTGGGGCTACCTGGGTTTCTGGGGTGGCACGACGACTCCTATGCTGCTGCAGCCGAGCATTGATCCGCAAACGGAGATGGATCAATCCATTGAGGTCCGGGGGAACATTGACATGGGCCAGCTCGTTCAACAGCTCCTCCGACAAGCCATCCTGGAAAGCATCCATGAGTGCAGCTTTGTTCCAGGCTGAATCCTGGCTAAGCAGCCGAAACTCACTGATATATCCCTGTAAAGGGTGTTGGCCCTGCCTCAGAGCTTTCAGGCATCAGGTAGTGGTCTGCGTCTTAATGGGGTCCTCATACATAAGAGGCATATAGTCACAAAACCCCCCAAAATTATCCAACAATGGACTAGGTTGGGCTAGCAGGGGTATGGCCCAACGAGCTGCAGCACCAGAGAGGAGGCTGATCATAAACTCCACTTTATCACGGTCAGTGGGGAAGTCAGCCGCTCTCAGGCTGATAAAGAGCTGGCATTGGCCCCCAAAAGCTGGAAACGTCTCTGGAGTGCCATCGATTTTGTCAGGCACTGTGACTGGACACTTCCTTCAGGGTTGTGGAGCAGCAGGAGTGGAGGCTTGAAGCTGAGCAACTTGAGCTGCCAGCAAAGCCAGCTGCTGGGAGAGCTGGGCATCCTCCACACGTAACTGCTCCATGGTAGTAGGGGGTAGAAGGCCGAAGGCAAACTGTTCTGTCCCAGCCTACGAGAGTCCTTGTTATGCTCACAAGGAGAAACCCCTCTTCCAAGAAACAGGCAGGAACCACAAGAAAAAACCAACCCCTTTTATTCTCACAGACCTGAGTCAATGTCCAAGGCAAACAAACACACTCCACAGAAACTCAATCCTCAACACGAACGGTTGCCTTTGGCAACCAGCACCTCCCACATCTTCCCTTTTATAATTCAGCCAAGGCGTGGCTTCCTAATGCCTTCTCCTTTGCCTTTGGAGCCGCCCCATTGCATTCCTCTGTCCTACTCGCTTCTCTTGCCTGCACATTCGTGCATCTGGGATTTGTCCCAGCTGTTCTTCATCACTGTCCAACTCAGGGTCCCAGCACAGCTGTGTCTCAGCCTGAGTGTGAGTAGAGGGGCCAGGCTCCTTGTCCGACTGTAAGTCTTGGAGCTCCTCAGAGCCTTCCTCTGACTCTAATGTCACTCCTCATCTGATTCCTCAGACTCAGCTGCCGGATCCACTGGCTGGTGAGGAATCACAACACCCGATGCCTGAACTTCCGACAACCGACCCTGCAATCCCTTCTCTAAAGGAGTGGATTGGACAACTAAAGAACACCTGGCCAGTAGTCAGGAAAGCCCTAGATGAAGCTAGACAAGCGTACAAAACTCAAACAGATAAGAAGAAAGTTGAGCCAAAACCCTTTAGTGTAGGGGAGAAGGTTTACTTGTCCACCAAATTCCTGAAATCCCTACAACCTTCCAAGAATTTGGGACTCAAATACGTAGGACCATTCCCTATTACCAGAATCATAAATCCTGTCACAGTAGAATTAGAACTCCCAAAGTCTCTCAGACAGATTCACCCAATTTTCCATTACAGCCTTCTAAAACACAAGCAACAATCACCTTTAAGAACAGCTGTTGCTCCTCCCCCCCCATTATGGTGGAAGGAGAACAGCATTTTGAAATTAAAGAAATCCTAGATTCCAGGAAACACCATGGCCCCACCCAATACTTAGAAGCGTGGAAACATCTTCCACCCTCCCAAAATGAGTGGGTCCACAAACGCCATGTTAAAGCTCCTAAACTCCTTAGAAAATTTCACACAACATACCCTAACAAACCAGACTAATCAATCTCTTTTATTTTATTTGTTTTTGTCTTCCCACAGGTGGATCTCTCTTTCTTTTAAGGAGGGCAGGATGTCAGAACCCATATATTATTAAGGGGAACTATCTCTCATTCTATTTCTTCTATTGCTCTGAGTTCTGTCATACTCTTGGAGGGGAGGGGGGAATCGCTGTGGGCTGTCTCTTTGTTTTCTTTATCGCTACAATGTATCTCTTTCGCTTTCTCTGCATACTTGCTCTTTGAACTGTTTCTCCCTTGATGTTACTTTGGGGGGAGGGGAAAGAAATGAGCCTCTGGCCATCTGGCTTATCTCCCATTTCGGAAGGGAAGGTGCAAAGCCACAACAACTTCGCTACGAGCCTGGGAAAGACCAGTGTTAACAGCAACTTTCCCACAACGGACTTAACACCTGAGGATTGGCCCGTTCGAACTGACCGGATCAACTATTGGGGTGGGGACTCCTTTAACCTATTGAACTGAGCGGGAAACCCTCAGATCCTGTCTATTATGCCTGCTATCAGCTTTTCCTAATAAAAGTTCCTTTTGGAAGAAACTGCTTCCACAAGTTCTGCTTTCTTAGGATGAGGTATTGAAGTGGGCCCTGACAGATAATATCAACTGAAGCATTCTTAAGACTGTAAAGGTCACACTTCAAAGCAGAATTTGACTTGCTCAAACTCATTCAGTACTATGAGAAATTGGTGCTATTTTGTAGCCAGTAAGATAGGGTCTAAATCAGGTTAGTATTCCAGTAGTGTTGTGTTACAGTTCCCCATAATCCCCTGTAGTACCCATGTTGGCTAAGCAGATGAAAGTTGAAATTCAAAATATCTGGAGCATTTTTTTTTATTTTAAGCCTATCCAATAAATTGTACTTGGATAATTTTTAGGCTGGCTTGATGGGGTATTTCCCAGTTCATATAAAATTAAACTTTTATGATAGTATTTTTCTGCCATCTTGTGACAACCATATTTAACTGCAGTCTAGAGCTCAGCAATGAAATTTACTTCAGTTAGAAAATATGCTATATATATGTATGTATGTATAACATTGTCACAAGAAATAAAGGAGCTATAAGTAAAAGTTTTGATAGGTATGTTAGTTAATTAAAAACTTTAATTTTCTCTTTAAAAGCACTTAAGAGCCACTGAATGGTTTTTTTTAATGTTAAGCATCACTATTTTTAAAGGGCTCAAGCATATGGGATGAAAAAGAAATTAATTTGATTTCAGTTTTAATATAAACCTCCCTAAGTCTTAGTTCCTGAATCAAGATGAGGTTATTACTTGGCATTTTCCATATCTTCAAAGTTTTTGATGCAGTTCTCTGAGTGTTTTTTTTAAAGCATGTGTATAAATATTTATTGGGAAGAATAAGAAGATGAATAAAAAGATGAATACTTCTTATATTCAACAAAATAAATTGTAAGAGTGCATTAAAAGTTGTGTAGTAAAATATATGTGTGGATAGGTGTGAAAAACACACAAACATATCAAATGTCAGACATTAAAATAAGTATTTAAAACATTATGTAACATGACTCAGTCAAATTTAGTATCCTTTTACTGAGCTGGACATTCCTTCCTTAGCAGGAGCTTGTATTTCAACTTTAGTGCTGCAGTACAAAATGCGGAATACAGAGTATGTCTCTGGAAAAGGTTTAACCCTAAAAGAAGAGTAACTAGCTAGTTAGTCTCTATAAATAATAATGTACAAATTTGTATTTGATGCTGAGTAACTAAATAGCTCTGAGCTAGGCCTTTCTCTTAATTTATCTCACAGAATTATAGTGTCATCAAATGACACACGGAAGGGAGAAATAATCTTGAACCTTTTGGAAGAATACAAAATTTTTGCTTAAAGAAACACCATGCAGACTTGCTGGTAATAAAGTTGCACTAGGCATTTTATTCATATGTTCCTATACTGAGTATCTGCCATTAGAGGCAGAAAATAAGTTTTCCTCCTCCACTTCTGACAAATGTACCACATATGTCCTTATCCCCTGAGCCCAGGGCTGGTTCTATCAATAGGTCAAAGCAAGTGGCAACTACCATCAGTAGATGGTAGGAAGCAGAGGCAAAGTGACAAATTCCTCTTTGTGCTTCATATGTAACCTAGCTGCCCAATTGTCTAGTGGACCACAACTTATGTATGAGCCGGCAGTGTGCTGTAGCTGCCAAAAAAGCCAATTCAGTCCTAGGTTGCATCAACAGAGGGATAGCGTCAAGTTCATGTGAAGTGTTATTACTACATTATACTGCACTGGCAAGACCACACTTGCATCCAGTTTTGGTCACCATGATATAAAAAAGGTGTTGAAACTTTAGAAATAGTGCAGAGAAGAGCAACAAAGATGATTAGGGGGCTGGAGGCTCTGTTCTAACTCTGTTATTTTGTTATTCTGCCCCCATGTTGATGGATATTGCTACCACATCTTATCACTGAATTAAGATTCACCTGCCAATTTAGTTTGCTTACTGTATATATGTAGCATGGGAACAGGAACATCTTATCTTTAACTCAGGCAGCAAAAATATTTTCAGTCTTAAGTCTGACTTTATGAAATAAAAGCATGATCATATTACAATAGTTTCATAATTTCTGGCACACAAATCTGCAAGAAGGTATATAAATGTAAACAAAAGAGGGGGGGGGGAGATCTCCCTAGCTCCGATCTCTCTAGAAAACCAGTGAAGTCTTTAGATGCTCTGTTCACTATTTTTTTAAAGTCATGACTCAAATCTTTGAGTAACTGATTTGAGGAAAAATATGCCAAATTGTTACAGTTCTGCATTGCTTCCAAATGAGTTCTCTGGAGCTCCTTTGTTGTTCTGATGATAGATAAGCTCACCATGAAACTAGGTTTAGGACCTGAAAAAGTTGATTTCCTCACATTGAACTTCGGCACCCCATGTCTGGCTCCTTTGTTCATGCTTTAACTTGAAGGCACCATTCTGTGGGCAGTGGGCGGATAGGTGTGTTTTTAATGAGAAGGACTCTCACAGATCTGCCTCTCTGAATTGCTCTTTCTTTCCAGGTCTTCATTCCACTCTGGCATTCCAATCATTCTGAGACTAAAATTGTTTACACGGTCTGATGCCCTGAAGTTATGCTCTACTGTAAAATGGAGAATATTTTGTTTTAACAAAAGAATGATCTGTTCTGGGAAATTTCCCAACCAGGATTCATGAGCTTTTGTGAGCACCTGGGAAGAATTTAAAACATGTACTGTTGAGAATTAGTAAGGCTCACTTACAGAGGAATTGTGGAATAGATTGGTACAAAACCTGCAACAGCTCTGTTTTGGCAGCTTCAGCTCTGTTTTATTAGTTCAGTCTAGCCTTCCTTGTTTTAGGCTCTTTTGTGGGATACAACGTTCAGATTTTAAGTAAGTGTCAGATAATTCCTGGACAAATTTTCCTAGCACATTAAGCTAACAGTAGTAAACCAACGAAGGCTGTTCAACGTCATCAGTCATAGTCTTCATTCCAGTCATCACTAAAGTTAACTTTAATGTGGTACCTTACCTTGTGTCTAGCTCTGTTTGTACATCTAATTGCAGAAATCAGTGATCACAAGAACCTGGTTGCAGACTGCAGGACAAACCTGATTTTTTTGGGGGGGGGAGGGGTATATTTTTTTATCCTAGAAGCAGAAGAATTATTAAAAAGAAAGCAGACCACTGTTTCACAAACATTGTGCCAAAATTAGGTAGATGGATGAATAAACAGCAACCAGGACATTGCAGCATAGTTTAAGTAAGAGATTCTGATAAATTTTCAATCAGTGTCTACTTAACTAATCTGAGAAGTCTTGTGAGTGTTCCAAAGAGCAGGAATCTGATCAGAGCAATGATTAGAAGAGCAGGTTTTATAATTATAAAAGAAATAAAATGTATTTACAAGAAATGCTATCTAGCATCAGGCCAAGCCTAGGTACATAGAAAAGAGTCCTTAGAGCATGTGCTATGTGAAGCGTGTGCCTGTGAATATAGGCAGAAATAAGGGACCTCTATTAGCAATCTCTTAGAAGAGCAGGTAGAGTGGGGACCAAGAGAAATCTTTAACTCTGTATCTATCCTGCACTGCCCCCTAGTGGTCAGTGTGGCATCAGGTGCTGAAGAGTTACTGCTGTTGGAATCACACCTCCAGCAGGGTCTATTGTGAAACCTTAAGAAAGAATGCGAAAATGATCTGCAGTCATGACCTCCAATCCTTGTGGCATATTTCTGTTTCTGTCTAAAAAGAACCTGATGTATATGTCCAGGAAGGGCAAGATTGAAATGATTGAAACAGAGGAATAGCAAGTGTCCATATTTTAGAAGGCGTGAAAGGATGGAGATTTATTAAATCAAATAAAGGAGGCACCCCAATAAAATCTGGCAGATGAAGTACTTATTCAAAAAGATAATCAAACCAGGTAACAAGTCCAGGAAACTAATAGCTGTGCTAATTGCACTCAGAAACAATGGGAAAAACAAGCTCTGAGTCTTCAGGGGATAAAATCTATCTATCTTCTTGGGAAGTTTCTTACTGCCAGTCAAGGAGCAGGGAGCAATGAATGTGACAGAACAACTTCCAAAGCATATTGAGCCTAATATGTTATTCTGTTCTGTAGACATACAGTAGGTGATGGGGTAAACATGTATAACATATTGTACTGTAATTATTTGAAGATCTAGCAAAGAAGCTCAAGACCCCAGTGGCTCAGGTTCAAGCAGCACTGTTCATCCTTTCAGTCCAAGACAAATAAATTGAAAGGCCATATGGAAAATTTGTTTCTTGCAAAAGAAAGTGGGCATTTGTTTAATTAAACAATTCTGAGCAATCAGGAAGAACAATCACTCAAAGAATGTGTAGACTTTGTTGTCTATAGCAGTGTGTCTCAATTTTGGCAACCTGAAGATGTGTGGACTTCAATTCCTAGAATTCCCTAGCTAGCAAGCCAAGCCCTTGCTGGTTGGGGAATTCTGGGAGTTGAAGTCCACACATTTTCAAGTTGCCAGGGTTGAGAAACAGGCCTATACACTAATGCTCAGGGCATGAGAAATAAGCAAAAATGGTTTGAAATGTGAGTATAGGAAGGTGAATATGATTAAATAAGTAATCTAGACCCTGGTGGGAGGTTTCTCATGATTAGAATAGAGCAGTTGAGTGATATAATTTCTTTCAATGGAGCAGAAATATAGAAAGGAAAGATCAGGAACTGTATTATTTGCTGAAAGTATTTACCCTTGTTCATCAATCCAACTAAATAAATGATACTGCAGAATGTATTTTGATATTCATAGTTGAAGGGAAATATTGGAAGGGTGGCAAATTGAATATGAACCAGCAGTTTAATGTGGCTGCAAAAGGTCAAGTACAGTTTTAGGTTTGATGAATAAAAATAGAGCTTCCCAATCAAAGAAAGTAATACTTCACATTCCAAATCAGAGGACTTGGTTGTTGGTCTGCATTAATTCCCCTTTTCAATTGTGCACAGTTTTAGGCAGCATATTAAGATAGATTTAAAACAACACAACAGGTTCGGAGAGGGACAACAAGGATTATGAGGGGGATTAGAAAGTAATTCTAAGAACAGAGAGTGAGGGGATTGGGAGTATTTAGTGATTAGGGGATTAGGGAGGATAGATCAGCCTTTTAAATATACCTATGCCCAGTGCTTTTTTTGTAAGAAAAAAGGTGCCCTCACATCTTGTTAATCTTTTATTTACCTTTCGCACGTAGTCAATCACTGTACACACACCCACACACGTCAGTTGTGTAACGAAACATAGTGGTCGTCGCCCGCAGTAAGCACTTAGTGTGCGACCACATGACCAATCACAAGCCGAACAGTGCCACAAGCCGAGCAGCCGGACGAAGTATGCATGCATTGGACTCTACACACAAGCAGCCCGCATGCACCGTTTTAATGATTTTGCCGCCGACCTGCTATGCTCGACAGGGCGATTCAAGTCCACATGGACCAAACATCAAATTTTCAAAAGTTACTTTTAAAACTTGGAAAATCTGTCAAAAAAAGGTGCCGGAACTTTGTTCCGGTGAGTTCTATGACAAAAAAAGCACTGCCTATACCCCTTAAGAAAAAGTCAAGGTTTCCCCCCCCCCCACTGTTTCAGAGTGCAGGACATGAAATAATGGATTCAAGTTTCAGGAAGCCAAATTCTGAATTCAGGTTATGAAAAGGAGTACCAGCAGCTTGACAGTGGAGCCCATTGCTCAGGGAAGGACTGTCGTGGACTTCCTTCAATGGAGATGTTTAAGTGGAGATCCGTTGCTGCCGTGGGGCAGGGTGAGCTCCCGTCCCACAGTCCAGATCCCACTAACCCAGTGGTTCAAAAGTGAGCGACCACAAGTAGATAAATGGGTACCACTTCAGTGAACAACTTCACTGGGATGTGAAAGGAGCCCCAACTGGGTGTCCTCCCCAGGCAACGGTGATGTCACCGGTAAATCCGTTCACATGGAAGCATTTCAGTGCTTCTGACATGGAAGTATTCATATTACTGGAGGCCAAGCATGGAATAGGGTTTGGCCTCTTTCAATATTATAGTTCTAGAACTTTGTAATAACTACTACTTTGTCAAAAGTTTTAGATTAGGCTCCAGTTTTGTCCTTAAATAAGATTTGGAATATTGCAATAACATAGATATTACATATTATATATACATAATTATTATATATGTAATATATATTATATAACACAATAATACAGATACTTCTTTCGAAGTATTTTTAGCAGAATTACCTGATTCTGTAATAGCTGTGTTCCCTAAGCCATCCGTCTGGTAAACTCGCAAGATTCATTTTTCTCACCATGCACATGTATACATAATCCGAATTAGATTGTGTAGTTTCTCTGTGTCATATAATATATGTGGGAATACGCATATTTCTGTATTTATTTATTTGTTTTTGTCATATTTATGTAGTGTATATTGGAGGTGGTGACCCTTTGAGAGCTGTATGCAACAAATTTCATTTTAATGTATGCCGATTAGTGTACATTCAAAGTGACAATAAAGTTATTATTCTATTCTATGTACTTACAGGTAGTTTTTGCAGTTGAACTCCTGCAATCTGTTTCCAGTCCCAGAACAGAAGTAGAGTTCAGAACTAGAGTAACTGGTAAATTTTCAAGGCAAGCTTTCCCAAGTATTTGCAGGGTGGATATAGTTTGTACGATATTCATTGTGCTAAAGTTTTATGTATGACTCCCTTTTACAAAACAAGAGATACTGTTGATTATCATTTAGCTAGGGCTGTTAGACTGTTGCTGATACACTCAGGTAAAGCAAACCAAATAAAAGTCGACACTTCACTTGTTCTTCTTTACTTTCTCCTAGAAACTGATTTCTAGTGTTCCTCCCTTGAGGGTGAGACTGTCGGAGTGCCTTACCAATGGTTTATGATGCTTTGTGGCATCAGTTTTTATTGCTCTGCTCTTTAGAAGGTTACTCTCAGCTGCCTGATACTTGCTAGTGCTCCGTATTTCTCTGCTGTCCCTTCAGAGTGCCGGAGAGCCCAGTGGACTTCTGTATTGTTCTCGAATGCATTGTAAAAATCATTCCAGACATCAGGCTTCATCTCTTAAAGCTTTTCCTTGCCATAAAGTGCAAGTGCCTAGAGCTCAGGGCTAACCATCCAGGCTGACATCCCCATATTGTCTTACTTCACACTAATGTTTACGTCTCTTCCTTTCCAGTCCTCCTTTATTGCTTTATTACTTGGTTGTTCCTTTAAATAAAAAGTGAAGAGAAGATTTGAACAGTCAATCTACCAGAATTGCCTTTTCTGCGCCTTTGCTTGGAGTCCCACTATGATCACTTTAAGTCTGTATAGCATTGCAATTAGTACTTGACTAAGACATATCTTTCAAATGACAGACAATTACTTCTCTTGTGAAAGAAATTTCTGTTTTTCTATTTTATTCTGGTGCAGCTCTAGAATCTCTTTAGAATGCATTTGGGTGGCATCTGTGAGCGTAATTGTAACTACCAAATGACAAGGACTTGCAACTGTTCTTGCACAGTTATGTATTATTTTTCTGGCTATCTTTGGCTTTGAATCTAGAACAGCCTTGTGGAAAATCCTTTGGACACTTTCCTTGGAATTTAATGAAATGTGGGTAGCCAGGAGATGACTGACTACTAAATAACAGAATAACCGAGTTGAAAGGGACCCTTGGAGGTCTTCTAGGTTCAACACCTATAAATGGTATAAACCCTATACCATTCCAGACAAAAAGCTGTCCAATTTTTTCTTCCTATGAATTTAGCCTCCAGTCCCCTTATCTATTCTGTTATGGCATATTCCTTCCCATTGTGGCTGTAAAAAAGCTATCAATTATTTTCTTAGAGGACATCTCTGAATATCTGGTTGTTGTTGATTGGCTGTTCTTATGTTCTTATGTCCCAGATCTGGACTCCTTGAGGCATCTGGTCGACCATGAATTTCAACCTAGATGCCCTTTGTCCAGATTTAGCTGGACATGTTTTTACCTAGATATGAAGAACTGTAACATTTTCTTGTTGAGAATAGATTTCAAGCAAATGGAGGTTAAAACAGCTGCTTTTTGTGGGAGAAATTTATAATTAATATGAACATCTATTTACATTATATGTGTTTATAGGTTTGTTTTTATCTCATCTTTCAGACTACAAACATTTCCAAGGCAACTTATAAAGGTGTGAAGTTGCACAAATAAAGCACAACAAACCATATTAAATATAACAGCTCAAATATAACAACTCAGATGCTTGAGATGGTTGTCAAAGGGTCTGTTCTAAGGTTCTTCTCACAAAGCAATTGATGGCTATGGCTCTACTAGGGAAGGAATTTCCCTCCCTAGATCTCTCTTTAATTCTACAGATGGACAATGTTGGCCAAAGAGAAAAATGAAATTTGTTTACAAGTAAATGGGGCATTTAAAAAGGAATATTATGTTTTGTCACTTGGCAGGTACAAATTGACACTTTTAGCAGGTTCTGCAATAGCATCTTTCTTTATTTAGAAGGGTAGAAAACACATTTCTGGTGAATTCACTGAAGAAAAGAAACATAAATCACTTGCATCCAACTGTGCCACTTGGCTTGTTAAATATGGGGACTAATTTACACATTTCTTTTGGCTCTTTATGTTAACTGACAACTCTAAATAAAATAAACATAAATGTGACTTTTTTCTTCTTTTTTGAACTGGTCAACACTTTTAATAATATTTATATAAGCAAATATACTGTATAAGCCAAATTATGTTTTCGTAGTCTTCAAACATTACCCTGGTGCAAAGAGGTAGTCTTTATGCATCCTCAGTATATTTACATTCTTTATATGACCTTACAGGTATCATACCTGGATCTTTTCTTGGATTCTATTCTTTTCCACTAAGTGGAGCTGCAGACAAGTTGAACTGGGTGATAAAAAAAAAAAAGAACGAAGGTGGCAATATATTCTGAATCAGTCCAAGATTCACTTTCTGGCTGACTAGGAAAGAGGAACATCTAATCAGTATTACTCTATGACATTCCAGGTACAGCTTGCAAATATTAAGTCAGGATGAATAAGCTGTGCAGAAAGAAATACTTATTTCTGAGATTTTTCCCCAAAGAAATGAATTGCATTTTAAATGTTTTTCCATTTAATACACTAATTAATCACACGTATTAGGTAACATTTTGTTAGTTAGGATATAAATGTACAGCATTTTTTTAACCTTCACTAATATTAATATAGCCCATATCTTTCCCCCTCCCCATACAATTGACCCAATATGTTTTTCAAATTTGTTACTGGCTTCATTGAGAAAGTAAATATATTTAAGGAAGTGATTGAATTTTTAGTTCTCTAAAGGCACACAACTGACATAGATATGCACAAACCTATTCATCTTAGGAAGCTGCTATTGTGTATGGTTTATCACTTTTGGGTGGCTCACAAAAAGATTAGTTGGACAGAGAACAATCAGAAAGTGAACAGCCTAACATTTTAAATGGATGTGCCATGACGTATATTATCCATTGATGAAACTGAGAGAGGAAGCATTTGACGGAACAATTTTCCCCGGGAATTGGGTCAATGTTGCCTATAGTATTGTTATCTCAACAGCATTGTTTTGGGCTGAGGAAGAGGTAACTTTTTCTTTCTCTCGGAGAAATCTCACCCTCTTCCAAGTAAGATATTCATTCTTAAAGAATAATCTGTCAAAGAAGCATAATCAAAAGAAAGTGATGGGAAAGTGAAATGATTTTTTTCCTAAAACTTTTTTTTTTTAAAGGAGACATTGGTTTGCTTCAACAAAATAATTTGGGCATTGAAAGTGACTGATTTGCTTCTTAAATTGCTGCTGGATGGTGCTGCAAAAGGATCTTTTCTGTCTCTCCACCCCCATCCCCCACACCCCAGCATTGGTTGAAGTACTTCCAGGCTCAATAGTCTGGAGATGGCTTGAAGACTTCATCAAAGGTTCCCAACAGGAAGACCTTCACCTTAAGGCTGGCATCTTCAGTATACACTGTGGGCAATTGCACTTTGTTTCTCAGAGCTTCCTGGCTGCTCAAACAAGAATAGCTGTCAGCATATGCCAGGGAACTTTACAGGTTGGATACTTTTGGCTTGCACTAAGACATTTCCTGTTGTCCCCACCAGTACAGCCCAGTTTGGGAGGCTCCCTCCATAATCCTGCAAGGGAAGATTCTTCAAAGCTTTCATCTGTAATATGAGCCCTGTGAGATGAATTAGAGGTGCGTCAAGGGACAATAAAGCCAAGCAATATAGTTGGTTTGCTTAACTCGACTCAAAGCACTAATGCTGCTTCAAGGCTTTGCACAAGATCTACTTTTTCATATACCGGTACTTAATCCCCCTGCCAACTGCAGTGAAAAATCACACATATGTTTCCAGACTATGCCCATGTTGATCTCCCTTAATACTTATCACCATGGTGTGGTCTCCATATCTGTCCAGTGGTCAGTTACTGCTACCTCTCATTAGTATCATTTTTCGCTGTAAGGCTTTCAGAGGATTGACTGAAACTACTTAAAGAAAAACTTTATTGTCATCTACTTTTTCTAAAAGGGATGCTTCCTAGACGCATGGCTCACATATCTAGCTGCCAGTAATTCTGCAATTGCAGGCACTGTAGTTTGAATGAATGCGATAAAGTTATGTATTTGATCTTGCTCATATCTCATTTTCTGGGAGATGCTTATTAGATCCTGCATGCCTTGTCTACAATGCAGCTTCCTCCTCTTTATGTACTCCAAATGTCTGATGGAGGTCTCTGTAGATATCCCTGATGTCAGGAAGAACTGTTTGGTTTTATGGAAATTCCTGCTTGACTTACAGTAAAGCCTTTGCAAAGTTTAGCTTCAACATCCAAATATCATGGCTAATCATGATGAATAAATGTAACAACAGAATCTTTACATTGAATATAATAAAGATTTGTTCAAGATAATTTTTACTTCAGTGAGAAGTTTAATTTATAATTAGCCATCTTGTTGGAAATTTCTGTTGAGATTTGTTGTACTAAAACAGAATGGCCAGCTGTACTGGCAAGTAACTGAAATGGCACATAGAGTTATAAACATAAGCAAACAGAAGTGATGAGGCTCCTTATAAGGTCTCTCACTAAGACATAATTTGGATTTTATTTTGAAAATTAGGAATCTGGTCTGACACTTTAAAAAAAGAATGCCACTGCAAACATAAATCAGCAAACCAGCAGGTATTAGAAAATATAAATTATTTTTCCTGTTTTGCATAAATTAAAAGCAATGAGTGAATCTTGATATGAAAGGCATTTGAGAAATTTGGGTGTTTTTAAGTTGCTAAGTGAACTCAGTTGGGAAGAATATTTCTGTGCTAGCTGATTAGGGGCTAAATGAACTGAATAATATGGATAATTTTGCTTCTCTCTGTGCATAGTGTAATGGCAATTATTTAAAACTGTTTTCCTTATGATAGCCTAACTAATAGCAATAAGGCATATTTTGATTGACAGCAATATATGAAAAAATCATTTAAAGTCTGAAATATATCCTTGAAGTATTTTGAAAAACTCCAGATCAAGGTATAGATGGGGAGATTCTGAACTGAAGTTGGAATATATTAATGGTAGTCAAGTCTAAAGATTCAAAAAGAGTGGGAGTTGAAAGAATTAATAGTAACAGCATAGACCTGAGTTGGGAGTAAATTAGGCCATGTTAAAATATTTAGAAAGCATAATTTATTCTTTAAGTCATTACCTATAAATATGCTTAGGATGGCATCATTTAAACCACAATCATATAAATGTGTATAGTTTTATTATTGGGAAGTTGCAAAAGCACATTTAAAATCACTGCATTGTTTGGTGATAAAGTTAGGCTATGAAAAAACTGCTCAATAATGTTTTCTGTACAGAATTTTGAGGAAGACATCTGCTGTTCCATTTCCACCAATGAGCTGACTAATGCTCTTCAGAAGTACATTTAGCCTTCAAAGAGGCTGCCACTAGCCTCTACCACTAGTAGAGTGGGCTATTACATTCACAATCATAAAAGACCAAAAAGATCCTTGGTTCTGTTAAATTATTAATTCAACAATAACCTTTCCAGTAGTGATCAGTCAATATTCTCAAAAATGGGGAAGCAAAGTGTGAAGGCAATAATCCTCTTCCATTCTTTGCTCCAATAGTTAACATTCATAACTTCTCTTTATTATATTTATTCAAAAGAAAAAAAAAGCTATGATCACTGAACTCTGTACAATGCCTAGTTCTCCAATTTGTCAATATAAGGCTGCTTTAAATCCAATTCGGAGACCTCTTTCCCTACCAGCACTATAAATGTGCACATTTATATGTGATATGCTTTTATGTGTGTTTGTTTTTTGTGTATATGTGCATGTGTGTGTATGTGTCTCTCTGGGTGTGTATGTCTGTATGTAGCATGTGCCTAAATGTGTAGATCTCCTGTCCCTCTCTTCCTGCTCTTGCATCTGGTTGTATTAAGTCTAGGGCAAATTATTGTTCACTTGATAATTTTCTCTGCAAGTTGGAGCATTAATGAAGTAGATTTATAGGTTGTATGGATAGCTTACTTACTATTCAAATGAACTTGAATACAATTGCAAAGCACTTTTCAAAATTTGAGTAGAACAAATATGGCATCGTCAAGATGCAAAGAGACATAAGGCGAGGCCAATATATACTGCTCAATGTTGAGCTACTTGATCCTCCACCTGAAGGTTTGCGTTAGGGATCTATATAACAGAAAATGTGTCTATTTTGAATCTACTAACAATTGATCTATTTATAGTCTAGGTCTACCTTTGAAAAATGCTAGAATGGGTATTCTGATAGAGTGGGCTTTGGTCAACCAATGGTTAAACATTTTTTGCTCCAATTAACTAACACAGCTAATCTCTCTAGTATCTAATTTTGTGCTTGTTAAATTTTAGCTTATCAATTAGCACTTCACTTTATCTTGTCATGACCATTAGGCTGCAGTTTTGTATTCTCTTTAGACATTAATGTCTAATCAAGATCTGTTGAATTAAAGGCTGACAGTGAATTTATTAGAATCTTTACAGTCTGTCTACCTATGCTTCAGTAATCTTATCCCTTTGCTTGCAGTAAGCTTCTGTTGCTTTTTTCTTGACTTTGATGTATTAAAAGGATTGTCATTCTTTAATAGTTTTAGCAATGGAATTATTTCTTTGGTTGCTTTGTCAGCAGTACGTTTGTTCCCCTCCAATCTGCTACCGGAGTTTGTTTTATAGTCTTAATAAGGACAAAACTGCTTCCTGGATTTTGTTTTAAAATAATGCCTTGATTCGCTTTAGGTATGGGAGTGAATAATTTTTATACTGATTTTACATTTTAGAATCTGTTACAGATTTTATGTCTGAGTTATTCTTTGTATGCTTCCAATAGCAATAGCAATAGTACTTAGACTTATATACCACTTCATAGTGCTTTACAGCCCTCTCTAAGCTGTTTATTGTCCCCAACAATCTGACTCCTTATTTTACTGACCTTGAAAGGATGGAAGGCTGACTTAACCTGAGCTGGTCAGGAGCGAACAACACTGTGCCACCATGGCTCAATTTACAATTAAGTAGAAAATGTCAACCTACGGGGAGGCAAAACATCAGAAACTTGCACCTTTTGTAATACATTTTATTAAAAGATAATATTTCATGAGCTCAAATTTATAAATTGGAAAAGGCACTACTCAATTTTTCCTGACGTTTTGCAATCAAAGTGTTTCATCGTGTAGTATGTATGTCTTTCCTCTTTTTCTGTTGTATGTACATTCAAAGCCAGGGAATATTTGTGTAAAAAATATGTGCCCATGCACCTAAGTTCTCAGTTGTGAAGGTGTAGGCATTCTCACGGCCTTTGGAATAGTTCGTATAGTAGTTGGACACTGCTTAAAGCTATATGAATGCACATAGACAATGTCTTACTATTAAGGACAGCTTTTACTTCCACTTACTGAAAAACTGAGTTTTAAATAGTAAATTCTTTTGATGTGACAACTCATGAAGCCAGGAACCAACAACCATTTGGTTGTTCTGTGTTTGGTTGTCATTTTTATATTTTGTATTTTATATTTATATATCACATAGGTTTAATGTTATGTGAAGAGAGCCAGTTTGGTATAATAGTTAAAGCATCAGGCTAGAAACCAGGAGATTGTGAGTTCTAGTCCCATCTTAGGCACAAAGTGAAACGGGAGACCTTGGGCCAGTCACTTTCTCCCAGTCCTAGGAAGGAGGCAATGTCAATTCACTTCTGGAAAACCTTGCCAAGAAAACTGCAGGGACTTGTCCAGGCAGTCTCCAAGAACTGGATGTGATTGAACAGGAGAAAAAATAAATAAATGTTTTTTTAGTTTGTTTTTTGTTGTATGCCATCCAGAATCACATTATTTGAGATGGGCGGCTTTATAAATCTAGGCTTTACAAATAAATAAATAATGCTGAGAACACTTGAGGCATCAACAGGAAATAAAACATTTTATTGGATATTGTGTAGTATGTATGTTTTATTTAACAACACCTGGAAAACTCTACTGTGGGATTCACTACACAAAAGTGAAACAAAAGATAAACCACCTTCATCAAAACTAAATGTAAAATACAGCTAAACTTGTCAGCTCGTGGGTCACGAGCAGTATGGCAGGATAGAACACCCCAAATGTTTCTACAAGATACAGAGAAAAAACCCCACACATAGAAACACTCAAGCAGGCAGTAAATATACACAAAGGCAACTAGGATCTTTCTACAGCATCAGATTCTAATACTTTACACAGCTTTGTCAGGAAGGTACATGTGGCTTCTTTTGAGAATGAAAATGTCATCTTGGTCAAATAGCAGACTTTTCTGCTAAAAATGATGGAACATTACAAACCAATTCCACAGTGACAATCATTCTGGCAGTGTAAAAAGAGAATCAATTTAGAATACCTTCACACAATGAATCAATTCTGGTAGCTTCGGCCTGAAATTTCTCTCCCATTATGATGATCAACTAAAAGAAGTTACAGCAGAACTGAACCCTCTGTGTTTAGGCTCACTCTCTTTGAGAATTGGTGGTCATATACAATTACAAAAGGACCCTCTTATATATAGTTCAACTTATCTGATTCAATTATGCCTTTTCCTCTTTGATGTAGAATGGTGTTTCTCAATGTCAGCAACTTTAAGATGTGTGGACTTCAACTCCCAGAATTCTGGGAGTTGAAGTTCACACATCTTAAAAGTTGCTTAGGTTGAAAAACACTCATGTAGAGAATAGAAAGAGCACCAGAATAAATAAATGTTGCTCCTTGTGGAAAGTTAAATAGAAACTGGATTAAATTGTCACAATCCATTTGTGGCTTGTGAGTTTAATTCTCTACATTTCATAAGTAACATGCCAGCTTAGAGCTCTGAAAAAGGAGATCTGTCATAAAAAAAACCCACGACTGGGGATGCCTTTTTTCTTAAAAAAGAAAACTATATTTTGAAATTATTTCTGAGGAAATCCCACACTTACCACCAAAAGTTATTTTTTTTAATGGGAAGGGGGGGGGAATGCCTTCTTGGATTTTTTATTTTTATTTTTGGTGCTTAGTGTTACTGAAAATAGAACCTGTGTTTCAACATATTAAAATATATTTACAATCTTTTAAATAAATATGCAGCATTTAAATAAATTAATGAAAGGGGTCTCCAAGGAAGAAACCCCAGTTGCAAAAATAATGCTCTGATGCGACACAAGGAAATAATATAAGCTAAAGTGACCATTGGTCTTGTCTGAAGGACAGCCTTTACCATCAACCTGGGGAGAGATGTGGAATATTGCACAGTGTCGACAAAATGCTGTGTTGTCAGTCCGTTCTATATGATGCCTTGTCCTGTGCATAGCTCTTCAGTTCTGAATTGGTCCATAGCTATAAGAACATCTTGTGCTATGCAATCCTTCGGCAGTGCAGTAGAAGGGAATGGCAGTATTTTTACAATATCACTACAGAATAAATTGATTGCTATCCACTGAGAGAACTACAGTTTCTAAGCACACACGGCAGTCACAGTGATACACAGAGCAGTCTTTTAAGACGCTTATGGAATGACTAATAGCTTCATAATTGTGCCATTTACTACATAGTAACATTGAAAACATTTAAAAACTCCTCCTGAAACGAGCATCTAGTGTAGATAAGAGGTTGCTTCAGTTTGCTAGAACTTGTTCTTTGTTTTGTTTCACTTTTTTTAAAGGACAAATTAAAACTTATTAGTATAAATAGTATATAAAAGGTCACTAGCTGTTATCTTTTGGCTTGCTTTGAAGTGCATTCAGAAATATGGCTAATTTTTTGTCCTCTTTTGATGGGATTGTACAATACTGTCTCGTCACCATGAAACTACTTTTGTATAATAAACACACACGGCTGTGATTTTTTTTTTTTGCTTTAAAAAATATTCTGCATTCCTTCTCATCTGGCTTAGTATAATAAAATATTTTGTTACAAAGTCTAATGTGCAAACTCATTAGAATTAGAGAATGTGAGAGCACAAATGGGATTCACAGTATGCAAATTCGTATAAAGGTGATAAAAGGAGAGCTACTTGTCTTCAAGTATATATGTTTGCCACGGGTAAGAGCAGGGCGGCGGCTGCGGCGGCTGCTACATAACCCTGAAATGATTCCCACACATAGTTTATATGGTGCTATGTGTAATATTTCATGCTCCCACCTCCCTCCCTTGATGCAACTGTATCTTCATTTCTAAGTGTAAAGCCATGATTTCAGTTTGTTTATACACACATATATATACAGAGAGAGAAAGAGGAAAAAAAGTGATATATCAGCTTCTGCTATGCTTCCTAGAAGTCAGTCCTGCTCAGATCATGCAAAATTGCCCACAAGAAAAGTCTACCAGTGGATTCATTCCTTCAAGAACATATCTTGATATTGTAATGGTTCAGTTGAAAGCTCAGATTTAAGTTGTCCTTTAAGATGTCAGTGTAACACTACTAGTGCCTTACAAGTTGGAATTTTTGCTGGAATGCAGACAATAGTTACCCTATAATATAATTATCAGCTCTCCTATATCTCAGTCAATTTACATAATTTAAAATATAACATCTTATTAAAAACATCTAGATATACACAGATTAGGAAACATTTACGACAAACAAATAAACAGACTAGAAATAAATTTTTAGATACTGGTATGTACAACTGTGTGATACAATAAATAATTTCTGTCATGCTCTATCTACACATATTGCTTAAAAGAAGAGTAGATCTGAGGGCAGTGGTGAGATGGAGTGCCTTATAGGGCTTTTTCTACATTAAAGTTGTGCAAATTAAAACAAGAGTAGAAGTACCACTGATCTGTGTTGGGGATGCATGGCTGGAAATAAAAGGACCCATATTACTGAGGTATTTACAGATACTGGCTAAAGAGCACTATATGGGCAAATGCAGAAAGGCCTTCTTTTCACATTTCACTTTCTTCCTACTTCTTAACAGCAAGCATGGCATCTACTTCTTCCTCTGGTTGTAAGGTATGCCACTGTGCAATGGGTCGCCTTGGGTTGGCCAACATGTCTGACCAATGTCGCAGCTCTGCGCCAGTGCTGTTGTAGCCCACAAAGACTTTGCCAATGGCATCATTCTTGCCAATCTTGTCATAGTCCAAAACAGTCACAACAATTTGCACTTTCTAAACAATGGGGAGAGAACAAAGCAAGGTTGAAAAATGCAAATCCATACACTTTGCTGCTGAGGTTGTCAGAGCTAACACAATCCATGTGGTAAGTGGGCAGCAATATATGGGAAGTTCAGACCTGGTTTACCTTGGTTTTCTTGCAGCCTCCTAGGAATTATATTCTATAAATCCCCCTCCAAAAATCTTATCATTGGCAGTTTTTCAGTTGTATAACTGAGTCTCTTCTTCTATTATAATTTCTCTCTAAACTGGATACTGAAAAAGTTGCAATAATCTTGCCTGGGATGGTGCCAATGCTTCAGTAATGAGATTGCACTGCCAAATCCCTCTTCTTAAATATTTATATACTGGCAATGTAAGTCTTATGGTTGAGCACAGAGAGACATATTTTTAAATCAAAACTTTGTGTTTAAATCAACAGATACAATATGAATGGATGAATCTCCCTGCAGTCTGTTGTAACAATGCTTCAGCCTCAGTGGCTTGGTGAAATTGTGCTGAAGAAGACAATGTCCCTTATCACTTCATTTATATATCAAACTGGAAAATTAAGCTGTAATCCTATAAATAGGGATGGACAGCCCTGCTTTTCTGCCAAGCGCTGCATTCCCTTGAGACAGTGGTGGGATTCAGCCAGTTTGCACCAGTTTGGCAGAACGGGTAGCTACTTTTTTGTTGCCCAGGCCCAGAATGGACTTCCGGAAGCGGCATCCGCACAGAGAACTGGTTGTTCACATATTTGAATCCCACCACTTCCTTGAGAGTAATTTATAGAGGACTATATGCCGAAAGTGACTAAGATTTAAGGAAGCAAGAGAAGGGCCACAGAGAAAGATGGATGACCACTTTTTTCTTTTCTAAGCTTTTTGATGTTTCTTTTTTTGTCTTCTGTTTTTATCTCATATTTCTTTTTCTGTTTACTTCCAGAGGGCTTTTGAAATGAGATAAAAGCACAGAACTAAGCTGAGTACTCTGTACTGCCAAAACCTATTATTTAGTTATGTATCTTATTATAAGTATGGTTTTAGTTATGCAGTTTAGGAGAAGAAATTTATAATGATTACTGCTCTACCTTTAAATAATTTTGATTTGTTAATATTAATCAAATCATCTGAAAGAATGGAAAACAACAAAACTGATTTTATCCTGAACTGGTGGAATAAAATCACCACTGAATTTTCTATTTAGCACCCATTGCTGCTTAATAAAGTACTCATTATGTTTTGCCTGTTTGAAGAACTGATGTTCCTAAGTATTGTATTATTCATTTTTTTTACTTTTTGTAGCTTTCTCTCTTGTTTCACCCCATGCAGGACTATTGTATAGGTATTAATGAAGGTTCCTGAGAAGAGGAGCAGAATTTTAAGGTGAAGAAGGACTTGCAAGTTTGATATTACCTGGATTTGCTCAAATGGTACTTCAAAGCTGAATGATTCATTGTAATAAGGATTCAGAGTGTTCTTCTTAATTGTTGTCTTCTTCTTCTTCAACCGTTTTCCATTCTGCATCAGATGAATTTTCACATAGGGATCTAAACAACAACAGAAACAAGTTTTTCAGAAATTTAAAGCTCTATACAGCATAGGGGCAGGCTACCTATGGAACCATCTTCGTCCCATTAAATCAGCCCATTCCACCTGGTCAGGTAGGTAAAGTATATTGACGACCCCATCAGTTAAAGAACTCCAACTGGAACTGCGATCTTCTCTGCTGTTGCTCCTGCCCTGTGGAATATTCCAGCCCCCCCCTCTCCTGGTCTTCCAGAAAGAGGTTAAAACATGGCTCTGCAGCCTTGCATGGGGAGCCCAGAGGAGCATGAAGCTATGGGGTGGTTAGCACCCTGAAAGCCTTCCCTTCACCTTTTAATTAATTTTAAACTGTGATTTAATTATTCTTGCCTCTTTTTAATTTTACTTTTTTATACTATGTTTATGTTTTAACATTTTATTGTACACTGCCCCGAGTCCCTCTGTGAGGAAGACGGGGGGTTCCAAAATGTGATAATAAATAAATAAATAAAATGTTGGCTAATGCAGTGAGAATGAGATAGTAACAAAATAAGCAGGAAACTGATGGAGTGTTTTTTGAAGTATGCAAGTCTTATGCTACTATCAAAACCTGTATAATGATTACCCAGCAACTATCAAGACAGGGCAATTTTGTCAAGTGATGATACAGTGCACTGAATATTGCAAATTATGAGAGGAGACTTTTTCCTTAAAGTGTATGCTAAAGTGTTGTTATTGAAGATTACTTCACATTTTAGATGTGTTCATTAACACAGAATTTTTATATTTTCCCTGTTTGTGTGTGTCTTTGTGTGTGTGATGTGTGCATAACAATCACTAGGATTAGACAGATTCATAGAGAAACATGGCACTCAAATTTGATTCTAACATGACTACAGGTAAAATTTCCATACTGTAAATGGTGGTGGTATTCAAGCTATCTAACAAAAAATACAACCCCTAACATGACTACAGGTAAAATTGCGCGAGCGCATCGCATGCGCGGGCGGGTGCGGGGGGTGCGCGAGCGCTGCGTAAATGGTGCGCATGCGCGGGTATTCAATGCGCGAACGGGGTCGCGCGCATGCGCGGGTGCGCGCGCATGCGCGAACGCGCGGCTCCCAGCGTTTTTTTTTTTTAAGCTAAATGGGTCCGTGCGGCTCATCCGACGTTTCGGATGGCCGACCCATGCCCTAGAGGAATAGCAATTTGCATCCTACCTTAAGATAAATGTTCTTAGAGACACCTGTCTAGATCCTATTGGGAAATAAGAGTCCTGGACTAATCATTCATTAGCTCAAACAAAACAAGTTGCCTAACATTATAGCACAGCAGCCACAATTTAACAGAGAGCAGGACAAGTTCTAGGAAAGAATATATTTGCACAGGCTTTCTCTGTGGATCAGGTCTGGTACTTTAACATAGCTAATTCTTGCTATTTAATGATCTCTGGGTCATCAGTGCACCATTCCTCCTTTGGTCTTGGTGGTCCTATTGTTTACAAAAAATTTAATGTTAGCACAGACATCCCATTTCATGCTATCATGTTCATTGTGCTCTTTCTGATAATCCAGTTTTGCTCTGAACAACAAAAGGGAAAGAGAGTTCCTGTGCACATGCACTTTTAAATGTAAACCACAGTTTAAAACATGACTATTTAGCTCCTTTGACTTAGTATGGTCTGTGGCTGACATAAAAGACAGGAAAAAATAGCTATATTTAGGCAGAAAAGTTTTAAGGATTCATCTGTTCTTTATCTTTATGGAGTTTGGGATAGGAAGTCTAGGCCAGGCTAGGGTACCAAAAACTACATGATCACTACAAGTGGAAGTTGCAAATGGAAGTTGAATATGGCTGTAAATGCAGGCAGATTGCTGAGCAGTCAAATTTTGATCATATGACCACAGATGTGCTGCAACAGCCATAACCTCAAGGACCAGGCATCAGTACCATTTCTTCAGCAATGTCCATGTAACTTCAAATGCTCACTGAATAAATAGTTATTAAGTGAGGTCTATCTGTACTCCCAAGTTGTTTTTTTTAAATCAACCCAAAAACATTTTTTCTGTACAACTACTAATAGCTGCCTCAATTTCAATTAACTAGTAATAAATTACTAGTAGGTTTGCATTAACCAATGGCAGACATACAGTATTTTCTAGGAATAAGCTATATTTCATTATTCTTGTCCTATTTCCTAATCCAGTAATCAAACATTTTTTATGAAAAGGCCACTATATTAATTGCTTAAACAGAAATTGTAAATGGTATCCAAATTTTATGATGGTTAAGTAAATCAGGAATGGAGATCAACTGATTAATGCATTCATATTTAAAGAAGAAGATAAAAATAGTTTAAATCTACATAACAACACATCATGTCAATTGTCAATTGGATGGACAGGAGGAAAATGTAAAGTGATTATAATAATTGATTTTGCAATGTCAGGAGTCTGTGGCCAGGCAATCAGTGCACTTGTACTGATTGTTGTTTACCCTCTTTTCTTTTCTTTTTTCTTTTCTCTTTTATCACACTAAATTTGGACAAAACAGCTTTTGAAACAGACTCCTGTTGAAGCACTGGGCTATCCCTGAACAGTAGCAGATGTAAGCCACACATCCAGCTAATAAGGAAAAGAAATCTAAAATACAGAGTCTGAAATCACTGAAATCTCTTGAGTGCAGCCACTGGCCGTTAATGCTAGTGGTCTCTTTTAAAGGTTGGTACTTCTGGTCCTCCTGATGAGGCACTCCCTACTATATTGTAATGAGAAGGACTTGGCTTTTCATTATAGTCTATCCTAAGGAGAAGGAGAGTTAAGTGAAACATATTGCTCCTTCAGTTGCTCTAATTAACATTCAGCACATGGAAGGCTGACAGAAGATGAAAAATTCACAATTAGTATTGTGCATTACTGATTTTACAAGACTATTGCAAGGGAGGACTAATAGAGAAGCTTTTAAAACAGTGCAACTGACATGCTTTGTTTTACTGCCATTTAATGGCAAACAATGTCAGTTCATTACTTAGAGGCAAACAAAAGACTTGTGTCTCAATTGAAATGAAAGCTGAGGTATATGTACAGAAATCTTGATCTCAGAACCGTCACTGCTCATTTACAAAATGCGTCTCCAATATCCATAGCAAGTGGCTTTGTGGACAAGAGAGATTTAATTTAGAAAATAATGAACAAACTTCTTGATGTGATAGGCAAGTGAAAAATAAAGTGTTTTGTAGGCAGTAGCACAGTTACATGAATTATGCATCAGAAGCATCAAATGTACATGGATAAGCTAGAGTCTGTGGATGCATCAGGAGAGAATTAAGTATTCCTTCAAACAAAAGCTTGAGTGACAGAACTTTTAATGTGAAAACTAAACTATATATAGTTAGGTACTATATGTTTTTACATTCTCTTCTTCAGAAAGAGAAAAATCTATTCTCATGAATAGTCACTTGGGCAGAATATTAAAGAAAGACAGTGAAAGTGAATGACAAGGCTAGGACACAATGATTATACACCGAATGCAAAGATACTGATCTTTAATAAAGGTGTGCAAGTCCTGTGGGCTGATATATATAGTTCAAGTAATATACTGAAGTACATTCTGCAGCTCCTATTTGTTTGTATTTTGAGGGGAAGAAGTAGGGGTTGATATTCATGAATCTTCCATCTTATTACAAAAAGAATTGCTCTGCAGATTAGTACTGTTGCAATATAGTGAACAAACACTGGAAAAAGTAGTTTAATAAGAAACTCTATCTTATAATTTTCTTGCTGCTTTGCCTGGTTGTGAAAAATTCTTAGAGCTTAGGGCTCAACTATGTACTATCTTGATGGCATAATTTTGTATTCAACTGAATACAAAATAAGCTTTGCAGATTGCCAGGACAGGCTTCCAAATTCAGAAGGTGTTCCTAGTATAAAGGCTTAATCTTTGGTATTCCAATTCGGTCCCCACCCAGTTTTGAACTCACATTGTAATCTCTTTCACTCACTCTCTTTTGCTATGCAGACTGGAAATCTATCTGCATATAAACACTGAAGGCATCTGATCTGGGCCTGAAAATTAGGGTGTGGGGGAAAGGTGTGTACTTTGATCATTACAACATAGTTGTAGACAAAAACATATTTCTGATGGTACTTGGCTTATCCAAGTTAGTCTAAACTACCATTCCTAAGAAATGTCTTCATACTTCAACATCTGCAGAAAGAATAGGCTAACCTGGGGAGATGGTCGTGGTGGTGCAATATAATAAATAATAATAATAACAATAACAATAATCAATAATAACAATAACAACAATAATAACAACAATAACAAAACAACAACAACAACAATAATAATGTTGGAAGGGACCTTGGAGGTCATCTAGCCCAACCCCCTGCTCAGGCAGGAAACCCTACACCATTTCAGACAAATGGCTGTCCAGTCTGTTCTTAAAAACTTCCAATTTTGGAGCATTCACAGCTTCTGGAGGCAGGTTGTTCCACTGGTTAATTGTTCTAACTGTCAGGAAATTTCTCCTTAGTTCTAGGTTGCTTCTCTCTTTGGTTAGTTTCCATCCGTTGCTTCTTGTCCGGCCTTCAGGTGCTTTGGAGAATTGCTCGACTCTCTCTTCTTTGTGGCAACCCCTGAGATATTGGAACACTGCTATCATGTTACCCCTCGTCCTTCTCTTCATTAAACTAGACATACCCAATTCCAGCAACCGTTCCTTATATGTTTTAGATATAAATGCGTCATTAGTTTAGGGTCCTTGCATTGGCACAAGAAATCCAAGTCCAGCTCCCCTCCCTTGAATTCCATTGACCCTTATCTATCACCAATTTAGTGCTGACTGTTAGTTGACCAGATTCTTGTGCATAAACTTCAATAAATTGTTTACATTGCAACCAACATGAATGATCCTGATTATTTGTGCCTGATAGTATCCTTCTATTCTGCAAGAATCAGATTCTTAATAATACCAGTCATAAGACCCTAAGAACCTATCCCATTTTCCCCATCTTACCAGATACTTTTTTCAAGTAAGAAAAATGATGGAATAAGTAATGCAAAACATGGGAGAATTACAAATGGAAGGCATCGTATACTTCATTTAAAATTTCACAAATTAAAAACTCTGATTCTACAATAAGGCTCTGTTTGAGTTATATTGCAACAACTTGTAGGGAAACAAAGGGAAATAAAGAGAGATCCAATTTTATGTTTCTATCATGAGATCACAAAGGAACACCGAAGTTTGAAGAAAATCTCTAAACATCCTTAATTGGATTCAAAGAAGAAAAAGCATATGCTCTGTTTCAGAATAGATCTGTCTACTGTTTCCCCTCTAATGGCTGTGCATGGCTGGGGGAAGATTGGGCAACTGACAAATAACCAGTCTCTCTCTCTCTCTCTCTCTCTCTCTCTCTCTCTCTCTCTCTCTCTCTCTCTCTCTCCCTCTCTCCCTCTCTCCTCCCTCCCTCTCTCTCCCTCCCTCCTCTCTCTCTCCCTCCCTCTCTCTCTCTCCCTCTCCCTCCCCCTCTCTCTCTCTCCTCTCCTCCCTCCCTCCCTCCCTCCCTCTCTCTCCCTCTCTCTCCCTCCCTCCCTCCTCCCTCTCTCTCCCTCCCTCCCTCCTCTCCCTCCTCTCTCCCTCTCTCTCCCTCCCTCCTCCCTCTCTCTCCCCGCTCTCCCTCCTCCTCTCTCTCTCTCTCTCTCCCTCCCTCCCTCTCTCTCTCTCCCTCCCTCTCTCTCCCTCCCTCCCTCCCTCTCTCCCTCCCCTCTCTCTCTCTCTCTCCCTCCCTCTCTCTCTCTCTCTCTCTCATGAGAAGATTATTCAGGACGTGGCTTTAAAGGAGGGATAATTTGTCTTAAGAATTTTCTTCCCCTATGTTTGTGTGTCGGAACAGATAATGAAGGCATCAGAAATAACTTCTAATGAGATTAGAGAAATCACATACATGACTGGCCTAAATCAATATTTGTTACATAAAAGGAAAGCTATGGTGGAAAGGAACTAAATTTCTTCAGGAAAGGAACAATGGGAGGCACCGTTTCCAAGGAATGGTGCAAGAACTAGGGTTACATCAATGTTGTACTTCACAGCACTCTGTCTTTAGGTTTCTATGGCAACAATGGTCAGAAGCAGATCCTGGAGATGAAATCCAGGACTTATTATCAGCAGGAGCAGGAGGGCCCACATACACTACAAGACTGGTTAAGGACAGCAATGTACATCGCCAGCTAGCAAAGAGAAGTCAGGACTTAAACAACCTAACTGAATGTTGAACCTCCCAAATTCAGAGCAATGCATTTCCTGTTTATTATTTATTTCTGAGACCCTTTACCCATTATCCTTATAACCTATTGCCTTTACTTTTATTCTTCTTTTGTTTCTGTCAGAGGCATGTCAAAGGAACAGTTAGGTGGCACACGATCCTTTCGTAATCTGAGTAAATTGTTTATTTCTACTTAAAATGCCACCTACAGCACTTTGAACCTTAACTGGGCACTTGGAATAATTTCAAATGTTAAATGATGTTTGGGGAAAATTGGAAGAGAGAAAGTTCTCCAGACATTTATAAATGATTGAAAAAAATAACTGGAGTATCATGTCTCCTGTATAATATGGTAGGGAATAAGTAAATATTGATGATGTTTGTGTGTCTGAAGTGCAGAAACTCCAATCTACTTAAATATATACTGCTTATAATCTCATGCATCTCTCACTCATCTTATGCATTACAATGGCTTTACAACCAAGATCTATCTTATTAAACATCCATTTAAAATTCTGTATTGGAGCAAAATTTGTCTGCCTAACATAAATGCCAAGTTCTGGAGTAAAACACGCTTCCTCCTATTCCACCCAACATTCTTCTACATATCTGGGACTGTATCTAGAAGGATAAACACTCCTGAAATTGGAACAATGGATGGGAAGGCAGTGCTGTTAAACTGGCAATGAGCCAATGATCTATTCATTGGGGACATTTTAGTCTGGGACTGTTATTTGCAGATGGTCAAAATAAAATGATTCATCCCGGCTTAAGACTAATTTGAATAGTTACATTTTCAGTTATCTCATCAGTTAGATGAGGTTCTGAAAAGGTAGAAAAACTCAATACAAAAGGGTAAATTAATTTAAAAGGCAAGAATTCAAGAATCATTCCTGACTGACTCCTCTCATCAATCATAAAATAAAGTATGAATGGACAGATGTGGGATTCAGGCAAAATTTGCTAGCTCAGTGTAACCTACAGCTCAGTAAAATACATTTTATCTCAAATAGTCTTTTTGGGATAAAACCCAGAAGGAGCTGAAACTTTCGTGCTTAAATCAAGAGCCAATACTACCAACTTAGCATGATGGGGAAAAAAGTGCAACTAAATTACTTGGAGAAATGTGCTTTAATAATACTCTACAGTCTACACGATAAAACAATTATCTTTACTCATCAACTAGGGACCAGTTTCCTATGCTCAGAATTGACATGATTGTTTGTGAGGGTTGCACATTAAGTATACACCAAAAGGGAGAAGGCACGAATAATTTCGATTTCCAAATTCTAACATATACACAATCATGGATGTGGATTCCCATGCTTGAATTGCAAGGAACTGGGCATGCTATCCTGAGGATTTAGAGGAAAGGTGAAATATGAAATCTAATGGATGAATAAGAAAGAACTTAGTTATTACATTTAAGGAAGTCTTATATTGTATATTGTGGGGGATATAATGAAGGCAGTTACAAAGGGAGATGGTTGAAACAATCACATATAGTGCATTACATTAATGAAGAAGCAAATTAAAAATTATGGTAAGATGTGGAACTCTGGAATAAATATCCACATGAAATGATAAAGACTTAACTCTGGTTGTTTTTGCAGGACATACTAAATTGAAAAATGTAATTAATGATCCTGCACAGTATAATTTTTTCCGCTGCTGCACATGGTCTTTTAACCCAGCTTTACAGCTTTCCAAAATTTATAACCTAGGTCAAATGTTAGGAACAAGTACAGTTTTCAGAAATCCAAGTAGTGGCTGTTACACATTTCAATGACATACCAAGCCAGAAAGCTTGGTTAAAAAGCCAAGAGAGTATGGAAACGAGTACAGTTGTTAACTGGGCTTTTTTTTAAACTTATCATGTGAACAAGCAGGGTTTGGAACATTTTGTTTCAATTCAAACTATACCTTGAACAGGATTGGAACTTGAAGGGAAATGCAACCATCAATACAGTGCTTGAGGTGCATCAAACTGCCCAGTTAGAATTTACTACTTTACTAGCAATTGAATTATGCTCCCAGGGTTGTCACAAGAATCTCTTCACATCCACATTCTTAATTTCTCAATCAATTTTGAGAGCACAGGGGGAAATGTTCACATAGGAAACCTCTATAAAACTGGTAGTCTGACAGAAAAATGGTTGTGTGAAGCAATTCCCTCCATAATAAAAGGGGTCAGTATAATGGATGCCTAACCTTAGTACCTGCAACATTCAGTTGGGCTCTTAACTCAGATTCTTTAAGGAGAAGTAGAATAGGAAATCATTATCTACTCCTAACAAAAACGCAACCTAATGTGCTCATCACCGGTAAAATGGAGAAAGCAATGAGACTATTCTTTAGATACAAGGAACAATATAAATACATTCTATAGATATACATTGCTGTTTCTTGTTTTGGACCAAAACAACAAAAGAACCATCATAAAGATTAACAAATATTTCACCGTGTAACTTGCATAGATAGAAAGTATTTCATTTCATACACATAAAAAAATGAAAGAATTATTTCCATTGCAGAAAGATGGATATGTAAACACACTGTAGTAAACCGAACAGGGAAATGAAATTTAAAGATAATTGAAGTGAAAATGGGTAACACAGCATAATACTGTAATTCTAGCAGTGACAAATCACTGTTCTTAGTTTGTGTACTTGCAATGATTCATAGGGTTGGATGGGATTAGAGATCTTCTAATCCACCCCAACCAATGCTTAATAAGTGGTACTTTTGGAATTTTATTTCAACTGAGCTCATTGTATACATTTTTCAACCTGCAACTCATCTATCTTGTATTCAATGTGTGACTTACATTTCTACGAAAGTCTTAGTTTGGAAGGATAGTTGATGGGAAAATGAGAAAGAGACTTATTAAAATGGATTATTAAATATTCTATGCATGTAATTTCAAAATAACACAAACCCCAAATGTAAAGAATAAACTGGGCTGTAGCATCATTTTATATTTAAATAACACTTCTTGCATTGGTAAAGTTATTATTCTATTGACAATACTGTAAAAGGCTTAATAAATATGCAAGACTTTGATATCTAAGAATGTGGGTGAAGCTGTTTTAGAATGCAATTTATCAAGCTCAAAACAATGACACAGGAAAGGCAAAGCATCCAATCAAAGAACCAGAAAAAAAGAAAATGGAGGCACCTAATTTCTCTCTGTAACTTTTTATGCAACAATACCATATAACAAACTTGGCAAGTTTGTCTCAGCTTTGAAACAAACACATTTTATTTTTAACTAAGCAAAAACCATATTTCAGAGCTAGACTGTGTGACTGATTGTATTGTTTCATTTGTTTGATTTATTGACACCTATCTCCTATCTCCTAAATAACATCAAGCAAATCTCCAATACTGTACATATTTCATTTTGAAAGCACATGGAGGTCAAGCTGATTTTTTATTTGATGTTTGCCATCTTTGGTAATTGCAAGAACTTGGCAAATGCTAAAACAATACACCTTTATGATGCTCATTCCCTAATTATCTATTAAGAATTTGGTACTGGTTTGCATATTAAGGTTTCATCATCATTGAAAAATATGTGATAGGGTTTTGTCAAAGTTTGGCTAAAAATAATTAACATACAGTAGTATATGGTATAAATCTCAAATAAGACTTCAGAAAACAGGCTACATTAGCTGCCTGAATCAAATGAGGAATTAAAAAAGATGCTTCCCAGAACAAGCACTAAGATGTAATATTTTTAAAAAATTCCAAGAAATCTTGCGTAGAAGCATTTAAACTGTGTAACTCTAGTTATGCTGAATGAAGGATTATAAAAGTACGCAAAACAGTGTCTACAAATTTTCAAACAGACTGGAATAAAGAAGTCAATGCCAAATTAAACACTTATCCTGCTCATTTTAATAATAATCTCAAAGTTCCTGTTTACAAAACACTATTGACTGAAACATGGGAAAGGGGGGGTTATCATATTCTGCAAATTACAAAATCCAGAGCTAAAAATCTCTGACTTTTAAATTGGACAACAGGAACAAACTAGGGATACTACTCGTTGCTCATGAGCATTTTTGCCTTGTAATCTGAGAGTGAACATATTTCTGTCATGCCATTCTTGCGATCAGATCACTTTATATTAATAATGAGATTTGTTGGCACCATTGATTTCTGCAGGTAGATAATTAAGATGGGCTGTGGTAGGTATCTTATGGATACCGCTGGTTTTCTACAGGTTTTGGGGGATTGTCCCACTAACCTAGGAGCAATGCATTGGAATTCAAAGAGAGCAAGGACTCTCTAGACAACCCATGTTTCTAATGCACTAGTGATGCGTTTAGTATGAAACAGCATAGGAAATGAGATAAGGGGTAAGATAAGGGGTAAGTATGATTGGCTGTGGGTATGAGCCCAGATCTGGGCCAAATTCTAGCAATAATGTTGGCAAAATATATTGCTATTCTTGCATTCGCAGAATGTCACCCAATAGCAAAATTTATGTAAGGTAATCTATATCTATACAAAGAAAGAAAGATTTCTGAGGCTTGTTTGTTAGATATTTTGTAGACAAAAACACTGAAATCTAGTTGGATTTAGATGCGACATGAGCAGAAACAGTAGGATGACTGGACTGGTATGTTATGAAGTCATTGACCTTGTAGATTCTGGGGAAGTGGATGGGGTTCTCTGAAACATGATCTTGTTTCAAGGTGGATGCTAATCTTTGCTGGCTCCTTTGGTTTACCAGGGAATGGTGGTTGACTGGATTTGAGAACAGATGAATCCTTTTTTTTGACAGAAGGAGTCATTCCTACTGCTTCAAAGGAAGAAGTAGTGCACCCTGTTCTAAAGCAACTCTCTCTCAGTCAAGTTCTGTTGGATAAATTTCCAGTCTCCAATACCCCTTTTTGGAGAAGTTCTGCAGAAGGTAGTAAGATGTTGGTCGTAAGGGCTCGTGGATAAAATAATTGGGATACTTATAGCTCCCGCCCCCTTTTTTTCTTGTAAAATATATTTGTGCACTTTACAATAAATATATGAAATGCAATGGGATGGGAATTGTATAACAATTGTGCAAACTATTATTAAATTGTTCAGGTACACTGTTAAAGCTATTACAAGTTCTTAACATAACATTGAAGACCGGGCTATTTCTCCAGGTATTTGAGGCAGGATATTAGATGAGCTCTGTTGTTGATGATGCACTTTTTTCTACAGGTAGGGTCATTGTTTTTTCCTCTGATGCCTGTAGTTATATGTTGTGAGTTTTTTTTATGTTACTTGTGGGAGATGGGCAGCTATATAAATTTCATGAATAAATGAACAAATAGTTTAGTTAGCAACCCATTTCCCTGGATGAAAAAAGATACCTATAGTGAATGTGGGAAAATTCCACATCAGAAATTAGATGTGTGAAGAGAAAATAACTTGACTTGCCAATCTAGGTATTAGGCTGATAAAACTGAAGCACAGGAAAAGCAAATGCTAAAACCAATTAATTTTATTTCCCCTTGAAGGAATAAATTTTGTTTTTGTCTTTGGTGAGTTTGAATAAATCATTGCTGTGGTTGTCTAGAAGCCACATAAGAGAAAAAGCTTCCACTGACTGAAACATAGTTGGAGTTAGCAATTTGGAAATCAAGCTAAAATCAGTGAAGCTAGTTACATTATAGCTTTACTGAGATCTGCACTGTGTGAAATTATTTTGGTGTCCTTGTGTGAGAGATCTTGAAGCTGAGTGAGACAACTTTATTTAGAAAACACCTGTTCATTGTCTTTTTTGCTTTCCAATTTTCTGTGAGCTCTCTGCCTTTGCTGTTGTAGGTAGTAAAGACTAAAAATTCTTACTGAATAAGTAGTGCTTCTCTCACTGGGTCCAACTACAGAAAGACGGGAAGGAAAGTGTAATTCAATGGCAGAGAAGATTTTTGTGAAGCATAGTGCCTGGTGAGAGCACCATTTCAACTGTACCCAGGAGTTTCAGGGAGGGGGAAGAATGTTGTGGGATAAAGGTGTTGGATCAGAGAGGGAGTCAAGCCACCTTATTCTAAAGGTGCATTCGGTGGACAATGCTTGTAGCTCTGGACATTCACAAAGAGGCAGGACACATCACATTTCTATTATTCCACAAACATTTGGTACACTGTAAAATATACGGTGCAAAGTAAATTTTGCTCTTTCTATTATATGTATCACAGAATGAATTTCTCTCTCACCTACTCTCTCTCTATATCATCTATTTATTGCACTTAGCATGTAAAGCATTGTACAAGACTTTTAGTACCTTAAACTACAATCTTACATTTTCTTTGAGTGAGTTATAGGATTGTCACCTAAGCTATAAAACAGACATGGTGTCCAATAATGTGTTCATCAGCTTACAGCCTAAAGACATGTCAAAATTTTCCACTGGTGCAGTGATACAAATGGATAGTGGATGTAACAATTTTGCCACCTCATACACATGATTTTCACCAAGAAGACAGTGAAATGTGACATAAAGCATGAGAAACATGAAGAAACAAGATAGTTTGCAATAATTTTTCTTTGCTTTTGAACCATTACTAGCACAATGCAAAATACAGTAGGAGCCCTCTAAATACAATTCAGAAAAACAAAATGCTCTACTAACAGAAAATAGAAGAATAAAAATGCTTATCATAAACTAAAGCACCATAAGTAGTCCTAAGCTTAATGAACATTTGTTTTGGTCTTGCTGAACTAATGGTAGCTATGCCCAGTACCCTGTTATGCCCATTGCAGTACTTCCATGAACATGCGATCAAAATTTGATTGTTGGCAGCTCGCCCACACTTATGACTGCAGGGGCGCTTCCACTCCCTCGCCTGCCTATCTCCCCTATTTCTTCCCTTTTAGTCATCCTGCACTCTGCTGCTTCTGCCAGTCCTGCCACCCTAGCTGACCTTCCCTCCCCCCCCCTTGTTGCCAATGAGGAGCATTTGCCTTGGCCCTTTACGAAGCAGCTGGAGTGGAGCACAGGGCAGCAGGACAGATGGGTCCCAGAGTGGCAGGGTAGTTGAAGCATAGGGCAGCAGGGTGAGTGGATCCCATGGCGGCAGGGTGAGTGGATGCCAGGACAACAGGGCAAGTATAGCTCTGGGTGCAAGGCAAGTGAATTTTAGGATGGTAGGGTAGCAAGGCAAGTGGAGCACAGGACCAACAGAGTCAGTAGAGTGTAGGGCAGTCAAAAGAGCAGAGATGAGAGGGAGACAGGCAGGTTGAGGGAGATGAATTTCCCCTGTGATTGTAAGTATGGGTGGGCTGCCAAGTGACCAAATTTTGATCATGGGAGTGCAAGGATGCTGTGATGTCCATAATTCCAGGGACTGGACATAACAACCATTTGTTCAACATCCCTGAACCTTTAAATGTTCATTGAAAGTAACTTCAGTACTAAGGCTTGAGGCCGGGAGGGACCAAGCCACGAATGGCTTGGATTAGGATCTGTCCTCGTCTAGCAACCAGTGGGATTTGATTAATGACAGCAGTGAGGACTATTAGAATTGCTACCATTAAGCAATGTAGTCAAGTGACATTGTGCTTTATGACCGTATTGTCAGCAGTGGAAATTCTGGTACCATTTATTGTCATAACTTGAGGACCAGCTCTATTACATTAAATATATTACAATAGATTTTCTTATATATATTCTTTATAAACTTTCTTCTAGCATTTCATTTTCCAAAACAAAAAGGGATATTGATAGCTGGACTCTCTAGTACAGTTGTTGGAGTCAATGTAATTGTTTCTAGTTTAATTTAGAATTAACTTTTAAGTAAATAGTAACATTTGAAAACTCTACTCACTTTCATTTGTGATTCTCTATCTTCTTGTCAGAAAGAAAGGAAACTTGGGCAACGTGATGTGGGCATACTTGTAACAAGGTTGGAAAGAGACAAAAGCTGTGCACCGACTCTGTTTATGACATTTGTAAGGTGCTGTACTGACTCACCTCCCTGACTGGAAGGAGCTATTATCATTAAATTATATGTATGCCAGTTTCCATGTGGAAAAATAGTTCAGAGTTCATCAGGTTTGACAAATAATGAAATCTCTTTTGTATCAATGTAATATGTGAATCAGCATTTGCATGTTTTATGCAAGCAAACAAGAGTTCTAGCATGTTATTTTTGGTGGGACAAACCCAATAATGTCACTTTGACATGATTACTGAATCATTGAACGTAAAGAACCTCCTCCCCCCCAAATAATATATGATAAAGTTAAAATGAAATGAAACATACCCATGGAAATACTTTTATTCTATTCTTTTCCAATCTTTTGTTAATAGAAAAATACATGCCTTTTGTCACTGCTGATGTGTTCCTCCTTTCCCTTTCCCTTTCATGACATTTGCTTTCTTTTCATATCTTCTACAAGCTTGAAAGAGCATTTTGGAACTGATACAAAACCCTTTTCTGCTACCATATTAGGAGAGAATATGTGGAAAAGAATCCAATAGCGGAGCGGATATAATAAAGAGGGAATGTGTTTGCCAGAAAAAATAAATAATATACTTACTGAAGGAATGAATATTTAAAAACCTTGAAGCACATGTGTTTCAAATTCTGTTTAACTATTTTAAATTCAGCCCAAAGGAGCAAAGATATCATGAAATTATTAAATTCTTAATAATTTGAAAATCTGTTTAATGTACTATAACCCATATGCTGAAAATTGTTCACATAGACTTCCTTTAAATAAAAATCACTGATGACAAATTCTGAGATTAAAAAGAAGCACTCCTGGAATGTCCTGAACTATGCTGGCCTAGAATCCCAGGCCAACGTGGCCTGCAGATTCCTTCCATGCAGCCTGCCTGTCTGTACTTCTGTTGAATAGCCATAACTCATAGCAGACATCGTAGGATGAGATTTGTGTCTGTCAACAGTAGCCAAAAATCCAAAGAAGCCAGCTAGCATTTTTATTTTATTAAATGCATAAGCTTTTGTAAGCTACTTATCAGTTGTAATAGAGTGACTAAATGGCTGTAGGATTTAAATTGGGACAATGGTGGGATGGAAGAAAAAGAAGGCAGGCTAGATATGCAGATGAAGATTACATGTGAGACAGATTGCAAGTATATTATCAGTTAGCAATTGTTATGGCTTATGAATCGATTGTGCTTAACTTCCTGAGGTAATCAAAACCTTTGATGTAATAACTTCAGCAATCCTTCAGTCAGTTGTGCTGGCAACATTTCTTTTGTGCCCATTAATTTTTTTGCACAATGTTTGAATCCAGAGGAGCTTAATTCTGAGATCAGGACTCAAAACAAAGTCAAAATAATATCAAAGCAGCCAGAACACTCCATTACTAACTCAAAGTAGCCATCTTGAAATATAAAACCTGTAACCTGTTTCTCCATAACCACTCTGTCTTTTCCTCCTACAGATACCATTCCAATTTAAACCCTATAGAGGTAATCCTCGCTTAACTATCACAATTGGGACCAGTAACTCAGCCATTAAGTGACATGATTGTAAAGTGTGATATCACATGACCATGATAGACTTCTGATATCACTTCCACCATGGCCATTAAGCAAATCTCCAGCAGTTCTTAAGCGAGGTATCATTACGATTTTATTGGCGTCTTCTCGTCAGAAGCTGGCTATGAAGTGTGCAAATGGTGATCATGTGAATGCAGGACACTGTGACTGTCATAAAGTTGGTTGCAAAATGCCTAATTCTTCATCATGTGACTGAGTACAATGACTGGTCACAAAGTCACTTTTTCAGCATTATTGCAACTTCAAACAGTTGCTCAACAAGGCAGTCATTAAATGAGGATTACCTATATTGATTTAGCCATTCCATTGCAACTGATCAAATGAGCCAGCCTACTGCTCATGGTTGGGGGGATGTCAAAGGAACAATGAAATACTGGAAGGTGCCTCTCTTTGTTCTAATCATTTAGTTCACAGCTTTACTTGTTACCCAGGCTACATAGAAAAGAGATACATAGCAGCAGCTCCAACGCCATCAGTGAAATTCTAAGAAAGGAATTCTAAGAAATTCTAAGTATCCCCTGACTTTAAGCAGGTGAGAATTAACATTGTTCCTGAATCTTCAGCCAATTACAACTTTCTAATACTATGGTTTTATTTATATTGCTTGCTGTAGCTCATAAGATACAGTATGAATGAAAATGCATAATTAACATAAGTCTATTTTTCCAATGCATCAAGAACCTATACTATCCTTATACTACTAAAAAATCTATAAGAACATAAGTTTAGAAGCTGTGGTTTTTCGCTGTCAAAAGAAAAAGATGAGACAAGAGAATTTTAAAGAAAAAGAACTGAAGTGATATATTACTAAGCAACATAAATTCCTCTGTCTTTTAGAGTAATGATGTTTGCCATAAAAAGCTTTGCTGAGAATTAGGAATGGAAATGTATTGCTGTACGCTTTCCTGACCAATCATTTGTGTGATGAAACAGCAACTTTTGGATGTGTTATGCATTTTGCTTTATGCAGGTGAGGAATAGTCCTTCCCCTCTCCTGAATATTTGTATGAGGATCCTAAACAGTGTTCCAGAACTGTTTGCCAGTGGCAAACTGTTTGCCAGTGGCAATTCCTTTAGCTGTCTCCCAAATTCGGTATCTATTTAAAATGTCCAAGGTTTGTCTAATTTAGGGTTATCATAGATGTATTTTAAAGAAAAGTGCAATATAGGTAGTCCTTATTTAGTTACTGCCTTGTACAGTGATTGTTCACAGTTAAGATAGTGATGAAAAAATAACCTTGTGACCTTCCTTTACAGACTTTTGCAGGTCTGTAAAGCAAATGAAATCTAAAGCAAGTTCTTAAGCACTGTTGTAGCTTCACTTAGTGACTGTTTCATTTAACAATCGAGTTGCTGATCCTAACTGTAGTCACCAAAAAAGACTACCTGTATCAGAAGAATTTGAGTAAAATTTGTTTGTGCAACTAAAAGATCAAAATAAAAGAAATTTTTGAGTATGGTTCACAGAAGGCATGGATCAGGGTAAGTCCTTTCCCTTATTTTCATTGTTTGGTGGGTGTTCATTGTTGTTTAAATTCCACAGTATAAAATCTACTCATTTATTTATTCATCCAGCCATCTGTATTTCATTCACAATTGTCCTAGTTCCTAGATATCAAAAGTCAACTGTTCCAGTTCCTAGATATCCTATGGAGAACTGCTGAATAATCTTTTCCCATTTATAATTAGTCATTCTAAGAAGAACAACTATCTGATTTATAAATACCCACTGTGTATAAAGCTTTTATCAAGGCTTCTCAACTTAGTGTAAATTGGGCCTGTAGCAATGACTTTTGACCATTGAAGTCAATGATTTGGTTTCTAACCACTGGAATGGAAGAGACCGACACACTGGGATTTTCTTGACAAAGGTACATTTTACAGCTGCTTACAGAAGGAGCTCCAACCCAGTTTGGGGCAATGACCCTTTTCCTGTCCACTTGATTCCACTTCCAGTTCAATGTTGTTTGGAATGGTTATGGTCTCCCACAAAGTATTTTGGTAAGTGCTAAAAACTAAAAGGATTAGATATGGTAAAGTCTTGTTCAATAAATTACCTTCCGTTCATGTTTGCTAATTAGATTCAACTAACAAATCCAATTCAAATTATTAAATATACTTTCTTGATTTTGTTTGCCTTTCTGATTATTTATGCAAATTTCCCCAATACCATATTTCCCTCCATAGACATAAAGTAATGTATAGTTTTTTGCTTATCATACCTATTTAACATTTGTACAAAATAATACAGTGCTTTGCTTCAATGAAAATTTATCTGAAGGACCCCTTGGGAGAAATATCTTCAAGTAACCTCCCCCTAACTTCGGCTCATGTTTCTCAACCTGGAACTCATCTAAAGATGCTGTGAAGATGTGTTTTTGTTTCAAAATGTTTGACTGTCTTACGACAGAAGGGTTTTAGAGTTTTGAGTTGAGACATTTTCATTCAGTGCCACACATTGAAATCTGACAAGATGATAAGACAGGTTCACTATTCATATTGATATTATAGTATAACAAAGAATTGCTAGTTTAACTTCTGCAGTTTTCATCATTTGGCAATGCAGCTATGTAGTCAAATGGCTTTTAGAGTTTTTTCAGGCAGAACTAGACATTGTTTCGTCTGATGAGGAGGTCTAAGCATACCAAAAGAGGAAGAAATTCAGCATGGGAATTACTAAAAGGTGATAATCATATTCACACTTGTTGGGAACTGTTAGGGTTTAAGCATGTAATAATAAGCACGATTGTGTAGAAACTGCTTATTGTCTGCCACTTCTACTCTACCGGTTTTCTTTTCTAAGCCTCCTTCTCTCCACAGCTAGATTTAATTCCAGTTAATTGCTTTGCCACATTTGTGTGAAAAGGTAACTAATGAAACTGAAGGAGCGTCTTTCTTTTGTCACTTTTGGTTCTACCACATGTCTGCATTACTCATCAGGACATAAAGAACAAACTTAGCATTTGACAGGTGGAGGGGAAGAAACAATTAAGCCTCAGAATGATAATTATTTTTGTTGGAATCTAATATTTCTACAGAAATCTAAGAAATCTCAATATGGCACCTTGACTGTACTAAAAAGCTAAGCAGGGACAGGCTGGATAGTTAGACTGGCAACCAATTAGGCATTTCAGGTCTATAGATTAGACTGGGAAACTGAAAGCATATTCTGAGAAAAGGCTATGATATATCTTGACTCTCCTTCAGGCAGTTCTTAACCTAGTAACACGACAATTCTGGAACTATAAAGCCATTATAAATGGTTTTTGTGAATAGTAAGTTTTTCAGCTTTTCAAGTAGGCCCAAATTATACATTGCTAAATCCTAAAAAATCACAAAGCTATCATTAAAGAGCTGTTTTCCTTTTTCCTCCTCTATACTACTGGACAAGTAACTTCTGAACTGGGAAATTTAGCAGTTAGCCATCTTCTTTGCTATCAATCATGTTAGCATTTAGTTTGAATCTATTTCTTATATATTCTAAAAAGTTTTACTTATTACCTTTCTTATTACTCAGCAGATAAAAATCAAATTTATCCATCCATCCATTAGTAAATTAGCAAAAAGAATGTTTTATTCAGAGCTATTCTTTTTAGAACAAGGCTCAACAGTAGACAAATTAAGAACAGAAATGCTTTTAATATTAAAATGGTGGGTATTGTATAGCATATTTAATGAAGTACTAAAAAGAAACCAGCTTAAAACTTATTAATAAAACTGTCCAATAAAAAAACAAATGACCTAGACACTTATGATATAGTTGAAGCAACGTGCCTAACTAATATTTTCAATTCAAGAATTTTTTTTTCCTGAAGAGGAGAAAACTTCAGAGAGCAAAATATTGCAAATCAATTCTCTTTATAGTCTGTCACAGTTAGCGTTATGGAATAATTCAAAATAAAATTTAGATCTTGTAAGTGTCTATGTGATGGGTAGCATATACAAACCTATTCCATGGGGATCTTAAGGTCAATAAAAATCAGTTGATTACTTTCAAATATCTTGTAAAAACAGCAGGGGATGAAGATATTCTTAGCAATACAATTGCTGAGTACTATTAAACAGCAGTTTTTTTTGTTTTTTTAAACCACATTGAATAAAAAGATAATTGATAGGACATTAGCATTTATCAATTTTTATCAAGACATTCTTTTCAGTTTATTCTGGCATAATTATTAGAAATAACAATGCAGTTTATAATTATTAACAAAGTTGACAGTGAAGAGTTGGGTGTCATACATTTGTCCCTAAATTTCACTGAAGCTGGGAAGTGTTAAAAAGTGCTCTGAATATGTATCTCAATAGCTGCTATTATGTGACCTAAATATTAGTGTTAGTCTGCGTTTCTCCCCCACCCACAAGAATGCATCCCTCTTTAGTATAACGCCAGATTGAATAGGAATATAGAAATGAACTATGAAATATGCAGACATACTGACAAAATGCATTTTTGCAATCTAAACAAAAATGAAACATTCCAGTCCAAAAGGATTCTAAATGTATCCTAAAAATTATGTAATCAGGGCATCTCCTTTTTTTTAGCCCCAACCTCCACTCTCCTTTGATCCTTTCCAATGATTTTCTCCTTTTTTTTTTTTTTTTGCTCTTTTGCTTGTTGATTTTCCAGAATGTAATCATGAGTTGCTTTCTCGTGAGTTTTTAGCCTCTTCTAATCTCAAGAGAAATTTCTGGGCAGCTTCCTGTTTCTCCAGGATCCTTAAAATTTCAGATTTTTTTTTAGTTCAATGAACTGTTGTGATTTAAGATTCTCCAATTCAGAGCCTACACTTATCCAATGATAGTATTAATTATAAACAATTTTATACTTTTAATGTTATTTTTAAGCTTCTTCTTTATGGAGGATATATTTTCTTATCATAACAAGTTTTATTAGTTTTTGTTTGTTTTACAGCCAAGTGCTTGTAACACATCGTGGAGATAGGGCACTCCAGGGAACACAACAAAAAATACAGTCATACATATACAATTTAAACTACTACTTTAAAAGTTCCCTCTTATGGTATACAATTCGAGCATTCCTAAAATATAAATTGTTTCTCACCTCTATTATTCCAATTTCAATTTATATTTCTCAATCAAATTATATCTCTTATTATATTTCACATACATATTATGTAAATAAACATGAATTTATATATTTTAAAACTATTTCATTAGACATAGTAATATAATAACATTATAATAATAATAATAGGACAATAATTATTTCTATCATAAACAAGTAATATAACTATTATATCTTAATATTTCTCAACTATATTCTATTTCATATATTCTATCCAATATTTTCATAGATCAGTCCACGTCCCTAAAAGATTCCTCAATTGTTTCAGTTTAATCCATTTAATATCTCACTAATTACCATTCAATTCTTATAAATAAAAATATCAATAATATTTCACCAGTCTCAATCTCAATCTAACTCCTTTAATTATAAATTTTCCAATTATTCTTATTGCCATTCCAAATCATACTCAAATCCATAATTTAAATCTAGTGTTGACTCATACCAAAGTGACCTTAAAGATCTCAAAAATATTAGTTCAATCAATGTCCAGAAGCCCTTTTTACCCATCAAATAAAATTTTAACTCTTATTTTTAAATCTAATTCTAGCTTTCTTTTTGTGCCAGGTAGGTTTCCACAACAGGGCTTCTAAGTCCTCCCATCTTAGTAACTGGCTAAAGGCCTTTTCCCACCATTGAGTCCAATCATATTCTTTTTCTCTTTTATCCAGTGTTGTCTGTACTGTCATGTTGTCAACGTTTTTTGTGCCTCGTATTTGGAAGTCCAATCCTGTTGCTTTTAAAGTTGTAAATGTTTTAGTTGAGTTCTGCCTTTGATCATCAAAGAAATCCATCATGTAGGATGTGTCCTCTTCCTCTTCAATAAATTCAGTAGATTCAATAGATTGTAAATGTATTCCATCCATCTCATTAAGTTGTAGATCTGATTGTCTATCATAGTCAATCAAAGGTTGAGCTTCAATTTTTAATTCTGAGTCCTCCTTGAATCTAAGCGATCTAATATGTTCTTTAAGTTCCAGTCTTGCTTCCAAGATTTTTTCTAATATAAGTCCATAATTAATCTGTGAATAGGATTCCATCTTCTTCTTTTTTTTTTTTTTAGAGAAGTTCAGCTTAAAAAATAGATTGCAGCGTTATAAAATATAAAATGCAGACAGAAATATATTTCCAAAGAAAGATAGAGGAAAAAAAACAACCAATAGTCAAGACCAGCACAGAGATAAAAACTGGCAGTCAGTTGTTATATTGTAATCCAGTCTGGGCATCAGGCCAAAATCAGGAAGTGGGAGTTCAAAGAGCAAGTTACATTGTATCAGTCTGTTTCTGGGCTTCATGCCAAGTCCCAGGATGCATTGTATCCAAAATAATCTACATAAGTCCGCCCAGAGAGCAAAAAGGTTTTTAGGCAGTACTGTTCAGGAGTGGGGGGGGAAACAAAGAACATTCCACCCCCTCCCTAAGGATTTTCGCCTAAACTGAAGATAAACAAGCCAAAAGAGAAAGTCACAATAATCCGGATGCTCGAGTTCCAACTGCTTATGTAGACAAAATAAAATAGTAAAAAAAAAACAATAATTGTTTTTCCAAAGCCCATTTTCCCCAGTAATCAAACGCTGCTTTCTCAAAATAGGGAAATAGTTCTTAAAGCTGTTAGCAGGGAAAAAGGTAAATTAACAAGAGGGAAGGAAAGGTCTCACCCGGATCTTCCACGGTGGTTCTTTTCGCTTAGATGTTGCTGTGACTTTCGGCTGGAGCAGCTGAGTGATCGGCCATGTTACTGGCCGATCTTTTCCCCGTCGGCCCAAAGGTGGTTTTCTAGGACCGCAGAGGGAGCCGCCGCTCCCTCCGCGATCAACGAGTGCCCTCCTCTACGGTGGTCGCCCCTACAGGGCGACTTTCGACTCTATCCAGGGTCTACCGGCGGGGGGAAACCGGACGGCCAAGAGAACGAGTTCTCTGCACGTCCGCGGGCGCTGCGACCGGAACCGGAAGTCATGGAGGATATATTTTCTCTTAATTCAAAAATTAAGACAATGTCTAAAAGTGCAGAGTTGTTTTAAACAACAAATCTGCCTGCCATCTTTTGGATGCCTAGGGTATACTGTTCTACATGAAAGTGGGCTTACTTCTCAGTAGGCATATACAGATTGGCAAATCATGCAGTTGAATGATGGAGATACATTTTAATTCCATTTAATACTTCTCACTATTACAATTTGGTCTTGCAAGATTTTTTCCAAAACAATGAATCAGCGAACACCTAGAGGCAAATAAAGTCATTACTAAAAGCCAACATGGGTTTGTCAAAAACAGATCATGCCAGACAAATCTTATTGCATTCTTTGACCAAATGACAAAATTAGTGGATCAGAGGAATGCTGTGGATATAATTTACTTGGACTTCAGTAAGGCATTTGATAAAGTAGATCACAACCTACTACTTGATAAGATAGAAAAATGTGGGTTAGACAGCATCACCACCAGATGGATCCGTAGGTGGCTAACCGGCCGTACTCAGCGTGTGGTCCTCAATGGAACCGCATCCACATGGAGGGAAGTGTGTAGTGGGGTGCCCCAGGGCTCTGTACAGGTATGGTATAGAGGGTACCTTGCTCAATAGCAGTAACTGTGAGAGGGACCTCGGAGTCCTAGTGGACAATCACTTAAATATGAGCCAGCAGTGTGCTGCAGCTGCCAAAAAGGCCAACACAGTGCTAGGCTGCATTAACAGAGGGATAGAATCAAGATCACATGAAGTATTAATACCACTTTACAATGCCTTGGTAAGGCCACACTTGGAATACTGCATCCAGTTTTGGTCACCACGATGTAAAAAAGACGCTGAGACTCTAGAAAGAGTACAGAGAAGAGCAACAAAGATGATTAGGGGACTGGAGGCTAAAGCATATAAGGAACGGTTGCTGGAATTGGGTATGTCTAGTTTAATGAAGAGAAGGACGAGGGGGGACATGATAGCAGTGTTCCAATATCTCAGGGGCTGCCACAAAGAAGAGGGAGTGAAGCTATTTCCCAAAGCGCCTGAAGGCAGGACAAGAAGCAACGGATGGAAACTAATCAAGGAGAGAAGCAACCTAGAACTAAGGAGAAACTTCCTGACACTTAGAACAATTAACCAGTGGAACAACCTGCCTCCAGAAGCGATGAATGCTCCAACACTGGAAGTTTTTAAGAAGAGACTGGACAGCCATTTGTCTGAAATGGTATAGGGTTTCCTGCCTGAGCAGGGGGTTGGACTAGATGACCCCCAAGATCCCTTCCAACTTTATTATTATTATTATTATTATTAACTGATTTGGTCCTCAGTCTGAAAAGAGTTTATCACCCCTGATCTACAACATTATAATTTACAGCTGTAATAGCCACTGAAAAGTTCTCTTGGGCAAACTATAGAACAAAAAAATGTAATAAAAGCTTTATGTAAGGATTTTTCACAGTCTTAGGTGCTTTATTTCATCTCAGCAAAAAAATGAGGATGGCTTAGGAGAAACTCTCAGTGGCTCAAAGTTATTATGGATAAGAATAACCTAAAGAATCCTGACATACTTCAAACTCAGAATTTTTCCTCAGGGTACAACTGTTGACCATCAATCTATAAGAGAGTTCTTTCATTAAGATTTTAAAGAACATTATTATCAAATATACTTTCCTAAGAAAAAGCTTCAAAACCCTATATACCTATATATATCTATATCAGTTCTTTGGAGATATTCACAGTTGGTGTGAATTGTGGTTTGTCCTCTTTTCCCTGTTATGTTGAATCAGTTTCATTTCATTTAATATTTTAAGTAGGTTATGTCCTCCTGCACTTTCAGTCAATAATATAGTTACTCTGTAGCTGATAACTATGAATGTTTAAAAGTTGCTAAGTACCTTTTACACAACACCAGTATCCATGTAAAGTTTGATTTCTAATTTTTGATTTGTTCTAACATGTATATGCAACTTGTAGTGTATTTAATCTCTGTAATTCATTAAATTAAGTTGAATAAGGGAATAAAAATGTGGCTTGCTATCATTATATTAGAACATATAAAGAACAATGCATGATCAGAACAAAAGGCTATTTAATGCAGTATCCTGATCGTATAATGCTCAACCAGATGATTTTGGGTATCCTACTAGGAATATCCCAAAACAATGGCATCTTTCAAATATCTTTGTCCTCCTTCTCTCTTTTCAGACACCATCAAACTGCATGCCTGTTTCTTATGGCAACACAGTTTCAACACTGAGGAAGAAGCATTTTTAATTGGAAAATACATCTAATCTTGAGTCACTTCTTCCCCCATTGACTTATGGAAAGAAGAAGTTAAAGAACAGAAGTTTTAATCTGGAGAGATAAAAAGGAATGGAAGACTGCCATGTGTATATAGGCCAAGATATGCAACCTCAGGATTTAACCTAATCTCCACTCCCATTTCCCCAATGTTCTGCCACTTCCAAAGGAATGTCCTTAATGCAAAGAAAAATGCAACGGGGAGTTTCTGCAAGAACTATGCCCTATGTAAATATTTTTATTTCTCGTTCTTGACCTGGGATTCAAATTCTCAATTTTCTTCAAAAAGCAAGACAACAAAATAGAACACTGCTATGTTCTACAACTGTAATTCCAATAAACCTTCAGATAGGGCATAGTTTATGATGTTAAAATTCTTTGAAAAGGCAGAAATGATTACTCTTCCCATCGTTTAATAGCAATAAAAATAGAATTTTATACAAATATGATTTAGTTCCTGATATATCTTCTTGATATAAAGAACTGATTGCCAAAATTACACCATGATAAATTCATAATTTAATTAAATTCATAATCTAAATAAAATAAATAAGATCAATATTCTGATTTACAGTCTACCTTCCAGTTACAAGTTTAAATAATATTAAATATTTGCAGATTAGACAATCTGAAATAGTTAATTTTTGGTTATTTTGTTTAATATAGACTCTAGCAATGAAGTCACTGTAATTAATATATCATCACAGAATTTTAAAAATCTACTATAATATTTAGGAAGCACTCAATAGTGAAATTCTATGGTTTATGTAATTTATAAAATTGATCTCACACTGTGCTTGCAGTTATATCTCAATTACATATATATTCATTACATGGGAATATAGGGTAAGAGGAACTTTGGGTAAAAGAAATGAGCAATGAATACAAGCCATCCTCATTTGTAGATATATGGTGATGAGAAGGGTGTTTTTGTAAAACAGATAATTTAATCTAAATCTGTATTTTGTCACTAACAGAGAGTCAGGTTAGTCTTGCAAGTCATTCACTCGGTAATATCTATATTTCACAGGAGCAACACAATGGAATGTTATGGAGCTGTGTCATATTTTAATCTTACAGGTCAAAGTGGTTCGTTCATGGAAGATATGCCTGTCATCTGAAATTCTTGTGTGGTTGCATATTATGATGGATAGAAAATCTGCACAGAAAAATAGCAGGTAAAAGCTATTTAGCTCTTTTTAGTGTAGCTCTTTTCCCTCTGGTCAGCTTTCCAATCCTGTTCCTATCTTGCTGTACTTTCTTCATATAGAGGGAAATATTCAGTACTTTGGTTGTTTTATAAAAATGATACAAAACAAATAAAAACACTAAGAGGCTTGAGCCAATGCATCTGTTGTGCAAGCCATGGATTGACCATAAGCTAGCTACCATGGAAGAAAAACATCCAAAAATTCATTGTCATTTATTTTTTAACAAGTTAAGGAAACATTTTTCAATACCAAAGTTGTAAATACTGTTTCAGAACTAATGTGATGTGCTCTTTTTATTTGAAATTATAAGGTTTCTGTATGCTTGAATACTCGTTTGATTTTAGGTCAGGCTGAACTTTATATATTTATATTCCACAGTATTTAACTCCTCCAGTAAGTTTTTTTATCCACTGTTACTATTTTTATTCCTTGCCTTACTTTAATCTTGATGTTGGCATTCTTCTTCACATAAGTTTTGCTGCATTTACTTTCTCAATTTCCAGTGAAGAAAGACTGTTCAAATACTAATTATTTTCTGCATGTGAACACCAAAAACTGACCCGATCTCTAGTTTGATCTGATGCATCTGTTCTTGATAAATATTTTTAAAGTCCTGATTTAACTTTTGTTTGACAACATGTCTTTGTCCCTTTGTCAATATATGAGTGATAATCTCCAAGAGATTTTTAGCAATAATGTTGATTCAGCGAGATGTTTGTACATTCAGAAAATAGTTTAAAAATCAATTCTTTTATTTTTATCAAAATACTCATATTAAGGGAAGGTCATTCCTCTGCAATTTGCATAAACCTGCAATTTGTAAATGGGGTGCAGATTTGATAACTGACTGATAGAAATACTGAATAACATTCAAACTCTACTATGAAGAATACCACCAGAAAACCAATATCCATGCTGATTACAAAGCCCTTGGAATAGAAGCTCAGAAATTATTAAAACACTCTATAATTACTTTGTGATTTTATCATTGTAATGTCACCAGAAGCAAAGGCGAGGCCACTCTTGAGGTAATTGTATCATAAGGCTTGCAAAGATATTATTGTAAGAGCTTTTCATTGTCTAAGAATCCTTTACCATAGCAACTTAAAAATTCAGCAGCTTCCAAGTAATTTTAAGCAAAACTATACTTCCTAACCTTTTAGCTACAGATTACATATTCTAAGAATTATAATATTTCTAATTTGAATCTCTCTCTCTCTCTCTCCCCCTCCCTCTCATCTTCTCCAAGAATGACCACATAATGAACTATTTTCAGTTCCTCTTCTTCAGGAACAAATGTATAGGGCAGATGTCACTGCATCACAATTTCATATTAAAATTGTCGCAGTTTCCTTCCACACAATGCCTTGATGTGTGAGATCTTTCTTGTCTTATAATGAGACTGAGGAGTCGCATTTGAGTTGGGAATTTTACTGTTGCCTTAAAGATTATTTGATAAGAATTACTGATTCAATGGCAAACTGAAATAATTTCAGCTACAGAAGTACCAAAGACCGTGTAAATTCAGAAAGAAAATTACATGTCAGTGTGGTTTATGGTCTTGTGGATTTCCTTTTCCAGCATTGGTATCTGAGCTGCTCATTTCTTTATCTCCTGCTAGTAATTTAAAAATAGGCTGTGGAAATATTTGGTAATAGCTAGACAAACAATTTTTAAATTGATTGTCTTAAGTATTGCATTCTTTTTTAGTATAATTTTGTAAATGAAATACTACATATTTGTATAATGTTTGTTGGAAGGGAGAGAAAGTGAAGGGAAGGGAGACTGGTGAAAGAAAAGTCACAGTCAGAACTGACATGGCCCAGATATTGTATCAAAAACTACTTGACATCTATAGTTTGCTAGAAATCCTATTTTTCTGTTAATCATTAAAAAGAGTTGTTAACATTTTGAATGTATTTCATTTTTTCTTGGTTAAATCAGTGTAGTCCTACTTTGAAGGGCTGACAGGTGGTGGCTATAATATTTAGATGTCTTGGACACAAGATGACTCCTAAATCAGAACATGCTCTTTTTCTGGAGGTGATGGCACGGCCAGTTTAAAACATAAGCAAATCTGATTGCTGGTGGTTCCAGTACTGAAAAAGGAGCTCTTCATTTTGCAGTGGCATGTATAATCGCAACATGGAATGGCATGGAAAGACACCCAAACCAAGGAAAACTTGAAATCATCAAATGGAAATGAACTGTACTAAATTAAATGATTTAGGAAGAAGTAAACTTTGCTGAGCCATCCATTTAATTCATGATATGCACGAGATCAAGCTTAAGGAAGATATCACAGCAACACTAAAAATATTGTGCCTAAAATTTATGTTGCTAAGTGAGAAATTTGTTAAGTGAATTTTGCCCCATTTTACAACTTTTCTTGCCATATTTGTTAAGTGAATCACTGCAATTGTTAAATTAGTAACATGGTTGTTAAATGAATCTGGTTTCCCCATTGACTTTGCTTGTCAGAAGGTTACAAAAATGTGATCACATGACCCTGGGACAATGCAACCGTCAAAAATATGAATCAGTTGCTAAGCATGGAATTTTGTTCACGTGACCAAGGGGATGCTGCAATGGTCGTGTGTAAAATGGTCATAAATCATTTCTTTCAGTGTTGTTATAACGTTGAACGGAACAGGAACCCCTAAAATGGACTGTTCAATTCACTCTTATTTCTTACATTACATAACCCATGCATTATAAAATTTGATATGAATATTTGGAATTTTAATCACAGTTAATTAATAATTGATCCCTACCGAGGGATTTTGAGCCTTTCAACAGGAACGTGGTCGATAGTTTGGAGAACTTCTTGGTGGAGGGAAAGGAACCAGACAGTTAATATAGGATATTATTGCATTGACAACTGCTACATTTATGGCAAATCTGATATCATTTGCTATTCTTTTTCTCCTGAATTGCCATATTTTTTCCACTCCCTTAATTCTTAGAAAAGCAGCATCCAGATAATGTCATGGTTATATTTCAGTGACTTCTATTTGGCTTTTTGTTATAAGTCTGATCTGTATGTCTTTTTAACAATATAAAGATATTTTAGTTTCAGGCTGCCTAGATGGACAAAGTAGATTCTCAGGCTATGTTCCCTGGGGAGATTTCCAAAAGATCACAGAATGATTTCCACACTGACATCACAGAACTCCAACCTCAGAGGCAGAAATCTAATGTGGAATTAAATTCTAATAAGCCTCTGTAGCTGATGTACCTTATTCTTGTCGATCTTCACATCCAGAAAAGATATGAAGTTGGTGAGAATCAAGCAGGAAATATGCTGCTTGATCCAAAACTCTACCATATCATCTCCATAACATTAGCCCAATGAAAAACTAAAGTATTTTAAGTGGCCTAAATTGCTTCCTTCTCAGTGCTTGGAACTAGGAGAAAACGGAATGACATTCAGTTCTACTTTGCCAGTCTGCTGCCAGGATGATTTGAGAAACCTTGGAGTTCTTTCAGGTCAGGAAGGGTACAGGACTGCCCTATTAAGGATTATCATGTTTTAATTAAAACTTAGAGGGACCCTTCCTTGTGTATTGGCCCTAGTTGAGATATCCCGTTACAATTCACCTGAGATTTTAATGAAGAATAGTTTTTTAATTAGTCAGTACATATTCCTCAGGTGGTGAGCCTTAATTATTGACTTAATAAATGTAACTATCATTATAGCTGTGAAGAAAAAGTTTTAAAAAATTAAGTGTAATATTTAAAAGCTGCACTACAGGAACTGATTAATTAATGGACCATTCATAATTAATCTCCAGCTATGTATTCATTCTCAGGTCCCAATAACTGCAATACAAAACAAAGATCCTAGCTGAGAACACATCCCCACAAAGTTGCCATTGTTTTAGCCTTTGGGAGGGCAGTCTACAATCATCTTTAGGTACTCTGGTTTGAAAATAGTCTTTTCCTTCTTCTTCTGACATGTCTTGTTGTACCAACAATTTGCAATGTTTCTGCAACAATGCTAAGTGACAATGCATCAGGGCTGGGAACCACCTATTCCTCAGGCTGCTGCAGGCATGTCTTCTACTCTTATCACTAGCTGATCTCTCCCCCCCCCCAGTCATTTTGCCTTAGCTTGCAAGGGGAGGACAGAAATCTGGTTTATGCAGAGTCTGCAGTTTGCATTTTGGTAGTAGGCATCACAAGTGGCCCTTAAGTACATGAAGGTAGTGTTCTTCTAAAAGACCAGTCATCCTTTTCTTTTACACAGGGATCTAGTGGGTTTTTAAACTCAGGTTTTATTTAAAAAAAAAAAAAAAAAGGAACAGGACTGTTGAAAAGACCACTATTTCTGTTTCTGTGCTGCACAAACATCAGTTTGCACTGGGAATTAAAACTATCAGTGCCAATCATTCAATGACTACATCTTTCAACAGGAACCATCTTCCACGTCTGAATAGTAATGCTCTTGTAGCCCAAATGGGATTATAGCTTTCAATGGTTTCTCACCTGCACTAATAAGCGAGTTTTGAGAACTGGAGAAGTATCTAGCCTGATTTCTCCCTCGTGGTCTTCCATCAGATTCCAAGTCCAGGAGCAATCTCTAATGTATGCATTTATTTTCTTTATTTTCTTTAATTTATCTATTGCTTGTCATGCCATGTGTTTCCAGGTGGTGTACAAAATGAGCATAGCTTTTGTACAATACAGTTAAAAAGTAATAGTTGAAATAATAAAATATGTAAATCACATTAAAGACTGGCAATAAGAGTCAGAAGACTAATACCTTGACATGTTATCAAATAAAAAAAATTCTCAATAAAAATAAAAAATAAAAAAAAATAAAACTCGGTTCTTCCAGCATTGTGATGTTGGTTTTATTCCAAATGAGCATTACAAGTTTTTTTTTTACTGTTTTTATTATGGGGGGGGGGGGAATGATGGCATCAGCATTGCTTATTCCAACACCATTGTCTCTTATTCCATGGTCTACTTTCAGGGCTGCTAATAACTCATTAGCAGTATTGTCATTGCTTGCACCAATTTGGTGTAAAACTATTGATTTTCACTACAAATTGAAGTTGGAGTGAAACTGACAAAAGTTCTGCCTGTTTAATCTTTAACACAGAATGACAGGTCACAAGTACAGTCCAGGACTTGGGGTTAAAGCCATAGAAGAAAGATGCTCTGCAGAACCCGTCCAATTATAAGTTATTATTCAGATGATTTCCATACTTCTATTTAGCAGTCTTCTGGAATACTTATCTGTTATACTTATCTCCAGATATAAGGAGGTGACAGGTCAGTGGACTGGAGGAGTAATGTAGGATAAAGTAGGATTAAATTGGCAACCTAGCACAAGGGCAACTTGAAAATTGGTTAAAGCCTCCTAATATCTAATGTTGCTGGAAAGGAGAAATGCAACAGGGGAATCCAAAATTGTTACTCTTAAATTATATTGCATTAAACCAGCAAAGTTATAAGGCTCACAATCCTAATTACTGAGCCTGTTCATTCATATAATGCTGGCATACATTTTTGTGATGGGCACATTAATACAGTATGAGAAAGATGAAGTATTTAAAAAATGCAGAAAAGAGAGCGAGAGCAAGAGAGACAGCAAGTGCCTCTGGTCTTGCTTTGCCACTAGAATAATTAAATCCAAATATCAGGAACTTTGCAGAGTAAAATTATATTTTGAGAAAACCTTATACAGCGGTCTTGTATGTATGAAAGGAGAAACAATTATTTCACTTGCAGGTGATTGCAGAACAGCAACACTGAAGTAAAAGCACCCTGTGAAATTGTGTGATGCACAGATGTTGACAGGCTATATGTCTCATGCTTTTGGCAGGCATATAAATTTAATACAGGTAGTCCTTGACTTACAACAGTTCATTTAATGACTGTTTGAAGTTATAATGGCACTGAAAAAAGGGACTTATGACTATTTTTCAAACAATCCTTGTAGCATCTCTGTGGTCACGTGATCAAAATTCAGACGCTTGGCAACTGACTCATATTTATCATGGTTGCAGTGTCCTGAGGTCATGTGATCACATTTTTGTGACCTTCTGAAAAGCAATGTCAATGGGGCAGCCAGATTTACTTTGTTACTAATTTAAAAACCGAAGTCATTCACTTAACAATTATGGCAAGAAAGGTTGTAAAATGAGGCAAAATTCACTTAACAATTGTCTCGCTTAGCAACATAACTTTTGGGCTCAGTTGTGGTAGTAAGTTGAAGTTTACCTGTAGTTAATTAAATTGTATTTTTTGTAAAACTATAAAAACATTTAAAAGGTGTTGACTGCTACAGCTCTCTGGAGAGACAGAAGGTGGCAGCACCTAGCTGATCTTGGCTGTTTTCACAAACTTTACACAAATTTGAATACTTGGATGCAAGACCACAAGGAAATCCTGGGACAGGGAAGTATAAAATAAACTAAAAATTATAGGAAAAAGCATTGATAAACCCCATGAGAATTGGGTCTAAGTCCCCTTTGGTTTGTCACTATTAGGATGCACATTAAACTCTGAAATATGTTCAGGCAATATGCCTTCATTAAGTCTACAAATCAGAATCAAATTTTATCATACAAGAGAATAATCACAGTCATAAAACAGAGAAGAGATGTGGCAAGTGTTTAAGCCACATCTGCCTTTTGGTTACAATCTTAAAAGGGCATTGGAAGGATATTAATGCTTTTATTTCAAGGATGACACATTCAGAAGCTATGTTTTATTTAGAGGGTAGCACTAGGCTCGTCCTCACTTCTCCCCTGGAAAACAATTGGCACATTTTTGGCTTATTACATGGTACTATCAGATACAAATGATTTCAACAAGCAGAAAATACCCAGTTTTTTCATGGTGATGCCATCATCATATTTGGAATGCTGCTTGCTGCAATTTAAGACAATACAATTCCCTTAGGCTTTTCACATTCAGAGACAGATTTCATGGAAATTTAACTCAATTTTGGAAGTATAATTGAACTAACAGTCTGTTCTCTCAGACAGGATGTCCCTGCTTCATATTATGCAGGGCTGGACAGATGCCAAAACATATTTAAATTTTATTTCAAAGAATGCCTGGCTTTTTCCGAAAGCAATATGTATGCATGAATTGCCATAGGCCAGGCAGAAACATGATATGATTTCTTTGCTTTTCTATCTTCTATCAGTTGTCAATGCTGCTAACATCAGATGTTTTGCATTGACAACAGATGGAAATGTAACCATCTTTTTCCCGTTCACTTTTAGAGTTAGATGATGCTGGGAGGGGTGTGTGTGTGAATGAGAGTCTAGTTAGACATAACAACACTAAATTCAACGTGAGAATCAAGGTTATTGAGCCCAGAGCTGATAAAGAATTGGCGGGCTGGAGAACTGGAGAGGAAGCCCGCGCTTCAAGCTAATTGGAGAATCTGATTTATGACTGTTAATTGGAGGAGGGAATTGTGCTTTGATATTATGTGCCCAGGGGAGGGGAATTCAGCTTTTAGCTTCGATTATGTAGTGCTGATATTATGCCACTCGAATAAAAGATTATTTAAGGTAAACAATGCCTTGAAGTTCTTTTGAAGAGTTTCATCTGTCGGAACAATGACATTAAGCCAAAAGCTTAAATTTTTCCTTAACCACCTTGGGGTCCTGAGCCCCAGTTGCTGTCCCTAGAATTGAGGGATAAGCTGACAAAGATTCAGGGAAGATACCAACATGGAGAAAGAACGAGCGCCTGAAACTAGCACCCCAGAGGGGGGAGCGACAGCCAGCGCGCCAGTGGAGAAGGAACTTTTTCAGGCCTCCCAGCTGGGGGAAAAGTCCAAGCCACGAGGACAGCTGATCTGGTCATCGGAATGGACCCTACCCAGTAGAGACTCCAGACACCTCGAGACGGCCTTGCCACCATCAAGTGCTTCAAAGGGAGATGAGGTTGAGCTGCAAAGAGGAGGTTCCCGCATGTCGCGTTTCCCAGACCAGTGGAGAACCATGAAATCGTCTGCCGCTGAGGATTCGGGTGAGTGGAAGTACCTGTCCACAGCCCGCAGTCAATCAGTGGAGAAGTTGGTGGAAAGATTTGAGGAGCTAGAGATAAAGAGTGGAGAACAACCTTCCCGCTCCCCATATGCGAGCAATTATGATGATCGGCGAGGCAGCCACCAACTCCTACCAAGGGGAATCCCCAGTCCCCCCTGTGCAGACAGGCAGCCTCCCCGTCCTCGAAGCCACCGACCATGGCCTCCAGCCCCACGGGGAGAGACAGCTCCAGTCGTCGCCCCTCCCAAAGCCCAGATCACCGCCGACGGGATAAGAGCCCAAGCCGGCTCAGGACAGCCAAACCCCAGATCGACATGTTTACCGGCCACCCAACCCAGGGCCCGTACAGCAATGGGGAATGCCACAGTCGCTGGCGGTGCAGCAGCCAAACTGGGGATGGCCACAGCCCCCAAATGTGCAGCAGCAGATGGGGGCCCTGCAACAACTGGGGATGATGCAGCTGCCAGGGGGTCAGCAACTGCTGGGAGCACTACAGCAGCTGTGGGGCTGGCCGCCTCCTCCGAATGTGCAGCAACCGCTGAGGGGCCCACAACCGATGGGGATCCAGCAACAACCGCCTCCAGGGCCACAGGAGGGCTTGCAGCAACTGGAGGCACCACAAACCCCCACAGACCAGCAGCAGTGGGGATGGCAGCAGCCCCCACCTTTGCAGCAACCTCTGGGAGACTCGCAGCAGCTAGGGGCACCATTACAGCAGCTGCTGAGACCGGTGGGGGTCACACAACAATTAGGGGTGTCACAGCTGCCGGCAATGCAACAACAGCTATGGGGGTGGCAACAGCCCCTGGGTGTGCAACAACCGCTGGGAGGCTTGCAGCAACTAGGGATGTGGCAGCAACCATGGAGGGGGCCAGCAACAGTTTGGGATGCAACATCCACAGTGGGGAGGCCAGTAACCACTGATGGTGCCACCTCTTAGAGCCACCTTCGATGGGGACCTGGAGAAGTTGATCTTTTTCCTCAATCAGGTGCGTTCTCACTTGAACCGCTGTGCCTATTTCTATCCGAACCCAGCCACCATGGTCGACTTGATTGCATCCAGCTTGGAAGGAGAAGCATCCGAGTGGCTGAACAATTTGTATAACAAGCAAGCACCCGAGTTAGAGGACCCCCACCTCTTCCTCCTAGGACTGAGAGCAAGTTTCGAGGACCCATCCATTGCCCTCAAAGCAGAGGAGCAAGTCCACAAAATAAAACAAGCTGGCAGGCCGTCCCTAGAATACGTACGAGAGTTTCACAAGATAGCTGGCAGAATAGAAACGTGGACCGAGCAATCCTTAGTTCATCATTTCAAGGAGGGACTAGACGACCACCTCTCCTAGGCTTGCATCTATCGAGCAGTCCCTGATCAGCTGCAAGAGTGGTATCAGGCAGCAGTAAGACTAGATGTTCAGCTCGCCCGCTATCAGAAGCCACCCCTACAGGAAGCCGAGTCGAGGTCAAATCAACCCAAATGACAGCCAGCCCCCGAAAGCCTCTAACTGTTATGGCTACTGAGAATCCCAGACCACCTGCTGGGCCACCGATCAAGTGTTTCAGATGTGGACAACAGGGACACCGAGCAGCGAATTGCCGAGTCCCTTACCCCCACCAGCAGAATAGACCGGGACCACCAGCGAGGAAGAAACCAGCCCAGCAGCCAACAAAAGAGAAAACCAACTGGATCGCGCAGGAACCTGTTGCCCAAGTCATGTCCCCCACGCAGGAGAGTGCCGAGACCCAAGCCGGACCTTCCACCGCTCTACCCTACGACAACTACGACGGAGAGAACGACCCGATGGTGAGTCAACACATCTCACCTTTTTCACTACCTGCCAAACTCATAATGCCTAAGACGGAGGCACGGTAGATTTAAAAGTACTAGTCAACTCGGGATGCTCCCGGTGCATTATCAGCTTGTCACTTACTCTGAAAATGGGTATACGAGCAAAGCTGCTCTCCAAACCCGTGAGGTTTGAACAAGCCGATGGCTCCCTAATGGGGGGAACTTTAGTCATGCAATTGACCGAACCCCTTAGAAATAGGTGAGCACTGGGAGTTCATTCGTTTCATGATGACTCCAAAAATGACTGAGGCTGTGATCCTAGGGCTAGCTTGGTAGGACAAATGGAAGCCGTTTATCTGGTGGGAGAAGGGAATGAGAACTGTAAGATTACCCATAGGACCCAAGCCCCCCCTTAACTCGATGGACGTTAAAGGAGATTTTAGCCCACCCAATGAGCTAGTGCACATGGCTGTCTTATCGCAACCAGGTGAGCCACTCATCCCCAGCGAGTACCGGGACCTAGCAGAAGCATTTAGTGAGAAAGAATGCGACGCCCTATCTCCCCACCGACCCAATGATTGCTCCATTGAACTGTTACCGGGAGCCAAAGTCCCACGACCGAGGATGTATGCTATGTCCCCCCTTGAAATGGAGGAGATGCAGTGTTATGTGGACAAAAACTTAGCAAGGGGATTCATTGAACGGGCCAAGTCTGCTGTGGGAGCCCCGGTGTTGTTTAAAGAAAAAAAAGATGGGTCGCTTTGTCTCTGCGTGGATTATAAGGGTCTGAATGCAGTGAGTGTGGAAAATAAATACCCCCTCCCCCTCCTGAAGAACTTACTAACCCACCTGGCAAAGTTAGGCCTGAGAGAGGCATATTACCGGGTGAGGATAAAGGAGGGAGATGAGTGGAAGACTGCTTTTAACATCCCATGGGGAGCTATCAATTTAAAGTCATGCTGTTTGGACTACAGGGGGCCCCAGCTGTCTTCATGCAGCTGATTAATCAGGTTCTACATGACCATTTATACAAAGGGGTTCTGGTGTATCTTGATGACATCCTGATATACAGCACGAATATGGCTGACCACATAAAACTAGTGAGAGAAGTGCTAAAGAAACTGTTGAATGCCAAACTTTATGTTAAACTATCAAAGTGTGAGTTTCACCAGACCCGACTGGATTATCTTGGCTACAGAATTTCCAGCGAGGGCATTGAAATGGACCTGACCAAAGTGAAAGCCGTAATTGAATGGCAGCCTCCAAAGACTCACAAACAGCTCCAGAGCTTCCTGGGATTCGCCAACTTCTACCGTCAATTCATCCTCTCCTTTGCCAAAATTGCCCTACCCTTTACAGAATTACTAAAAACAGGCAAAGAGGGAGGAAAGCCACGACCGGGCCAACTACTAGCATGGACTATGAACTGTCAGACCGCTTTTGAAAACTTAAAAAGACTATTTGCTGTTGAACCGGTCTTAAAGCATCCAGGGAAGCCCTTTGTGATTCAAGCCGATGCCAGCAACGTGGCAGTCGGAGCTGTACTACTACAAAAGAACCAGAGTGGGACCCTACAACCCTGCACCTACACCTCGAAAAAATTCACTGAGTGGCAGAGGAGGTGGGCTGTGTGAGAAAAGGAGGCTTTCGCAATCCGCTGGGCTCTATTAAACTGGAGACACTACCTAAAAGGGAGCAAGGTGTCTTTCGAAGTATGGACTGATCACAAAAATCTAGAAGCACTGAAAACTCCCCGCAAATTGTTCCCGAAACAAGTGCGATGGGCACAGTACTTTAACCATTTTAACTTCACTCTAAAGTACATACTGGGAGGAAAAAACTTCTTAGCTGATGCTCTATCCAGACTGTCCCAGTACAAAAGCCAGCACGAAGAGGTTAATGAGGCAATTATCTCTAATCCAAAAACAGCTTCTCAACTCACGCCACAGGGAGTCCCACATTCAAGAGCCCCTAACCCTGATGACCCTGGGGCAAGGAAACTAAAATGAGAGCTCCTCACCGACCAATGGTTCAAGGACAATCAAACCTCCCTAACATGCAGGGATGGTTTGGCTTACAAGGGGGGAAGCTATACTTGCCAGAGACCCTCCGACTTAACACTCTCTGACATGGCCATGACGTAAAACAGGCTGGACACTTTGGATATTTAAAAACACTACACCTCATCCACCGGCAATTCTGGTGGCCGGGATTGAAACGGGATGTGGAAAGCTATGTCCAGAGTGCTGTATGTGCCACCATGAAAAGAATTCTGGGGAAACCCTCTGGGTTATTGCAACCGGTGGCAGACCCTTCCCAACCATGGGAAGAAATTGCTATGAATTTTATAGTAGATCTACCTGAAAGTAGAGGAAATACAATAATCTGGACTGTGATAGATCTGTTTCAAAGCAGGCTCACTTCATCGCCTGCAAAGGGCTCCCGTCCGCCCAACAACTGACCAAAATGTTATTGAAACACATCTACCGGCTGCATGGCGCACCTAAACGAATAATTTCGGACAGGGGAGTGCAGATCCCAGCTAAGTTTTAGAGAAGTTTTCTCAAACTAATTGGCTCATCTCAAGGTCTATCATCTGCTTTTCATCTGTCTACTAATGGGGCGGCTGAATCTGCGAACTCAATGGTGGAGCAATATCTCAGATGCTATGTTAGCTACCAACAGACGAACTGGACTGACCTCCTCCCTTTCACAGAGATGGCTTACAATAACTGTTCACAGCAGCACCGGCTTCATGCCTTTTAAAGTGGCTACAGGAAAAGGGGTTCAGCCCGATACCCGAATACCCCCAGGTGCCCTCCGCTTCCCAGACACTTGATCAGTGGGTGAGGGGGTGGGAAGAAGTTTGGAAAACCATGAAAACTGCTTTAAAAAGGCTTCCGAGACATACAAAAAGCAGGCAGATAAAAAAGGGCTCCTCAAAGAACATTTCAAGTTGGGGAAAAGGTTTATCTGTCAACTAAATATTTACGGCTCAAATTACCTAGTAAGAAGTTAGGACCGAAGTTCTTGGGACCTTTCCCCATTGTAAAGATCATTAACTCGGTCACAGTGAAATTAAAACTCCCTAAGCTCTTAGGAAAAGTTCACCCTGTGCTCCATTGCAGCCTGTTGAAACCTTATCGGGGTTCCACTTTAAGACCTCCCCCTAAGAAGGCACCCGGACCCCTCGTGGTGGCAGGACAAACTCACTATGAAGTAAAACGTATCCTTGATTCTAGACTTTTTAAAGGGAAATTGCAGTACTTAGTACAATGGAAGGGATATTCGTTGTCTGAGGCCACTTGGGTGAAATCTAGTGATGTGAAAGCTGACAGACTCATTAATAGGTTCTATCAGAAACACCCTAATAAACCGAGAGGTGATCCCTAACCTGTGCTTTGTTTACATTAGAGGATTTGTCCTTTTTGTAAGGGGGGGCGGATGTCAACGCTGCTAACATCGGATGTTTTGCATTGACAACAGATGGAAATGTAGCCATCTTTTTCCCGTTCGCTTTTAGAGTTAGATGATGCTGGTGTGTGTGTGTGTGAGAATGAGAGTCTAGCTAGACATAATAACACTAAATTCAGCGTGAGAATCAAGGTTATTGAGCCCAGAGATGATAAAGAATTGGCGGGCTGGAGAACTGGAGAAGAAGCCCGCACTTCAAGCTAATTGGGGAATGTGATTTATGACGGTTAATTGGAGGAGGGAATTGTGCTTTGATATTATGTGCCCAGGGGAGGGGAATTCAGTTTTTGGCTTTGATTATGTAGTGCTGATATTATGCTACTCGAATAAAAGATTCTTTAAGGTAAACAACGCCTCAAAGTTCTTTTGAAGAGTTTCATCTGTCAGAACCATGACATCAGTATTCACTGTGGTAGAAGTATAAGCAAGAGGTGAAAATATCTAGCAGAATGTAAAGCAGCTAAAAACTACTGTTTTTTTGCATACGTGTGTTTGTGTGTGTGTGTTGCAGATTTGTGTGGGGCTGCCTCTCTATTAGCTACAGTAATGATTATTCTTTTACAGAAAAGCGTTGTCAAAAAGCCTAGATGTTTCCCGTTTATTACAATCATGTTTCTGAAACTTAATCCTACAATGATAAAGTAATTTGCGTGATATTCCTCCGATAAAACTAACACAATAAAATAAATGTACGCCTTTTAAGAATTACATTTTACTCTTCATATCAGAGTTTCTTAGGTTCTTTGCCCATTAGAGCTCACATAGGTCAAATGAGAAAAATTCAAGAGTAAATTTTGACATTTCTCCCACTTTGATAGCACAAACAGGATTATGCTTTTTTTTTAAAAAAAAAAAAAACCGTGACACTTCTCAGTTGCTCTGAGAAGAACCACTTTATGGGATTTCTGGCTGGTTGTAGAGTATGGAACTTCATTATGAATTATATTTAAAAGCTGATGTAACAAAAATACCTGAGATATGTAAACAAGCCAATTGATGCCACTTTCCAAGTTATACCTGTAGAAGCCAATTTATTCATTTAGCATATGACATTGGTGTATGAAAGCCATGAGTCTACAATGTTATTACAGAGTAGATGTTTGGCTGCCTAAGATTGCTAGTTCGTTCAGTTCACACTCGTATGCTATCCGGGATACACCACAGAGGGCAAACTAGCTCCACACACAAAGCAAGTAAAGGTGTCGTGTGGGAGTGTCAGCATCATCTGGGCCTTTTTCTCTGCCAGTTTTCGCCTTGCATTTGGGCGGTCCAGCACCAGTTAGTTTCTTGCTTCAGCCATTAGTCCTACTAAAGTGGTACCTATTTATCTACTTGCATTTACATGCTTTTGAGCTGCTAGGGTGGCAGAAGCGGAGGCGAGTGACAGTAGCTCACTCCATCACACGATGCTAGGGCTTGAACTGCTGAAATGTAGAGAGATGACCTTCTTCGGCCAACAATTCCAGTGACTTTAAGCCGCTGAGCCCCTTTTAAGCCTCTTTGCAGAAGCCAATGTGTATAGTGAAAAGAATACTGAATTTGGGTGACCTGAGATTTAATATTTCTAAAAATAAATCCATTGCTTGTCAGTTTTGTATATGCAGACATTAACTATTGTTAACTGGTCTGAACTTGGTTTTTATCAGCTACACTGGAATCATAGAAGCTACATTCCAAAACATATCTGGGGGGGACTTTTGTGAAACCAAGGTTTTTGTAAAATGTTTTTTTTTTTTTGGTAAAAGTTACTAATAAAGTAACTGAAGAAGAAAACAGTGCCTTCATCAGATCCGAGGTTTCAGGTCAGTCTTGATATTGCACTGAATGTTACCAAGATATAAAATTGTTTAATTGAAACCATCTAACAGGAGCAGTTAGCGTGATTTTTATGGATCAAATAATTAAAAAGTCAGGTTCCTGATGTTAGACACACTAACAGTTTCTGCACAGACTGTGCATGATTTGGGGCTTTGCCTGGTAGGGATTATATACTTTTAGCAAAACTATATTAAATATAGCAGTATAGATCATTGGAAAGCTTTGTCATAAATATTTTTATTTGAAAACCATAAGAGATACAGCTCTCTGTAAATTATAAGGAGGCTCAGCAGAATGAAAGGAAGTCCTATAGAAAATCTTGACTAGCATGTTCATCACATCACAGACCAAAGATGTCATAAGAAACATAAACAGAATAAATACTCTTCTCCTTGAAAGGGAAAAACATTAGAAAGGCAACACATTAAAGTAAGACTGTTTATCAATATTCAACAATGACCGGTCAGGGGAGAATATCATCTTATCAAACTGGCATATTCTTTTGGATATTTATTTTTGTTCAGGGATATGCATCCTACTGTCATCCAGATGTTTTGGATTTCAATTATTATCAACCTCAGCCAATGATAAAAACAGCTGCAGGGGACCAGGTTGCTGACTCACAGCCAGTCCATAAAAGTAGAGCTCCTTTGTTGAATTTAGAATTGGATTTGAGAAGGGAAGGCAGTTAAAAAAACTGCCTGGTCCCCTGCAGCTGTTAAAAAAACCCCCAATGTTCCCAAACACTGATTTTAATTAAATATAGAGATAAAGGAGCCTTTCTTTCACTTAAATGGTCTTCTGGTAATGATAGCCTTATTCCAGTGTTAATGGTCCCATAAACAACAATGTCAAATCAAAGATGCCCAAGTAGCTTTACCCTGATAACACACACAACATGTAATCATTCTCCTGATATCTTTATCCTGAAATGCTTTTGTGAACAATTTAATACATCACAGAATGCGGACCATGAACAACTATTCTCACTGTGGATAAATATCAGACCGATGAACACAAGAGATATGGTTCTGTCCCCTAGAACAGGGCTTTTCAACCTTTTCACCCATTGTACCACTTTTCGGATAAGGCAATATCCGAGTACCACCACTCGCCCAGCAAAGTATCAAAAACTTGACCAAAAAAAAAAAAAAAAAAGGAAAAAATGAGAAAGTACAGGTAGTCCTTGACTTACAACAATTCGCTTAGTGACTGTTTGAAATTACAACGGCACTGAAAAAAGCAAATTATGACCATTTTTCACACTTATGACTTTTGCAGCATCCCCAGGGTCATGTGATTTACATTCGGATGCTTGGCAACTGATTCATACTTATGACGTTCACAGTGTCCCAGGGTCATGTGATCAATGGCCAGGGGGGCGTGGCCAGCTGATCACTCAGGTTGCAGGGTGCCTGTGGGAGGGAATCCGTGGGTCTCTGGTGGAGGGGGATGGGACTGGGGTGGGTGCCTTCCTTCCTTCCCTCCCTTCCCTCCCATTGTCCCTTCCTTCCTTCTTTCCTTCACCTCCCTCTTTGTCCCTTCCTCCTTCCCTCCCTCTCTCCCATTGTCCCTTCCTTCCTTCCTTCCTTCCTTCCTTCCTTCCTTCCTTCCTTCCTTCCTTCCTTCCTTCCTTCCTTCCTTCCTTCCATTGTCCTGTGCTACGCCGCCCAGACCCCAGCCTGGTTTTGGCAGGCAGCAACACATCACGGCCCTGCCTGACATCACGGCCCTGCCTGACATCACGGCCCTGCCTGTGTGCGCTCAGAGGCAGAGGAGAGCGCACAGGCAGGGCGGGGATGTCGCTGGTTCACCTCCCGTTTTCAGGCATGTACGTTACGAACCGGCTACTTCTCCCAGTCATTTTTCCCCTACCAGGGCCCAGCGTTCGAGCCAGGTTCCCCAATCCTCTCTGTGTACATCGTTCTTCCCATAGCTCTCCCCAGCGCTGTCAAGAGATGCCCATTACTGGCCGCATTGCTACCGTTCTCAAGTTACATTTGCACCCGCCCGAAGGAAGAGAGCGACGCTTTTCTCCCTCCTCCAAAGGGAGACAAACCTGCATCGCCACCGAGTCACCCTTCCTTCGGGCGAAGTAATCTCCGGTCCCCACCTTTGAGACTGTTTCAGCCTGAAGCAGAGAGTCGGAGAGCTGCGTCACTCTCGCCGTTTGGACCTTCTACTTTTACGCTCCGGGAGCAGCTTGCCTTTCAAACCTCCGATAACTAACAGAAAGGGAAACCCGCTGCAAAGGCGCATCTCCCGAAAAGATGAGGGGGGGGGAGAAAGGCGATCAGTCAGCCAAGAGCCCGGCTGTTTCAGACTTTAAGCCTGCGATACAGGCAACAGAGGGCCAAGCAAAGAAGGCGATCCAAGAAAAGGAAAAAAAAAACCCACTTTCCTTTCCAGCAAAAGTTACTTTTCCAAAACTGCTTTAAATGAAGAAGTGACTTTTCCCCCCACTCTAATAATTGACTTTCTCCTGGCTTCTCCAGCCTTCCCTGGCAGGAAGAGATCAACCCCAACCGGCTTTTGTTCCCCAAAGGCTAAAATCGATCGCTCGCTTGTCTGATCCAAGAGGCGCACGGGCACCCCGAGACCCGCTCCAGGCCCCCACTAAGCCACGATTCCCGGTTTGTAGAAAAGATGAGGGGGGGAGAAAGGCAATCAGTCAGCCAAGAGCCCGGCTGTTTCAGACTTTAAGCCTGCGATACAGGCAATGCCATGCGCTTCTCCCAGCCCAGAAGGGGAAACTGACTGGCGGGCGGGCAGGCCGGCCGTCGTGGAAATGGGGAAGGGTTAAATGCTGCAAAACAGTGGGGGGGAGGAAGTCAGGCGGACGCATTTCTCCCTCCACACCCGCGTTCTGTTGGCTTTGCCTGGCGTGCGTCAGCAAAACAAACGTGAGCCTCGATTCCCACCTGCTGCTGTGGGATGAGCCCTCCGGGAGGCAACGTGAGGGCTGTGACGGGTATCGCAAGCTCACGGGGGGAGGAAGGAAAAGAAGATGGAAGAGAGTGAGGCTGCAACAGAGAGAGAAGGGGGAAAAGAAGGAGGGGCGGTTGTGATGTTGGCGCTCAGGGCCGCGACGTGAGCGGTTTCAAATCCCTTCCTGCCGAGGGAGTGGATGGTTCTGTCCCCTATCAGGCTAGCGCTGGTTGTGAAGTAAGAAGAGGGAGGGGAAGGGCGATACGGATCCCGCTGACCTGCGTGCACGAGAAGTCAATCCGTTTGCTGCACAATGAGTCCCTGGGGAGGGCAGGACCTTGCTCTGTGCCTGCGCTCTTCGTGCGCCCTCCTGCAGGGCACGTTCTGTAGGGTTCGTGCAGGCTGCCGCCAAGTAGCATGTTTTCCACAAACAAGTGAGCTGGGAAGGAGCGGAGCGGGGGGGAGGAAGGCGACGCTGCGGGGGGGGGAGGAAGGCGACGCCACGTACCACCAGCCAGGTGGTCACGTACCACCAGTGGTACGCGTACCACAGGTTGAAAAGTCCTGCCCTAGAAGACCATAAAACTGTGCTTACACTTTATACTATGTAAATTTGTTGACAGGGAAAGGGAATGAGGAATAGTATAGAGCTGGTTTGGTGCAAAAGTTCATGTGAGTTTAGAATTCATCCTTATGCATGAACAACATCTATTTTTTTCCAAACCAGAACCACTGTGCAACAATTTAAAGCAGTGTATTTAAATTCACTGACAATGAGAACAATTAATCAGTGGAATGGAAGTTGTGGATGCTCCAATCTCAAAGAAAAGATTGGACAGCTATTTATCAGAAATGATACAGTATAAGGTCTCCTACTTGAGCAGGGGGTTGAACTAGAAGACCTCCAAGATTCCTTCCAACTCTGTTATTTTGGTTTTCTGTTATTCTGTTAAATTGTGGGGGGTTGGTCTCTAAGATATACAGTGCATTTCTGCTCTGAGCACATTTTTTTTGAAATTCCTTGAAAACCTTTGTATGCTTATTTGTGAATGCTCTGAGACCCAGACATTCCGTTCATTAGTATAGTCAATACCATATATTGTGAGGTGTATGGTTGGGCCATAAAGCCTAAAGAAAATGAAATTTCTTGATTTTCTTTTTATAAAAACAGGTTTATAAATTACAAATCAATCTTATTTAAACAATGCAGTGAGATATTCTTTACTGTACCAAAGAGCAGATGACAAAGAATACACTAGGTTAAGAAACTGAAAGAAATGTTTAGCTGTGAGGCAATAATTGTTATTGCAGTCTCCTACATAATGTATTGCAGAGAGCTGCCATATTTCTTTAATGACAAAAATATTATGGAAGTAATTCTGCATTATTCAAATCCCACACATTCACTAATAATATAAATAACAGCATGGAGATATCTACGGATGGAACCATTCATTAGGCCCCAAGTTTTTAATCTATTTTAAGAAGTTCCTTGAAAGTAGTACAGTAGTGGCCAAAATTGTGGAAACCTTTTGGGAAAAGTGTACAGTAGAAATCCCACCTTTGGTTAAGTTTCCACCAATTTTTCTTCTAATTTCTTCATAACTGTAGCCTTGTTCACTTAATAATACTATTTTACATCGCTTTCTGGGCAACCAGTCAACTCTTTGCACCAATACTTTAATTTTATTACGTTTTACAAGCTCACTAAATGAAAGAACACAAAAAACCCCAACCAACTTGATAGCGATCACATAACACACTGACAAATGTCCTCCTCTCAGCTTCAATACATGACATTAATAACTGAATCCTACTGTCATTGCCAAAACAAGATGACATCTGATTGGCTCTCTAAACATTCATGCTCATTGGCTACAATCAGATGAAGGAAAGCTACCTGATATCAACCTAAGCAAGTTGTGCTTCCTTTTTCTGGTTATTTGTGTCGAGCCCCCGTGGGCTCGACATTCACGGGAGGGGGGGAAGCAAGCTCCAGACGGAGGCCGCCATGCAGCCGGTCGCCAGAAACACCGCACAGTGCAATGTGGTCCCAGCCAAGCCAGCACAAGAGACCTACCGGTCAGCACAGAAGGCTCCAGCGTCGCCAGCAGGCAGGGCCGACTGGTCGGCGGCCCGTTGCAGTGGTTCCGCCCCGAGGATGCCGGCAGCATGGGAGGCAGCGTGGCGACGTCGCCAAAGGGCAGGGCGTTCTGTGGAAGCCCCGCAGCCCGTGGCTTCTGTCCAGGGATGGCCTGCCAATGATGGCATGAGCCGGAGCAGCCCCACGGGCCTCGGTTGTCGGTGCGGAGCTCGGTGCCTTAGGGCCGGGCTTTCTCTGAGCAGCTGGCACGGCTACCTCCTGCGGTGCTGGTTCGGGCGGTTTGCTTCCAGTGGCAAAAGGGGTCCTGGGAAAGCCACTGCATGCCAGAGTGGCCCGGAGCGAGAGATGCTGGGAGACACGCCTGGACTGGATGGCGGCAGGAGGGGGGCCGGGCGCTGGAATGCTACTTTTCATGGCCGAACACCAGATGCTGGCCTGTTGACTGGGGGTGGAACTGCGAGGTGGGGGAGGCTATGTAAAGCGCTGGGAGCAGATCACTCCCAGCGCTGACTTTGTTCCTGTACAGATTAAACTACATGTCAACCCGTTCCTGTCTCCTGGGTTTTTTCCCACGGACTGAGAAGGACGCGTGACAATTTGGCTATAACCTTTCATAGAATACAGTACAGATAATTGAACAAACTTTGTTGCATTACATTCTTGATTAAATTATCTTTCCATTGATATATAATTTTATGGTACTACTCCAAAAAAAAGTGATATTATTAGCCATCAAACCTCAAAAATACACTTTTCCCAAAAGGTTTCCACAATTTTGGCCACTACTGTATATCTTTCCAGGTATGAGCTTGTTAATAGAACACTTGCTTTGCAAATAAAACCATGTATCTTAAAGAAAATCTCATCTTCTTTTTAATCAGTTCTTTCAGTTATTTGTGATACCTTTCAGTGTTTTAACTATTTTATTTCCAAAACAAGAAATAATGACTTTTCCCCCAAGTTTTCAAATAACCCAGCAGGTTTCTACAATATTAAAAATGAATTAAACCTGTTGATGAGTTTACATTCTACTCTGACAAATTGCTTCAAGAAGTGTACCAACACCGACTCCTGTAATTGGAACCTGCATGATTTATGAATTTAGTGCCTGACTGCTCCTAAAGTGAAGGCAATTTATTATTATTTATCTTCTAGTGGGAAAAGTGGTAGCATCTTTATCTTAACTTATTCTTGTAATGTAGCTAATTATCCTTTGCCTTTTATAGACAGAAGAAACCAAAGTTGAGAGAAATTTCACTGTGGCCACAGAATGACAAGTTATAAGCTACACGTTCAGCTTAAGGGTATGCTTTACAGCACTAAATCATTAAGGCATATTTGGCAAGGTAGGCTGATGTTAGCAAGTTGTAACTTAAACCATATATTTTACATCATAATATGGCTGAAGGGATTATACAAAAACAATTGATATGGTGTTTGTATGCTCTTTGTGCCATAAATGAATGAATAAATAAATGTATTTGTAATTGATACTTCATTCTAGAAATAAGCTTTTGGGCAAAATACTAATTTTGTAAGACAAAGAAGTAATGTTACTGATGCCATTTAGATGGTTTTTCATGAATATTTATATTGAAAATTATTAACAACATACTTCTTCTGTTACAGTTCACTTATAACATTAACCTATCATCACCTAACAAATATATATATGCACATGTTAGAAACAACAGTGATGAATTTGTGCTGGGACACATTACATGCCTTTTTCTTTTGTCTTTTCCTTATTGTGCTCATTTATTTCCTATTGTTTGCAAATTTTGATTGTATCTATTTGAATGAATTTTCCTCAAATTCATAGATCAGAAAATGAGATTTCCCAGGTTGCAATGCATACATCTCTTATGGGCATGCTGCACTTCCAATTAAAAAATCCTTTAAGCCACATACATGCATACTTAGATACACTACACATATATGCATGTTTTGCATTTAAACAGAGATGGAACTAGCACAATTATTACTTTTAACAGGTTCTCTTATTATATCTTATTATAGATTTTAATGACCAATAGGCTATATAAGGCAAATCAGACAATCATAGGATTATTTAAATTTCTGTACTTCTGAAAGTACAACTTTCTATACTTATGAGGAATCTCATTTTGGAAATCCCTCTTTGCTTTCAATGGAAGACACTGATAGACTGACAGATAGACAGACCGCCGTTTTTGATTGCACCTTTTGGGAGCCCTGGTAGTGCAGTGGTTAGAATGCAGTATTGCAGGCTAATTCTGCCCACAGTCTGGAGTTTGATTCTGACAGGGCTGGAGATTGACTCAGCCTTCTATCTTTCTGAGTTTGATAAAATGAGGACCCAGATTGTTGGGGACAATATACATTGTAAACTGCCCAGGGAGTGCTGTAAAGACTATGGGCAGTATATAAATCTAAGTGTTATTGCTATTGTTATCTTTTGAGATATTTCAGTTATTACTGTTTAACTTTTCCCATAATGTATATTCAAATTTTATTTCAAAAATATTGGGAAATTTAGGATACTTGTAGTATTTCTATAATATTAAGTTTACATTGCTACTTTCTTAAGTTTTTTTGTATTTTCATCTAGTTATCAAAATAGAATGCCTGCTTTGCATAATTCATGAGTTTTCAACATCTCTATAAAAATCATATTCTAAAGTCTTTTTGTAACCCTTTTTGAATGTGAATAGTGTGTTTAAAATAGATTTCTAATTGCAGAGAAGTGTAGTTTCATTTTACATGCAATATAATTTGAGCCTTGGAAAGCTTCATTTACATGCTGTGAAAAAGGGATGCAAAAGAATTGATTAGATTTTTAGCATAATAACAAGAATAAAATTTGTTAGAAATGATCTAAAGGTAAATCCAATATGCTGCAAAATTTGTTAGTTCTAAAATGATCACAATTTATGCATCACAGAAACAGCAAAAAGGCACACATGACCCAGTATCTCACATAATTATGTTAAGGTGAGAAACAAACCTAAGTAAATAGACTCAATTCTGTATGGATATAGACATTAGGTAGGCAAATGATTTTTACTTTGTTTGATTTCTCCACCTAAGACAGATGTGGGGAACTATGGCCCCCCTTCATGATCTGTGGACTTCAATTCACAGAATTCCTGAGCCAGCATGGCTGGTTCAGGAATTCTGTGAGTTGAACTCCACAAGTCATAGTTATAGCCATAGTTATAGCCACATAGCCATAGTTCTCCATCCCTGACCTAAGAAATGAGAATAAAAATATGCTATATAAAGTTTTTTCCCCATATGATTGTATATGCAGCTATATATGAGAAAAATCAATAAGAAGTAAAAAGCAAAAGAATCAGAAAAACAGAAAGTGTGGAAATAGCTTTGAAAATCATATCTATTCTCTGACCAATTATTGGCTTTTTTCTACACAGATTTGTTCTCATTTAAATTATGGGCAGGCAATATGAAAAAACTTACAGATTTTGTCCTTTTTAAAAATTCATAAAATACTGGATAGTGCTTGGAACTTCCCTATATGAATATTATGGATAGATTATTTTATTTTATTTCCTTTCCTTTCTCTCTCTTCCCCCTTTTAATGAATATGTTTTTCTATTGTTTTAACATATTGCATTTGAAAATAATTTTCTTTGCTGAAAATCATAAAGATCTGATATCATATAAAGTAATATAAAATAAAATTTAAGATGGTTTAAACAGATAACTATTTAGTTTCAAGAATATATATATTAAGAACCCAGTCCATATCCTATCAGTAACAAGAATGTGCTAGTAATGGATGAGTTACTTTAAAGTAGAGATGTCCAACTTTTTAGGATTGACAGGCATATTTGAGAACATTGTTAAGTACTTCCACAAAATGACCATTAGTAGGCTTGTTCATTCACAAATGGATAACATGCATGGATAGATGCATCAAAATGTAGGCTAGTCTGAAAAATTAGAAAACAGAACAAGCTGATGGCAAGCTGCTTTTGTAATTGTTTACATGGAAATAATATAGATGTAATAGCTTTCTTTGACTCTAGAATATGAAATTAACATTTGCATAACACTGTGTAGAACAAGAGCAGATGGATAACACATAGCCAGTTCCCCCTTAAATCAAGACATTTTGATTACTGTTAGGAGGCTTGACATGCCGTCGTCCCCAGGGCTGAGCTTTATTTGAGGGAGGCTTGACTTATTGGCCACCATACCCAGATATCACTCCTAAAGGACTGGGTACGGGCATTCCTCACTGTCATTTTTAAAGAAAGTTTATGGGATTATTTGAGGTCCAAATACATATTTGATTGTGGAGGTGATGAAGAAAATTCATACTTTGCAATATGTTAACTTCCGACTACATTTGATTTACATTTTTTTCCCAATCAGGTAACTAATGAGACCAAGACATAAATGGGGAGTTATCTGCAAGGTGGTGGCACAGATGCAGGATGACTAAGATTATCAGTTGAAAATTAAAGCTACAAGATGAACCTCCAACAAATACCATGAAAACACGACTGAGCTGCGAAATATTAACCAGTTGACAAAATATATAACATATAGTTAATATGAATCCTGGGAAAAGTAGAGCAAGTGCTTAAAGAATCAATGTTAAAAATGCCATGTCACTGATCCATGTAGCATTTTCATATGGTCATTTATAGAGTATGGATGAAATTGTTCAGACAATTATTATTATTATAAATAGGAATAAGAGAGAAGTGAAGAAAGTTCATATGATCATCATAGGTCATCTCTATATAAAGTTGTCCAAGTGGAGAGCTGAGAAAACCCAGCAATTATGTAGTAAATAGGGGCAGCATATTGGTGTCTGGCAACTACCCAGAATTCATGAAATGCAGTTCCCAATTTTCTTGATGCAGTTTTTGGCTGGATTGAAGCAACGGTAGCTCCTTCTACCACGTATTATGTGGTATAAGGGACATATTTGGGTGCCTATGCTTTGCCAGTGAATTTGAGATCCCATGATGGATGGCTAGCACACTATTTCAAATCATAGCAAACACAGACCTATAAAATCTCATTATATTATTAAATTTGAATCTGTAGAGTCAAATTAAAAGTTACTTAAAGGTATATCTAATAGGTATACCTTTTTCCTGCTGAGGTACCAATATATATCAAGATCTTGTATTTGTTAGACTTTAACACTATGCCAATGAAAAAATGGATCAACTATCAGTTATAGACAAAAACAGGGCTCTGACCTGGACTATGTTGAGAAGTAAAGCAAATATCTGAGTTCTCAAACCAAAGGATTAGATTCCTTATACTTATTCTTAAATAAATTTAAATAAAAATGTTGTTAGTTGCGAAGTTGTGTCCAACCCATCGCGACCCCATGGACAACGTTCCTCCAGGCCTTCCTGTCCTCTACCATCTTCTGGAGTCCATTTAAGCTCACGCCTACTGCTTCAGTGACTCCATCCAGCCACCTCATTCTCTGTCATCCCCTTCTTCTATTGCCCTCAATCTTTCCCAGCATTAGGCTCTTCTCCAGTGAGTCCTTCCTTCTCATTAGGAAATAAGTAAAAATACTACTTAAATAAAACTACATCTGTACTCACTTTCATTTGGAGCAAAAGTTTGAAGATTCCTGTTCTCCATCTGAATTTGCCTGTTGCAGCAAATCACTTTATCTTTCATTCAGAGACAAAGCATATTAGCTGTTGGATTATATTAGCTAATGGAGTCCAGGTGTTCAATTTAATTAAAGATTAAACAAGTAATTTATATCCAATGGGGCATTTTTTGCTTGTAGAGATAATTTTCATCAACAGTAGTAAATAGTTTCTGTAAGTAGCAGGGCGTGATTTGTTTTGAGCTTTCATTTAATGTACTTTAATTAAATGTAAGACATGAATGTATTTACTGCTAAAATGGAACTCTCTGGACCTATTTCAAAATGGATCTATTCAGCGCTACTAGTAATAATAATTCAGAAGCCACTAGATGGCAATAAAGATAGACAGAAATCCTTTTCTTTTTTACCATCTGAGACTTGAGGGTAGTTGGAGCTTTAGTCCATCTTCAACTGGGAGGATTTGAACATATTTTCAAAACAATGCTCATGTGAAGAAACTCTACATTATTAGCCTTCAGGTTCTCATATTCTTTTACAAAGCTGGACAGGTAGGATTTGGAAATATTTGCTTCTACGGTTGACCTAACTTAGCATTGCTAATTGTGTTATAGTTTGAGAGGAATGAGCTTGTTTTAAGGTTTACTGTGTCACTGGATATTCAAAAAGAGGTATATTATGTATAGAAGGTTAATTTTATAAATTAATCCAGACAATTCTCCAATGAAATATATTATGAATACTTAGTATTTTCTAAATTATGAAACATTACAACTCTCTGAACCAAGGAAGCACAGTATCTTTTGTTCCATGCTCATTAATATAATAAGAATTGATCTGCCTTAAATTCTTCTGCTTGTAGAGGTAAGCCCATATGCAGATGATTGTGCTATCTGGGTTAGAAATAGGAAAATGGACGTTGCTTGAGCAAGTTAAATGAAGTTCATGGAATAGATTGAGATGTATTTTAAAACAAATTCATATGTAGACTTTTCAAAATTTAATAACTCTACAAGAAGTAGGAGGAATTGTGTATGTGTTGTGTGCTGCCAAAAAAGCCAATGTAGTCCTAGGCTGCATCAACAGAGGAATAGTATCAAGACTATGTGAAGTATTAGTACTGCTATATACTGCACTTGGAATATTGCATCCATGATATAAAAATGGTATTGAAACTCTAAAAAGAATACAGAGAAGAGCAACAAAGATTATTAAAGCACTAGAGGCTAAAACATATGATGAATGTTTGCAAGAGCTGGGTATGTCTAGTCTAACGAAGAGAAGGACTAGGGGCAACATGATAGCAGTCTTCCAATATTTGAGGGGCTGTCATACAGAAGAGGGTGACAACCTATTCTTCAAAGCATCTGGGGGCAAGACACGAAGTAATGGATGGAAATTTACCAAAGACAGATCCAACTTAGAACTAAGAAGAAATTTCCTGACAGTGAGAACAATCGATCAGTAGAATGGATTGCCTTCAGAAGGCAACATTGAAGGTTTTGAAGAAGAGATTGGACAGTCCAGAATGATATAAGGGTTTCCTGCTTGAGTAGGGGGTTGGACTAAAAGACCTCCAAGGCTGCTTCCAACTCTGTTATTCTGAATTCATTCTCAAGTGTTGCAAAATTGGGAATTTCCAAATAATTATAGGAAGGCACCTTTCTTCCTTTTGTAAGGATCCATCTGATGCTGTGTATGATTTGTACGGACGAAAGGAAGACATATTTTGTAAGGCATTAAAAACTTGGTTCTATCAACTAGCCTGGGCCCCCAGTATTCATGGTTAACTTGAATGTGGGATGTTATGAATTTCCTTGGCAGCTGTTTTATGTTATTGATGTTTTCTAAATTTTGCTTGTTTTATCTATCGTTTATTTTTTAATTGTTAGCTGCCCATAGTCATTATATGAAATGAATAGCTATATACATTAATAATAAATAAATAGCTTGGCCTTTAGAATTTAAAACCATTAGAGTGTATGTCAGCACTGGAGTCAATAATATTCAAACTATATTGACAGTTCAAGGAACATGGCTGAAAGTGAGGGCAGCTTTTTATTCCTATTTTTATAATTTGTACGACTTCCACTTTCTGAATGGCTTTCAGTTATGTTGTAAATTAATAACAATGCTTTTAGATATGGAAGGTATTTGGGATGGTGATTTGAAAGAACAATAATTACTTGATTCTTTGTATATATTGGAAAAGTAGGATATTAAAACACAATCTAATGAATATTATTTGGTTTTGAAGCAGACCATTGCAATGATTGTTTTAAATTAATTTTTGTTGGGTCCCAGGACACATAGGTATTATGAAGAATGAAAAAGGAGGATTTGTTTACTTCTGATGTGCTTGTTCCTTTACTTTTAACTCCTTGAGAAATCAAATGTGGACTTAATTGGGGGTTCAGAAATAAATAACAGGCAGTGGGAAAATAGACATATTGAAAGACACTTTATTTCTGCCATGATTTGGAAGTTTTTGGGGGTTTTGATTGTCAGGATCAGGTGAAGCACATAGTCTTTTCAGAGCCAATCTAGGTTTATTATACGTTAAGACTGAGTCTCTTCAGATGGGAAGAGGTACAATGGAACTATATGGTGATGTTTGTGGAACAGAAGAAAAACTCATTCATGTTCTTTAATACTCCTGGTGTTAAAATGATAAAAATCTACTATTTCAGGGACTTTCTAACTTGTGTATTTGAATTCTTTCTTACCCAGTGATATACTAGCTACTTTGCCATTCTTGCGGATAATTTTATGGCAATCCAGGATTTGTGATTTTTTGGGGATTAATGGAATGTAAAGATTATTTTGATAAGTGAAAATGAAGCAGTAAACTGGTGATAAACTTTGTTTTGCTTTGCTATTTCTCTCAGGAAGAACATGAGCTTAAATGTGCCAACAATCTTTCCCCACACCCACATCTCAAACTGTGTTAAATAAGGAGATTTGCTAAGGGAGCATACTCAAACAAACAAAACCCTCTGTGAAATGAGGAATCAGAATGCAAGTTTCTGGCCCAATATAGGAGTGATTCCAATTCCTCTTACTTGTACTGAGTATGCATAAACATACTCAGGCATAACATCTGAATAGAAATCTTCTGGATACAACTCCAAGCTTCACTATCAAGATTTTACATGCCACTCTGCCTAATATTATCTTGTGCAGAACCAACAATGTCTTGAAACTGTTTGTATACCTACTTTGTTGACATCGCCCAGGAAGTCAGCAATTCTACTTAAAAGAATTGGATGTGGGAGGAAGAATGTGTCATCTCTATCTTCATAAGGCAGAATCTGATCCCCTGCTGTGTTTCCAATATGCTTCCCATTTTTTTCTACATATTTCTTCCCCTTTTCTTCACAAAACAGCAGCTTCATTTCACATCCATTTTTTTTCATATTCTTTCACATCTTCCCACTCACAGATACACACAAATGCAACTCTACATTATTTTCTTCTGCTGATAATGGATTTCTCTAGTGACAGCAAGTGCTGCCAAATATGTGGGTAACATTTAGTTTAAGTTCAAACTGAATTCTTCACCTCTATCATGATGTACAACTTGCTAGTAGAAAAACTGAAAAAAGCAATTTTGTGTTCATAATAAAATAATTTGCTTATTCCCCCACCTCTTTTCTATATATAAGACCTTGCAGTTTATTCACAATAACTTGCATGAAGACTTCCAAAAGTGAACTCTTGGGAGCTAAGAAATGACTTCACTATTAAGGAAGGAGGTTGACATGAAAAAGATACTCTTCTGGAAAAATGTATATTGAAAACATGCATACATACCCCACAATTCTAATTTTCTTGGGAAATGTGCTAGTTTCTACTTCAGGTGTCTTATTTACATTTCCTATGTTTCCTACTCTTCTGTAATATCTGACAATTCAGACTATGAGATGGCAAGTCTACTCTGAACTTTTTAATGCTACATTGATCAATTCCTACTCTTGCTTTAGATTAACAAGAAGGTAGTTCTTATAAAGAGAACATATAGTTAGAATTACAGATTTTTACCACAATGTTTTTAAAGATGGTATGTGTAGGTATGTATATGTGTGTGTATATATTTATATTTTTTAGAACTGAAAGATATGATTCCCCTAAGGAAGCAAATATATAGTTTTCTAACTATTTCAGTCAATTATATAATCAGAAAATACATAGTAATCATTATTTTCATTATTGTAATAGTTATAAAAAGTGATATATTTTGTACACAAACATCTTGATATTCAAGCTTTATAATTAAGATTTTGCTAATTCCCTAACAAATGAACTGCTGTCCTTTACTGCTGGCTATAACACAACATTGGTTACTTTAGTAGAAATGGTTGGACATTGATCAGACAACAAAGTAATACACATAAAATTCGAACACCAGTCTTCCATATACACTGAAATGGGTTGTGATAAAATTGGAATGAATACTTCTGTAAGATAGCATTATGTGACAATGTAGAAAAATATATCACCATCTCTGTCCCTTTAGTATTACATGGACAATATATTGAGAAAGATGAACTATTTTATATCTGCCTACCAAAACTGCTAAAGGCAAGACATTAAACCAACCCAGTCAAAAATCCCTATGCAACATTGGCACTGTAATAGATGATCATGGTAAACCTTATATTCAATTACAGGTAACTGTATTTTGGAGCTAAACATTTCCCCACATTTCTGGAATGTGTTTTCAGTACTACAATGTATTACAGCATTCAAACAAAGCACTGGATCTAATTCCTGTGCTGCTCTTGATAAGCACAGGTGAGAAATTAAGAAGGAACAGATGTGATGTATATCCAACCCCATTCAAAAATCACATAGCTGATTTAGCTGTCATACTGCATATACCAGTGGTGGCGAACCTATGGCACGGGTGCCAGAGGCGGCACTCAGAGCCCTCTCTGTGGGCACGCGTGCCGTCGCCCCAGTCCTAGGCCTTCAGCTGGGTTTTATAAAACCTTTTCACTTTAGGCCTCTGCCGCCATGTGCAAAAAAAAAAAAAAGGTTCAATCAGTCAATTTCAACTTCTCACGGGAAAAAAAAAAATCTTGCAAAGTTGGAATTGATTGATTGATTGAACTTTTTAGTCCCACCCAGTCTGCCGTTACCACCACAGCCATGCCCACCCAATGGGCCACGCCCACCCAATGGGCCATGCCCACCCAATTGGCCACACCCAGCCAATGGGCCACACCCACCCGGCACTCGACGATGCATAAGTGGGTTTGGGTTTGCAGTTTGGGCACTCGGTCTCTAAAAGGTTCGCCATCACTGGCATATATACTTCATTCCTGCATATTAACAATAACTCACATACTCAAACAACAAGAAGCCACTAGGCATTGCTATGCAGTGCTTCAGCTTTTATTTGTAAGACATGTTTTGTAATGTGTGGGAGTGCAAACTCAACATGTCCAACTTTAATGAGGTGCAGACTGGTGCTGTGTTTATGTTCTTGTATGTTCTGGAGCACCTCTTTGAATTGAATTGAATTGGAAGCTTGCACGGCTCCATTACTAAAAAGCATATCAGGCATATTTATTACTATATGCTTCCTGCCATCAACTTACCTGATAAGCCTCCCACATCCATCTTCTTCAGATTCTTTGCTTCTAAGATGACAACAGTCAACTTGCCAGCAGTAGGCACATAGCGGAGAGAGAAACAGATGTCACCTAGCTTCTCTTGCTGCAACAAAGCAAAGGGAACTGTAAGTAGATATATATCAGTATATTGCTTAAAACCAAAGATTAACACATTTATTTTCTAAAACACTGTTGTAAAATACTGATCTCTATGTTAATCTGTTAAGAAAATGAGGCATCTCAACATACATGAATTCAAAATATAAATTGCTTTGTTATATCATGAATCTGAAGCAATAACTAGAAAAAGATTCTATTATTATTTCTTATCAGTTCTTGTGATATTATACCTGTTAAAAATACTGGTAAATTCACATTCACATTTTCAGGATTTATAAGTGGAGCCTTTCCCACTTCTGTAACAATGAGAAAACAAAATCTGGACAATATGTGCAAATATACACTTATTTAATTAAAAGCAACTGTTAAAACTTTAATCTCTTTGCAGATGAAATTGGTATATTACATTTTTAAAGTTTATAAACATGGAAGATTTTGTATGTAAAAAAGATCTCAATATTAATCTGGCTCAAACATCATCTTTGAATTGAACTTGGAAATAAAGTTCTGTGCCCAAACTCAGTTTCAGGTAACACAAAATTATCTTCAATACTAGACCATTGTTTCTCACCCTTGGCAACTTTAACATGTTTGAATTTCAGTTCCTGGACTCCCCAGCCAGCCAACTGCACTAGACATAATTCATCATCCTATTGATCTAGATCTTATTGCTTATAATAGGACTTAGATTTGAATAATAATTTGAATTGTGGGCATACATTTTCATTAAACGTAATATTATGAAAATATTAACCAGTTCTCCCAATAATACTGTACTGAGGCTATATCTAAAAGCCAGACAATTTGAGAATCAGGTAGATCTTCAGTTTTATTTTTTTCACCTTTCAATGACTGTAGTTATTTTGTCTCTCATAGTTGTTTCAAATATGTTAAATATACTAATTCCATTGCAATTTCTAATAGAAAAATGCAGTGATGACATGACTTTTCAGTATGGCAGCTGATGCCTGATTCATTTCAAATTTGTATTTTTCTGCATCCACAAATGTGTTAATTGTTAGCTCACTGCTTGCTGCTGTAAATTATTAGCGACCCTTTTAGCACGAATATTAGATTAGTTGCGATAGTCATCAGCACATCATTAGTTTTGTTGTCAGAAAACAGTGAACTGTACCGAGCCTTGTTATGTTCCGTTTTGAAAGATAAAATATCATTCATAAATTAGCAAACAACACAAAGTGTTGTCCAAATAGACACAATGGCCTCTTCCAAATGTCAGCATGAGTTCAGAGTTTAACTAAATATATGAGAATTCTCTATGGTTATGAATATGATGAACAATATTGCATTACTAAAGGCTTTCAGCACACAAAGATTAAGCAGCCATTGCAAAATGACAAAAGCTTTCTATTAAATGTACAAAAATATGTATATCTGAGGCTGGAATGATAAGAACAAGAAAAGACTTCATGCTACTCAGTAATGATCATTAGGAATAGTCTGCTGCTGTGATCTTAGATCTATGCTACTTTAGTAGGGTAAGAATATTACTTAAAAAAAACCCTACAGAATCAGGTTATGCTTAAACAACTTTAACTAGGCATTTTAGGCCTCTGATCTTTCTTTGACAGATAGCTCTCATTAAATACATTCATTATGAAGTGTAGTATAATTACACATTTACCTTGGGGAATATGATAATAAACCTCCTTGAAGACAGTCTTCTGTATGGTAGAAGACAACTACATAAAAGGACATAAGTTAAGGGTGTGCCAGTAACCACTTAATCATGTGTCACCTCCTAAGGATAGTTCTCAGTTTCTGTCTAATTTTGTCTAATAGATTTAAGTACAACCAGGTTGTATATTAACACTGATCTCAGACATAAATATAAGCCACCAACAAAGCCTGCTCAACTGGACTCTCATTTCCATACTTTTTGGGTATCAGCTAAGGCTAGAATATCTCATTGGATATACAACATTGTGCTCTCATAAATGGCTGCTATTTGAGACTTCCTATGGGAAATGGTGGACTGAAGAAATTGCTGAAGTGGCAGCCCACACCCAACTATATTTTGGGGACCCAGGCAGGTTTCCTGGAGCCTGACAATCAATCCAAAAAATTAAAAAATGTGCTCCCACCTTGCTGGTGCCCCTACCCTGGTGATGTTTTGAAGGGCCTTAAAAACCTGGGTCTTCACCACAGCCTTTGCAGAGGATGACTAGTACCCTTTTCTTCCATTCTGTTCCTCTCTGGGTTTTTTTTAGAATAGAATAGAATAGAATAGAATAGAATAGAATAGAATAGAATAGAATAGAACAGAACAGAACAGAACATAGCTGGAAGGGACCTTGGAGGTCTTCTAGTCCAGCCCCCTGCTCAAGCAGGAGAACCTATACCATCTCAGACAAGTGACTGTCTAGCCTCTTCTTAAAAATCTCCAGTGATGGAGCGCCATTTTGTTTGCCATTCTTGTTCTTCTGCCTTCTGTTGTATTTGTTTTTCCTACGGTTCTTTGTTTTTAAATGTTTTAACAAGTGTAAGCAGCCCCAAGTCATTGGGCGATGGATGACACATAAATTTAATAAATTATTATCAAATGTGAGTGCTAGAATATAGTATGCTATATCCGTTTATATAATCTATTAAAATTATGTGGTGGTTAATGTGCTGATATAGAGCCATGTACTTGTATTTTTCAAAGATAATTGAAAATCCCTACCAGATTAAGGAACAGAGAAGTGTCTCTCTAGGGGTGATTATTTCACAGAGGTATGTTATTGTTATTATGATCAATTTTCATTTTTAGATATAATTTAGTTTAACCAATTTTTGGGATCACTGGAAGGAAACTTCCACCTGGTGTTAGAATGGTCCTACAGGGAGGTTCACTGAGGTTAACTTCTTTCTTTTGAATGTTCAATTGCCAATCAATTCAATTGCTCCTTCTGCTTCAAGCAGCTTGATAATATACATAAAATTGCTCCCACTGAACAGAACATAAATTAATTCAAAGCTTTAATAGATCACACCAGAATAATTTTCTTCTTTACAAGAAAAGGTCAGTTAAAACCCACTGAGCCAGCAACTGTTCTGTTAGGAAAAGGCTCCAAGTGATTAACATTTTGACAGAGAAAGATTTTTTTTTTACTTTCCCTATTGGTATTCATTTTAATAAAAGGCAGATACAACAATAAACAACAAAAAACATAAAATTCTCATTTACTTTATTGTCCTTAGGATTATGATTCATCCAGTTGTTTATGGTTCTTTGGGAACCAATAAACAACAAAATATTTCAGCATTATTAATAGCGCTTCATTTTTAGTGCCAAACAGTTCTTCTATATATTTGTACTAGATTTTTTTAGATCTTGTTTTTCCAGTAGATTTTTGTTTTATTTTTATTGTACCAATTTTTTCATAAAGTGTCCCTTCTTTTCTGTAATTTTCTTAAATCAATCCATTCCCATTTTGTTGTTCCTTTCAGTTTCTTTTCATTGCTTACTTTGTTGCAACTATTCATCTCTTCTTGTTCTTCTGTAGATTTAGGTGGCTAAATTTCTGTCTAGCTAACATTTTCCTTTCTGTTTTCAATGTGTCAGAAGACAGCCATTTTGCTTTCTTTCAATTTTGGAACACTTCTACATGCAAATCTTTAATTGGGTTACAAATTTCAGTCCAGAGTTGTTCAAACACTCTCTAATTCAATCAATTAATGACTTAGATGAGGGAATTGAAAGGGAACTCATCAAATTTACAGATGACACCAAACTGGCAGGAGTAGCCAACACCCCAGAAGACAAACTCAGGATCCAAAAAGATCTTGACAAACTGGAACAATGGGCCCTATCCAACAAAATGAATTTCAATGTGGAGAAAAGCAAAGTCTTACATTTTAGGCAGGAAAAACCAAAGGCACAAATACAGATTGGGAGAGACCTGGCTTAAAAATAGTAACTGAGAGGGCCCTTGGAATACTAGTGGACGATCACTTGACTATAAATCAGCAGTGTGCAGCAGTAACCAAAAAAGCTAATACAATCCTGGGTTGTATAAACAGAGGCATAGAATCAAAATCACGTGAAGTATTATTACCGCTTTATAAAACCCTAGTAAGACCACACCTGGAATACTGCAGCCAATTTTGGTCACCATATCACAAAAAAGTTGTTGAGAGTTTGGAAAACATTACTAATTCTATTCTTTACCTATACAAGATGATTGTATGGATTTTTTTAGAAAAATTATATTGATAAGATGTTCCAAGTTGCCATATTGTACAACCGTTCAACATCTATTTCTAATGTATCTTTGACTGGAGCACAAACATGGACTCAAATTGAGATCATTTTACCATAGTTTTGATTGAACCAGGCACTGACTTTGACATCCTTTCCTTAATAATAATGGCTTGGTTTCTTCAACAAGAAAAATGGTTTTCTTGTTGGCAGCAAAAAAATCTAAGTATCTCTGATGTGAAGTGATCCATGCCAGTACATTTTAGAAAGGTGATTCCAGGAATGCTCAGTATAAATATTTCTGTTCCAAGCTTAATCTTGTCTTGGCTCATTTTCAAATATTCCATGTTGCAGTGGAATACATGATTTTCCAACATCAAGCTTTCCAATCACAACCAGGAACATCAGTAGTTGGATGTCCTTTGGATTTCCATCCAGCCATATTTTATAACTGCAGTGGTCCTGATACCCTCTCCTTTTTTCTTAATAGTTCCTTAGATACTTTTCAACTTGGGGACTTGTCTTCTAGTTATACACTCACATTGTCCTGCATGCAAATGTCCATTTGGTTTTCTTGGCAGAATAATGGAATAGGATGCTAGCTACTTTTACAGGGATCATATTTAAGTTTTTTATATGTTTATTAACATAAACTTACTAACAAAACCATTATTTTATACCTTGTTTTTTTTGGAAACAGCACATGTTCAAGACTAAAAAAAGAGGCACAATACAAGGAAGGAAAAGCACAAAACAAACAAAGCAAAAGGTGAAATAAATGCACGCAAATAACAGCTTCCTTGATATATTTGGTTGGGTTGGGTCCAGAGGAAAAAGAGAAATGTTGGCAATGGAGATAAAGGTGACACAGGCAGATAACAATGGGAAATTATAACCCATTTTATTGTTGTGACTGTATCTTCAAGAGAATCTCTAATTCTTTTTTTAATATGATAAACTGATTATTAAAATAAAATATTGAATCTACCAATTTGTTGAATCCAGTGCTAGTGATATCTAAATGGCTAGGGCACTTGTTTTTAAAGCAATGTGTACAGGCAAGAATTGTGCCAATTGACTGCCTATAATGAGTAATTGATTATTCTGATCATATTAGTTTGAGTGAGCCATCTATCAGGCTTATTGTTCTAGTACTATTCATCACAATTTAAGCAATATCTAGAAAACATATCTACCAAAGTCAAGCCTGGCCCAGGAAAAAAAAGTAGACTGATGGGAGAAAAGAGAGCTAAACATGAGTATTATCAGTTGAAAGTACTACTTTTTAGTCATCAGTTTCCAAATAAATGCAATTAGTTGTCTCTCCCAGAAGCTTGGCTAAAAATACTGAGGACGGAAGATGTAACAATATACACTTTCATTTTTAAGAAAGGCTTTTAAAGAAAGGCCTTAGTCATTAAATTGTTTTCTTTACTTTTTTCCCTTTTGGGGGGGGGATTAAAAGCTTAATATCCTCATTTTCTAAATCAAACAGAAAAAAAGTTGATTTGCTACATTAGTAAAAGTGGAGAAAATAAGAATCAATTGAACTAATCCTCTAAAAGTATCTGCATATTCCATTTCCATTGACTTTCTCAAATACACATTCTTCTATCCAACAGCTTACTATGCTTTAATTACTGCACTTCATACCATTTTACTACTCAACTTCTTCCGAATTTTTATCCAATTTTCTTACTAATTGTCTCTACATTTATGCAAGCCACTATGCAAAACACAATTAACTTAATTTAAAATGAATGAGCCATCAATATTAGTTGACAACATGGAAAATCTATTATTGATAGCATGTTGCAAGTCCATAATGCAGCCTCTGTGTGTGTGTGTGTGTGTGTGTACACACACATACACACACACATAAACACACACATATCATTCTATTCCCTTTCAAAATGAGACACAATAAGACAAATAAATTAAAGGCATGCAATAATAATAATAATAATAATAATAATAATAATAATAATAATAATAATAATAATAATAATAATAATAATAATAATAATAATAATAATAATAATAATAATAATAATAATAATAATAATAATAATAAAACATTACTAAATCTAATTTTATACCAACAAATATCACTATACCTCTCCATACATTCCTATCCCTATAACTGGTCTTTGTTTTCACCATATCTGGTTCACACAGTCTTTCTAATCCCTCCTTTTTCAGAATATTATTAACTAAACATATTTTTTTCTATTGCCACCTTCCTCTAGATTAGAATGTATTAACTCTTCTTTCATGCATTTATTTGACAATTTGATTATCTTTCATTTTCTCTATGAACAAACTGCTTCAATGTATTCATTTCATTCATTCACTTTTATATTCACTGTAATTCTTATACATTCTTGGCTCCCCCCTTTTTGTTTTAAGAATAAAAATATTTGCATTAGATATCGCCTTCCTATTGCATTTAGCTTATTTTTAGGTCTTGCCTGACATATTGAAGTGCTCATTCCCATGTAACAAAATAGGCAAAAGCAGAGCTATTTTTACTGTAAAATATGAATAATAATACACAGCACACTCTTTTCAGATTATATGGGATTATAAAACATGATTACCTTCCCATAATTATGTACAAGTATATGGTGAGTTTAACCAGGTTAAAGGTAATCTATCTTTTATTATATCAGTTGAAAAGAAGCAATAATTGGTTGCCTTTGCCTGATCTTTAAGAGCCCTTTTGCCTAAAGCTATATATTCATTTAAAAGTTACTTAATGCATTTCACATTATCAAGAGATTGCCTTGGAATTTAAAAGTAATTGGAAACTATTCTGTAGAACTGAAAAAGCAGAGTTCAGAATCTCAGAAGCAAGATAATATGTCTTTTATGCCCAAATCTGTAGGAAGAAATCTTTCTTATCTGTACCTGTACTAATGGTACCTAGCTCTACTAAGCGATTCAAAGCAGAGCAAAATAACACAGGAGATTTCTTTTGGCCCTTAGATTAGATTTTGGATCCATCTCAATTCTAAAATCAAAATGAAGTGCTAAAATGTACACTATTTTAATTAGATATAATAATACAATAGAGATGAAGAAATCTGCCCAATATATGGCTTCCCTGTTCATTTGTAAATTATTTTATTAGATACACACAGAAACACACATAAATAAGCACATGTTTATTTTGTAAAAAAACCCAGATCAGTTTAAAAGATAAGATGATCTAGTTATTAAATATAAAAAATATAGCACTATTACATAATCTGGCAACCAGGATTTGAGAGATGTTGAACCAATAAACAGATAAATAAGTAAATAAAACATAGGTGGAATTATTCCAGAATGGAACCAATTTAAATAGGAGCATACTTTTTTCTTGTAGGGAAATAATATTGCACTAATATTGCACTATTTCAGGGGTAATGCTAAACTGGTACCTCAAGTTTTTATGAAACAGCTCAGTGTCTTAATTTTGTTCATGTCGTTTTCTGCATCAACTCCAGTGTGCTGTGCACATGCATCAGAAGCCTGTTGTGGCTTCTGGAATTGCTGATTGAAGCTTCAAAAGACATATTGCATTGATAAAGAGAAAATCATAGCACCTAAAAGCACTAGCCTCTTTTTTATTTATTTCTTGTATTGATTTAAATGATTTATATGGCCATTCAATTTTCAAATAGTTAACACTGTATAGCTGACATGTGGTGAAAAACATAAAAGAGAAGTTAAACAAAACACACAATACAGAATAACACAGATAAAACATACCATATTCCAAAATCACAGTTATTATATGGACTGGCTAACAAGATTGGAGCCATCTTAATCTTGGGAGAATGCTGTTATGTAGAGCAAGGTTGTTGCAATGCATCAAAATCACTTTATAGACTCTTCACAAAATCATCCACATTGCAATAAATAATAGAAACTGTCATCTGAGCATACAGTTTTTCCATTACATTATCCTAGTAGGTACTATTTAAATTTAAATCCACACCTTGATTATCTCATTTCTCCCAGGTACTGCATGTAATATTAATATATGCAGAAGTCATTTGTTCAATCAGCTATATATCCAAAGCTGTCTTCATATGAGTCCAAAGAACAATTCAGGATGAAGAAATATTTGAAACAAACAAGTTGGAATACATATTTTTAACTTAAGTAATAATGTACATCTCTTGCAGAGTCATAAATAACCCAAGTGGCTGCTGTTTAGCAGAAAGCCTCAGACAATTTTATAAAGAAACCAACAAATAGAGCTGTTATTGTTTATCTTTTCTACCACTGCATTTATTCATACCTCACCTTAACAATCAGAGATGCTTAGCTATTAAAAAGAATGTTTAAATGTGTAAAAACTTTTGATCTCAGTTAAAAACATAAATTTGCAAGAATGAGAAAAATAAAGTAATGAATATACTGAATGTGAAGATTACAAAAGTCATATCATATATTTTTCTTTTTTAAACAAATGCCTGACCCTTAATATATTATTTGGTTTTTAAATCAAATGCCATTCCAATTTAAATATATTATTTGGATTCAGCACCAATATTCAAGCTTCACTTCAGCTTATATGTTATTTACTGGTGCACAGCGTGTGTAATCTAATGGTGACTAAAACCTTAGAATACAAAGAGCTTAATGTGTCAACAGTAATAAAAGTGAAAAACCTGAAATCAAGTGAGCATGAATATACTGTCAAATTTGCCTGAGACTTTTTACAAGAAAAATCCAAAAAGAAAACATCCTGATGCAGGTCCTCTCTATGAAGTTTCATCTGATAAAGACAGCCTTTTCATGGCAACCAGCCTCTGGAAGATCATCTACCCCAGAGGTGTCAAACTGCCGGCCCATGGGCCGGACGCACCACGTGGAAGCCGCGCCCACCCCATTGCCGGCAATGGCAACAGTCCCGATACGTCGTGCGACATCATGTGATGTCACGAGTTTGACATGTCCTGATGTTAGAATGTCCCCAAATTTGTTGGCCTTTAGGAAGTCCCAGAAGAAAGGTTGTGCTTGGGGATGGCATAGATGGGGGAGTCTTCAAAATGGTGGGATTTCATGAGCTTTGAGCTGTAGGTGGGATTTCCATGAGATTTTATATCATTATTTGTTTTAATATGCTTCATGGGTATTTCATGAGATTGAACCAACAGTACCGAAACATAACCTCTGGAACCTAGGAATCAAAGTTGTAAATAACAATTGAACATAATGAACTGGTTTAAGTCTGCTAGCAATTTCTCCAGTTTGGTAAATGTTGATCATTAATTTACTCCAATTTCAGGAGATAGCTCAGCCTTCCCTGGCTTTGTGGGTTTATACTCCAAGAGTCAGGAGAGATCTAAAGTCTGCCTTTACATTAGCAAATTATGTTATGCATAACTGTGTTTCCCTGAAAGTAATACTTACCCCCAAAATAAGCCCTAGCTTGATTTTTGAGGGTGGGCCTAATATAAGCCCTACCCTAAAAATAAGCCCTAGTTTTGGGACGAGGCACACACCTAAAAATCAAGCTAGGGCGGGGTTGGTGGGTGGAGTTGCCCCATGTACCCTACACCCATGTAACTTGCAGCCAGGCCTCTCATCGCTGGGCCACTTCTTCTGCGGCGTCCCTAGGCCGGCATTTTGCCATCAGTGGCCTTCCGGAAAGGCCTTTGATGGCGAAATGCAGGCTGAGCTCCATTCTCAGCTGCAGAATGAAGCTGCTCCTTCAGCCGAAGAAGAAGCGGGCTGGCTGGGGCTGTCAGTACTGAAGGTGAGTAGAAAAGATCCCCCCCCCTGAAAATAAGACCTGGTGCTTCTTTTAGAGGAAAAATAAATAAGACCGGGTCTTATTTTCAGGAAAACACGATAATAGAGTCATCAAGAAAATCTATAAATTTCTTCTATAGAGTAGAAATAGCAATAGCACTTAGACTTCATAGTGTTTTACAGGAGTCTTTAAGTGTTTACAGAGTCAGCATATTGCCCTCAATGATCTGGGTTTGTTTAACTGACCTTGGAAGGATGGAAGGCTAAGTCAACCTTGAGCCAATCAGGATCAAACTCCTGGCAGTGGGCACAGTCTGCCTGCAATACTGCATTCTAACTACTGCACCACCATAGTATGACTTTTGGCAGTAACCTCTCACTCCTAAGAGTGGCAATATTCAGTTAATAACCAGATACTGTCTAGAAGACCTATTTAACCAGATTCTGCAAGGCTTTTAAAAACCAAGGCTAACTTCTTTGGGGAGGCTTTTTTATACGACCAGGTAAAATAATACCTCCTGGCATCAAATCTTCTCACATAATGGGGGATGGGGCAATCAACAGCTTCTTTGGGAATGCATACATTGAATGGGTCATTTCTGATTAAAGAAGGAACTTCTGCAGATACCTAAATGCTACAATAATTTACAGTAAAATAAACACTAAGCTCTTTATTAATTAACTAAGTCTAACAAAGGGTACACAAGGTGAAAAAGTCATAAATTTCTTTGATAGTTACTACAGAAATAGCTAAGTGATAGAGAACGTATTAAATGTTCATGTTATAATCTTTTTCTGTACTACTACAATATCAGGTTAGCTGTGGTTGAAAACAAAATACCACTGGTCTGTTTTGTTATTCTAAGTATCCTCCCAGATCAATTAGGACTGAAAGACCAACATTTATTATACATGGTACATTCTCTATAAATCCATTTCAGAATATTTGCACTGAATATTTCCTTTTACTCCACAGCCTGTCTAATTTACAGTGAGAAACCAATTTTTGCTCTTTTCATTACTATGCTTTGTGTAAGGTGTTTTTTTTTTGTTTAATAAATATATTCTGTCTGTTATAGCCTGAGTGCAAAGTGCTTTAACTGTCAGTTTAGCATATATCTAAACCAAAAGAAAAATACTGGTTAAATAGTTACTATGGTAATCACTGACATGGTCCAAATTGGCATTTAGAAACTGGCAGAAGAACTCAGAAGAAAATGACTAAGGTTTCTTCTTCTCAAACTTTTTCTCTCAGTTTTTTGTCTTTAACCTTTTCAGGTATGCATTTCTTTTTCCTATTACCTTTGTGATAATTTGGATGGTGGTGAAAGGCGTCTTCTTCAGAAGACTGAAATAAATAAATGTTTAACTGAATTTGGAGCTTAAATGCTTAAAATTCCTACAAGGCCTTGTCATCTTTAATTTTTGTACAACAGCAGCAGTAGTCAGATTGTAATAGCAGCACTCTTTATAATGCTGCTGTCCTTAGAATACTAATCCACAGAGAATGGGTTGTTTAGAGGTGGAGTGGGTCTTTGAAGTCAATTCTTTGCTCCCAGCCCATGCAAACCTTGATAACATATCCAAACATCAAAACAAAACTTACACAAGATGGCCAAGTCTAATTTGTATATGCTTCACTGGCATAATGTTGCTATTGTTTGATGCTTTACTAAAATCAAAAGGTTACTTAGTAAATCAGTGAACTATAGAATATTGTTGGTTAAATAAACTAAACAACAAAACATTAGATTTGTAAACTACTTTCCTTTGAGAGCTCAAATTGGTATCTGTAACATACAATTTTATTTCAACAACTATCCAGTAAGCTGAGAGATAATCCTGGCTCAACATTCTACTAGAGCTTTCCATGGGTGAAGGTGGATTTGAATATGCCCTCTTGGTCCTAACCAGTACCAAGGTTAGATATTATATTGCATATCCCAAAGGTGGTTTTTCAAAAAGCAACTGGACTTTGAACAGAACTGAAGAAGCTTCTTGGATGAGAAGTGAAAGGTCTTCAAGGAAAAACAAAATCCAGTTGCCTTTTGGAAAAGCACCTTTGGGACAATCATGACCTGGATGACTGAGAATATCCATAGACATTATATTGCATACTGTTTCCTTTTAAAATATTTTAAAATATGTATTTAACATAATCTGTCATTCAAATATTTAACTTTGTACCAAGGGATTCATAGGGATTTTACCTCCCTATCAGCTCCAGCCATGCTAATGGCCACAAATTGTAGGCTCCAACAATTTTTGGAAATGACAACATTGCCTGCTATTGTTTATATTGCCATCTATAACCAACAGTAATTTGAAGAAGTAGAATGTAGTAAGTAGAAATCGTATACAGTATGATATTAAGGAGGCTAAATGAAGTCAAATAAAATAAATTCATGACTTGTTGCTCAGATAGAATTTATTTGCTCGGTAACCTGGTTTTCTGCATAGTATGACAGCTTCTTAAAACTCATGGAAGTTATTAAATATATACATTTGCTTCTTATCTTTAAAATACTTTTTAAACATCAACACTAATGTTTTGTGCATGTGTAGAGAAATGGAAAATGCCATAAATCTGTTTCATAAATTTACTTGGGTCATGAGACACAAAGGACAGGCTCCCAGATTGCTTTAAAAACCCATCTTTTGATTTTACTGCTGACCCTTTTAGGAAGCGGATTGAAAATAGGGTGAATTATCAGTGAAGAGGGCAACAGAATGTCAAATCTTTTTGTCTTGTAGGTCAATGCATTGCTCATTAAAAGTAGATGTTATTATGTATAGCAAGTGAATCAGCAAAGAGAGAGAGAGAAATAATAAAGAGAGAAAAAAATCAAGTAATTAGAGATGATTAAGTGAAAGGCCAAACTGTCATTAGAAGGGTTGCAAAAGCTTTTTTCCCTTAAGGTCACAAATGAAGCATTTTATGTGACTGAGTCCTATTGTAATTTTAGGTGAAAACTAGACAACCTGTAACTATTGGGCAATCCTTTCAGACATATTTCCTTACCTAAACAGAATGATCACAAGTGGGCAAAAATGCAGAGGGAGCTGGAGCGACTTCCAACTTCCTGCCAGCTTTCCCACTGAAATTGTGTGGGGAAGCTGCCAAGGAGTGTTGGAAATCACTCCTCTCATCCTTGACTAACTTGAGGAACTACCTGCCTCTTTGCTGAGGGAAGGGAGGACAAAGGGAACTATAGATCATGAGGAGAACTGTACCCCAGCATGTCCCATCCCTCCATGTCCCTAAGGGCTCACTCCAGGGAGGAAGGGGGTTCACCCATTGACTGCCAGCATCCCTCAACTAGTCCCACCTCACCAGAAGGCATCCAGGTTGCTCCCTTACCACCTTCTGCCATTAAGAGATTTAAAATTTTAGCCTCGATTCCAAATACCCAATTGCCATTCACCTGTCAATCTGTGCTGCCAGGTGATTGGGTGCAGAGGCCAGAGGGAGGCGGGACAGACGGTGAGGATAAACCCTCCCATCTTCCTGTGCACTACAAAACCTACAGGTTTTGGGAAGTGTAATTGGAAGGAGTGGTGGTGCTGAAGTGGCCACAACTTTCCCAAATTTTGTTCCTACAGAGTCATGGATCTTGGCATTCTGTAAGTTAGCTCATATGAGATACATTGGTTCCATAACTGTTGTCCTATACATTCCAATTTCACCCAATTGAAGGTTACAAACACAAGAGTTTTAGTAGTATATTAGATAACCCATACTCATTGGGTGGAAATCTGGCAAGGAGCACTGGAAATCTTCCCTTCCCTTTCCAGCAAGCAGGTAAATTACCTGCTGTTGTTGCATGGGGCAGGGAGCAAGGGATTGCAAGACTGTCTGGGAAACTGTCATGAAACATTGGAAATGAAGAGCATGTCAGCGTTGCAGCAGCGCTGTAGTTCACCAGCAGCCAGTGGCATCAAAGCAGCCACAACTTCCACAAATTTCATTCCTTTGGGAATTATGGATCCCAGATTTTAAACACATTTTGTAAGTTAGCCCATTTGAGGTACCTTGGTTCAAAAATTGTTGCCCTATGATGCACCATTTTGCTCAGTTAAAAGTCATGACAGTGAGGGTTTTTAATAATATATAGATATAAAATGAAGAAAGAAAATTCTCCATAAAATGTGTATCCGTTTGAATAGACTGTACATTTGGTTTTTTATGACAAACATTACATTCAGTAATTAAAAAAAGAAAGGAAATGAAGTCTGTTATAAAATGTCTTTGCAGTAATGGAACATAATTACATTTGTTGTATAATTTGGATGGAATCCAGTTGCTTAGGGTTTTAAGTTGATTTTAATTATGTTTTTACAATAATTAGTGGGCCAGGTTGTGGTACCATGCTGTTGAGCACTAACAAGCCAAACACATACCCACTGATGCACATCTGGCCTCAGCAATCTTTGCATGAATTTTTGCTGTTTTATTTGGGTAGCTCATGATATTTTATTGTTTCAATATAACAAGCCCATCTTGCTGCTTATCACCATAAAGCCATTTCATACAGAATACTCACAACAGAATACCTATGGCTCATATCAAATATAGACAACCAAAGATGATCTTTCCTAATCCAGTGGCCATTATTGAAGCCTAAAATTGGAAGGACTATGCAGGCCATGGAATTGTAACCACTGCTCACTACAGGGATCCAAATTAAATTATCAGGTAGATTACTGTCCAACTGCTTGACTACATACAATAAAGGGGATCCCATCAACTTTTTAAATAACAGGCAACCCTGACAAATTTCTCATATCATTTGGATGCTTTTTTCTCTAATTTTCATTTTCAATTCAGCAATATTGTTGAATGTCCTGCACCCAGTATTGGGCAGAATATTTTATAAGGATGTCATCAAGACAAAAATCAAGATGAATTTATCAGAAACTAAATTCTATCGAGAGGTGGAAGGAACAGGATATGTTTAAACTAATTTGAAGACAGAAGATATATGGGTGATATAGAATATATTTTTCTAGTATCTGAAGAGTTGTCATGTAGACCAAGATCTAGTTCTCCAAACTGCAGGCCACTGAAGAATGACTTTACAAGAAGGTATATTCTGGCTGAGTATTGGGAAAAGCTCCTCCCCCCGTAATAATATGAGAAGTTTGGCAGTAGAATCAATTGCTTACAGAGATTATGGACTTTCTTCACTGTATTTAGACAAACATAAATTATACCATTTCACATGGTTCTACAAAAATATAGGCATAAGAAAAATCTCCCTACAAATGGAGACATATAAATATCTTATGAATTTTATTTCAGTCTAGTACTATTGAAATCTATATTAACAACTGTGTATATAAGCACATGATAAGTCAACTTTGGGTAAACAATTCTTCCTTCTGGACTTTAGGATATTATTTCATCTAGTCCTAAATACCTATATATGAACTCATACACAATCAATAGATATTCTCTGATTATATTTTAAACAAGCTGCAGTTGCTGTTGTGCTTTTTATAATTCTTCAGGGCAAATTGTTTAGCATCCTTTTCCAATGGCTTTCTAAACAATCTTAACTATTATATATCATTCACATGGGGCTGACTTAAATTCCCATCATTCCCAATAAATATTGTCATTGATTTAGGCTACTGTCAAGCCTAGAATCTCAGAAGGAACATTAGTTTATTTACTGCATTAGTTTCCATAAGGTAGACTTTTTTCAACCCGTATTTCTTCTCTTTTTTAGCCCTGGAAGATTCATCTACACCACCACAATGTGCCACAAATAAATATGGAAATGAAGCCCCAAGGAAGAAATGCCAGTAGCGTATAATCAAGATTGCAAAGCTGTTTTTGGGCCATTTTCCTTAGTATATTGAAAGCTCTATTGGTTCCTGAGAATGATTTCTGATTTGAACAAGAAGACAGAAAACTGGTACACACATCATAAAAAGATAGACAAAGACTCAAGCACTGGGAAACACTTTCCAACTTGCTATCTCTTTAAAACCAAATCAATCAAATATCAATAATAAAAATATTTTTGGTTAACTTTACTCTTTATATTATCTGTCGGGTTCCCAAGGTTCGATTTGAAGAGGGGGAAACAAAGACAAAAAATGATGCAACACTTCTTGATGTAACAGAACCTATCATATTGTTTTTATTTGAATCAGCATTTGGCCAAACAATCAATCAATAATGTTCCACATATATAGATTTTCATCTAAACTCAGGTGACTTAAAAAATTACCTATATTATACTATCCTAGCTACACTTAACTTCTGTATGAACTATCTCGCATCAATAAGTGAAAACTTTCCAGGGTCCCAAGAAATGAGTAAGATCCTTTTAAAAAGAGATGCCCAGTATTGGATCAATAAAAGTCTCAATGCAAAGCAATTCCCTGGCACAGGAGCAGATTACTTGCAGGACTTCTCATCCCAGGAGTTGATATCCTGAATGCATGCATATTCGGTGTATATCCCATGTTCAATTGATGTACAAGTATTGCTCTTCTGCATTATAGCCATGATGTTTAAGATCAGAATATTGCAGCTAAAGGTCTGAAAATTTCATTTTGTCTGTTATGTGCCCTAGCTATTCATTTCTGTCCTTCTTGCTCTTCTTATAGTTACAATCAAGTATTTCTTTAATTTGTTTTGTGCTATGGAATCTCTTCATTAGAAAAGACTATCCTAAGATTAATCTGAAACATAGAAGCAGAGAGTAAAACTGAATGAATTCTAACAAAGGGTATAATTCTCTTACCTCTTCTTTTTCAGCACTTTGCAAATCTCGCCATTCTTCAGTCACATGACCAAAATCTACAGTGTTCATGGCAACTTTGTATTCTCCAATAATATCATGCTTAGAAAAACGGTCAAAGTCATATACTGCCATCACTAAAGTTTTTCCTCCCAGTTCAGAATACGGCACCTAAATTAGAAAAAGAGAGAGAGAGAAAAAAAACCCACTTATAAGGCTTTTAAAAAGTAAATATGCCTTGACTGCAATTCAAAACCTTTCCTATCTGCCATCCCCATTTAACTGAAAGGAGGGAAAAAGCACATTTTCTTGCAGAGGCCTTTGATGACATTCTTTAATGGCCACAATATAGCAATTCATAGAGCAATGTGGTAGTTCACTCATCAATGAGGAAGTTTCGCCTGGAGTTCTGGAAGTCAGTCTCCACCATGAAGCTTAAGGCAAATTATCTGCCCCAGACACATAAGCTTTCAGTACTGAAGGAAGTTTCTTTCAATAAATCATGCTGTCACTTCTCTCTTCCCAAAAGTTATAGGATGATAAAAAAGCATAAATCTGATTTTTTTCTCTGTTGGCACAGAATAATTAAAAGCTAGATAGCTTTTTTTTGAAAAGAACTTTATTATTTTTCTCTTTAGAATTTCATTTTGCTAATGATGAGGCTTGCCCTTTAGCATGATATGTTGCTGTATATTTTGGCAACAGAAGGCCATATTCTGGATTATTTTTCAGATGTTCTCTGCTAGAGTAGAGTAGAAGGGTTGTCATTAGTTATATTACATTAAGAAGAAGAAGAAGATATGCACTTGATGCATCTTTTATAGGGTTATAGGGCAAAACCTATTTGGATCTGTGCTCAAAACATGGGTACTTTTATTTATTTTCAAATATGAACATTTCCTTTAACTGTATTCTTAAAATAAATGAAGTTTTTGGTCCATGTTCTTCACATATATTTAGCTTTTATTTGTTTTCAAAATGGTTCCCTTCTTGTAAAGTTTATCATTTATAATGGATGAAGAAACTCTCAGATTTAAAAAAGAAACAGGAAAAACTTCCTTTTAAGATAAGCAGGAAAAACATATGTACATTAATGTATGTGTCTGCTGATATTGTAGAAGGATACTAGAACTTTGGTATTTGTAGAGGCAGTGACTGGATGTTTTGATTTATTTAATCTTAGTTTAATCATTAGCTTAGACACCAGAGCTATTACTTTTGTCAGCTTTTGAAGCATCCCAGCAAAACATTTTTAATATATACTTCCATATCGTAGTAATACCTCTAAAATTATTTTAGGATCAAGGAAAATATAGTTCCTTAACCCAAAGAGATGGAAAGTAATTCTGATTTGTTCTTCTTTAATGTGAAATTCTATATGTTTTAAAAATGGTGTTTATTTTTGGATAAGTATAAAAAGATGTTATTGTTATGCTTTGTAACAATGCATACAAAGCAGATTATGTGACTGTGCTGAAAGATTTCCTGGCCTATAATGACCTGGTTCCAAACCTTCAGAGAAAAATATTAAGTTTAAGGCTTCTCATTATTTTCTGTGAATATCACTATGTTTCTGAGATAGCAGTTACGAATTCCAGTTTGAATCTCATTTCATTGAAAAGACTAGGAGGCTTAAGGAAACCATTATCTCACATGGTGTTAATAATACCAATTAACTATCACACTGTATATGGAACACAAAAATACTAATATAAATACATGTGTATAATCAAATTAATCAGGTGCTATTTTATTTAAGAGGGAATAATATTCTATTGGGACTGAAAAATATAGATCTAGTACAAAAGGAATTATTTAACAATTCTTTGTTTTACTGCATTTATTAAGTTCCTTTCTAGGCAAATTTGTAACCCATCTCCCAAGTCAGGTCAGCTTTCATAACATCCAATCAGTCAGTATGACAGCATCACAGTATAGTGTTATTTTTTATACAATCAATTAGATTCAAGACAATATTAAGGAAAGATAAAAAGCAGCAAACACACTTCTGACACCATAAAATGTTATACAGGTGTGCTCTCAGATTCAGCTTATGGTCACTCACACACACTCACTCACAGGTGTCATGCCTCCATCGGAGCCTGAATCTGCTGAGGAAAATGAGCTGGATCTGGAGCCTATGGAGGTTGAGGGAGAGGTGTCTGTGGCTTCAGAGGAATGTGGGGAAGAGCAGGCCGAGGCAGGCCAGGGCCTTTCAGGATTGGGACAGGATGAACATGAGAGACAGAGCTCAGGCGATGAGCAAGGGCCACCCCCTCCTGATCCTAGAGCACGGAGAGTGGAGAGAAGGAGGGAACAATGCAGGCAGGCTCAACTACTCGGGAAAGCACCCCGCCCCTCTCCACAAGGCACACCTGGAGACTGAGACTTAAGGAGACGCTGTGGGAAGGGGCATTTGTTTGGAACAAATGCTGAATGCTTGGAGTTTTGTGTGCCGTTGCTGATCTTGGAAACAACTCTCTGATCTCTTGTTATGTGTTGTAATTTCTGCTTGGAAACCCTGAAACTCTGACCATTGGACTGGCTGACAAACTTGATTTGGTGTTCACAGACCTCGGATTGAATTTTGGCTTCTCTTCTGAAACTGCTCAGGTAAGCTTGCATTTCCACAGACTCGTTAGATTTTGGATGTTTGTTTTTTTCCTTATTATCTATGTGGCCTTGAGTAAATTATTCTTCTAATCTAACTGTGTGTGAGTTGAAACCTGAAGGAGGATGGCTTGTTCCATACACACACTCTCCCTGCCTGAAGAGTTAAAAACTTGTGAAACTACTTGCAGCCAGAGGCTGCTGAAGGTGTGTATGTCTTACTTTGTTCTGCGGCTTGCCAGAAACGTGGGAGCATTTGGGGAAAATTGGAGCAAATAAAGGGCGGCTTGACCTGCCAGTTGACTGTTTTGCTTCTGTGCTGTGCCCTGGGTCATCACAACAGCCTGGAAAATTGCCACACTCAATCCCAAATCAACTGAACACTGAGGCACAAACGGTTCTTTAAAATACACAGAGACCCAGTGAGTTTAGAATAACAACAAACTTTTACTGATATATTTTTGCTCTTACACACACACACACACACACAAACTTACCCAGCATCCACTACTAGGCTGCAAGGCACTAGCCAGAGGGACGGAAGCTGCCAAGTCTGGGATCCAAAAGCAACTCAAAAGGGCTGGGTTGGCTTGAGGACTTCTTTTTATCCTCCCCAGAGTTGGTTGGGGAGGGGCTTGCCATGTGCTCAGACCCAACTTTTGTCATTTGTTCTCTTTAGGACTTGGTTCCTTTCCCTAAGGGAGCTTTTCCTGCCTTTTATCTACCCTGCTTACGTATCTTTGCCACTTTTAGGTATGGTGGCTTTGGCCTAGTCTCAAACATTCCATCCCCTGGCATCGAGTTAAACAGGAGATGCCACAAAATGGGGTTCACTCATCACCTGCTCAGAGCATTACAGGTTTTTATATATATTCTTGCCAATAGGTTTGCTTTCTAGCTGGTATTTTAGGAAAACAAATATAATCTTGTGAGTACAGCTGGAATATTCTACTTCAGACATGTCAAACTCAAGGCTGCGGGCTGGATGCGGCCCACGATGGGCCCAGATCCAGCCCATGTGGCAGCCCTAGAGATGGCAAGAGATCAGCCCCCATTGCCCTGTCCCTGTCCCACCCCAGTTCGGCTGGGCACCCCCCTGGGCGCGCGCACAGGAGGCAGCGAGTGCGCGAGGGCAGCAGCCACAACCAGCCGGTCCCTTGGCTGCCCATTGGCCGCCACACCCTGAGATCCTGGGCCAGTTCTCCAAGCAGCAGGTGGAGGCAGAGGCGTGGGGGAAGTGATCCAGGTTGCTGGATGTGCTGGGCAGCTGCCCACCCCACCTAGCTGCAGCAGGAGTGGGCAAGCAAAGACAGATGGTGGATCCGAGCACTGTGGCTGCTGGGCCAGCCCTCCAAGTGGCAGGTGGAAACAGAGACACGGGGAGGCACGCAATCCGATATACTTGTCTTTAAATATATTTTACAAGAAGGCAACCTTTGAAATACATATTACTTTTTTAAAAAAAGTTCATTATGTTAACAGTAACAATTAACTAGGCTATAAACAATTCCTTGGTGATGTATAGGGTTAATCTTTAGTGAACATAAGTCATGAAAAAGTAAGTACATTATAATACCTTGAATGTAAATTGTTCATTGAAGACAGGGTTAAGGGTTTTCCTGTGAACTTTTGTCTCATATTTCTTTTTCTTATCAGGAAGCAGGAAAACCTTCACATATGGATCAGATGTACCACCCATATCTAAAGCAGGCAGCTCAGCCGCTTGAATTATCCCTACCAGAAGCTGGAAAAGGAAAAGAGACAGAGGGAAAGAATTAGTTCAGCAAAATTTTAATCAGACATTTAAGGAGAACTTATTCCTGACATGTCGTTGCATACATACTACTCTTCATTTTCTGATGCTCTTTGAGTCAGGAATATGTGAGGAATATGTGAGAATAGTAAGGCCTATTAAGTTCTGGACCAGATGAAGCTTTAACCAAACATGCTTCAGAAATGAGTAAACAAAAAGGTTACCACAGAACAGGAGCTGAAATACATGAAGCCTGACTCAGGCTGTATCTGAACTAGAAAGATGTACTTGTAGACATTGCTTCAATCCATGATTACTCTAAAAGGACTGAAATGTCTTGCTTTAAGTACCTATAATCTGAACTAACCTTTGTCTTAAAGCAGGGGTGTCAAACTTGCAACGTCACGTGACGTGTCACGACATATTGCGACTTTTTTTCCATTGCTGGCAATGGGGTGGGTGCAGTTTCGGCATGACACGGGCTGGCAGTTTGACACCCCTTCCTTAAAGAATCCATCTTGGGCTTTTTTTTCTCTTTTCAATAGAAAGATGCAAAATTGCATGATAAAACTTGGCATGCAACTTAAGTTAATAGAAAGGTTTGATAGAAGTTAAAACTTAGAAATTATTAAATGAAAATATTAGAAATATGAAGGAGTGTTTATCCACCCACATTTAATCATTATTAAAATGATCAATGATCAATTATCATTTTTTAAATGATCAATTAAAATGATACAACTGATTTTTATTTATACTATCCTGCCTATGACTATCAGACAGATAGATAGAAACAGTATTAAGAACCTGGCAAGTATATTAAATGTACATGTACATGAAGGCTGTATTATTATTGTGGTAAATACTAGCATAATCTTTGTGTACATGCACATGTAATGTAAATTAATTTAATTATCTTTTCCATTTAGCTGTGTCACAAATATAGTATTTTGATACAGAGTCTTTTTAATAGACTATAGAAACAAAAATTGACATATCTCTATTAATTATGAAAGTTAACAACTTTTATTAGCTGTGAATGTGAAAATGAGATTCAATACTTATAAATTAATAACTGATTTGTGTTTGCTTAATTGGTATAATTTTGTATTACAGAGTTATGTTTATTTTATTATTTTTAAAGAGAGTGTTTTTAAGTTTTCATGTCAAAAGCACAGTACAACATAGGCAATCTGATAAAGATATTTTTGATACAAAAACAAAACACCTGTAATGAACTTTAATGATTTGGTTATGAAAATCTAGGTATAGTAAAGATGATTAAGAACATATATTTTAATAAATAATATTTTAAACTAAAAATCACTATACTGTTCATTTGATAGATTTTAGGATATAACCAATAGCCAATGATAATCCAAATAAGTACTATTCAAAGAAATTTGACTTCCAAGGGAGATAGGGCAAATTGACGAAGTGAAGACAATAACTACTGCAAAGACCAAGGAACCAGTAATGGGTCTCTCCAGATAACTGGAGAACTGGAGATCACCATGTGTGCTCTAGGAGACCTCAGGACAGCACTTTTCTGCAGGTTTTAAAATACTGGGTTTTAATTCATAAAATTCTAAGATCACATTTGTTTCAAACCTGATTGTTCTGAAAGTCATAATCCAAGGAATATTGGATTTTCCCTAATTTCTCCTCTTCTTTGGCTTCTTCTTTCTCTTCTCCATCAGTCAATCCAGTTTCAACATCATCATCCTTAAGGGCCTGTAGACAATAAATGTGCCAATAAAAATGACTGATTTATAAGCAAAGCTCTAAAATAATCTCATCAAAAAATAAAACCAAGCACTTCTGCTTAGTCATATAGTGAAGCAAAAAAAAGCAAGCATGATGGCATTATGTTGTCTATATATATTTAGATTGGTCCAAATATACAAAAGAATTATCAGCAGCAAGCAGCAAAAAAGCTATGAAAGGCCTCTTTGGGGGGCATTGCAAGCAACAATTGTTTCAAAGCCTGAAACATAAAGAGAATGTCAACTTGATACTTAATTTTTTAAAAATCAAATTGAATCAAACTGCTTGTCCAAAGACAGTTGTGAATAAGCATGCTATTAAATAAGCAAGGTTGCAAAGTCTTCCAATTTAAACCAATTGTGCATGCTGTGAATTACCTACATTAAAGCAAAGTGCTTTTGCAGAATTACTGCTATTTTAATGCTATTGCATATAATTTCTTCAAAAAGTGAAATGCCAAACAGCTTCAATGTTTTTGTTTTCATTTAGGTTGAATGTAGAAGCAAAGGTACCACTAAGCCATTAACAAATGTACGATCACAAAAAATTAGGACTCCTTTCATTCTCTTTTTCTTTTCATTTGATATTAATTTAAAGATTGGCTGAACCAAAGTGATTTAAAGATATCTCATTTTTAAGCAATTAAGGATGACTAACACTTGCAAATTTATCTGAGATAAAATATCATTAATTTTAAGAAGGCACTGAGAGCAATTTCCAATAGAGACTTTATAAAAAAGAAAGAAAAAGTTAAAAGTATCGACTGAAGCAGTATTTGAAACAAATTTCCATCATATTATAATTCAGATTTAAAAATGGGCAGACAATATTTTGTACGCCAGCTCTTGAGACTTATTTCCAAATATCTATGTTTAACATTTCAATCAACAGGCATGGTTTCTCAAAAAAGTATGTGCAAGGATTTAATTCAGTTAAAGTTATAATCTGATATGTATCAGCCACACTGCATTATTTTTGATTTAAATCAATGGGGAAAAGAGGTCCAGTGATTTCAATGTAATTTTAGGATTGTCAACTTTAGTTAGAATGAAACTTAAATTTGTTTCATCATGTATTTGTTAAAGCAAAATAGGCTTAAAGTTTTATTTTAGGTGATAAAAACTGTATGATTAAATGTATAAAAATATTACATCAATTGCTTCTTTTGCAGTATGAAAATAAATTGGGGTGTATGAAAAGAAAACAGTCATTCTCATTCTGACAATTTACCTTCCTTTTTTACTCTCTACTCTTTTTCTTTATACGTATGCCCACTGGCACTGATGACTATTTGAGCTAATGGAATAGAATTATCTAATTTCTATAAAATAAATCTGATTCAACCTCATTTGGGATTCAAAGATAGTAAGAATAAAGCCACAGATCACATATTACCAAATCATTTAATAACATGTATTAAGAAAACAAGATAAAAAAGGATTTTTAAAATGTGCAACCCAGATGAAGCCAAAAGCAATCCTAATCAAGAAGAATATTTGTAGCTCAGGGTTGAAATGAGGGGTCCTTGGTGCTCTCTGAGCTTGCTTGTTTTCTTGCAGACATTTCATTATCCAAACTAGGTAACATGGTCAGTGCTAGTCCGAATCACGAGGCCCTGTGCACAGTCACTAGCACTGATGATGTTACCTAATTTGAGTAATGAAACATCTGCAAGAAAACAAGCAAGCTCAGAGAGCACCAAGGACCCCTCAAAAACAATCCTTCCAATAAAAATAATTTTTAAAAACCAGTCTAAAGAGGTAGTGCTTGGGGTTTGGAAGGGAGACAACAGGCTTCTTCTGAATCCTGATAAATCTGTGAGTTCGAGAGGCCTCAGGATTTGGGGGTTCATCATCCTTAATTCTGGACGGGGTTGCACCATAGATAGACCATGTGCACAATCTGGGGGTTCTCCTAGATTTGTGACCAGTCATGGCTGGCAGAGCCTTTGTACAACTTCGTGTTGTGCACCAGTTGCACCCTTTTCTGAATCATTAGGCCCTGTGCACAGTAGCTCATGTCCTTGGCATCTCCTGGTTGAAGTACTACAACATGCTCTACATGGGGCTACTCTTGAAGAGTATTTGGAATTACAACTGGTACAGAATGCAGTGGCATGGACAATTCTTGAGGCTCTTCAGTTGACAGTTGTGTCAAAGTTGTTACAATAGTTGCACTGGCTGCTTCTGGTAATTTGCTTCTGATTCCAATTCATGGAACAATGGTCATCACTTTGAAACCTTTTATGGTATGACTCCAGGATATGGGTCCAGAGGAACTGCCTTACCCTGATTGGACTAATCCATCCCACTTGTTCCAGCAGAAAAGGCCTACTTTGGATCCCATCGGCCAACAAATTTTGGCCAGTGAATCCAGGACAAGAGCCTTTTCTGCTGTGGCCCCTGCCCTCTGGAATATTCTCCCATTACAAGTGAGATTTGCTCCCACAGTCATGGCTTTCTGAAAGAGCCTAAAAACTTGGCTCTGCTGTTTGGCCTGGATCCCAACAGGGGCCTGCTACATTGGAAGTGGCTGATGGGATAGAGAAGATTCTCACCCTAGGCTGCCCATCATCTCTGTTCTTAACTTTAATCTTTTTATTCTAATTCTGATTTTTTAGCACTTTTTAATTGGTTATTATATTGTAAGCCAGCCAGAGTTGCTGTATTAGTGACAATGGCTGCATAGAAATTTAATAAATAGATAAATAAAGATGGGAATAATATTATTGATCATGAATACAAATTGATTCAGTCAGAAATTTTCTTTGGGAGCTTGCTGAAATACTACATTCCAAAATTTTCTATAGTGCTGTAGCTATTCCTTTCAACCCTGTATAGTAAATCAGATGGAGAAACCAATGCCAGATAGGTTAACTATTTTAGTATAACAGCTCACAGTTACAAAATCTTGCAAGTCTGAATAGGCTTCTCCCTCTATCTTTGTGTGAATCCTCAAGTTAATTTCTTGGAATGACCCAAACCATGCTTGTTTGTTCTTTATCATGGTTACAGATCTTTCCACTGTCATTCAAAGCCATTCCTATGCTCTCTAGAGTTCCATTGGAATGTACTACTTTGGAGAATTTTGTATTTTTTTCATGCTCCATTGGGAATTGAATAGAGGCACTTGATTGGTGGAAAATATGATGGTGAATTAAATTAGATTATTCACAAGTATATTTGTTCATCTTCTCTAATCCCATACATATTTCCTTTTTTTTCTTTCCTTTTAAAATAAATAGTATTCATCTTGATCTTCGGCAATGTTAGGTTTTTACACTTTCTATTACTAGAACTGATACCGAATCCCAATAACTCAGTTTAAACATGCGGTATACTTGCCATAAAATTTAGCTAATAGAAAAAAATCAGCCTGATATAATTTAAAGCGCTCTCCTCTCTCTTAACAAATTGTGACACAATAAAGGTTAGAGACCAATGATGCAATTATTTCTGAGACATATTGTTAAATTCCCAATATTTTTTTCCAGTTTATCAGTTATATGATTAGGTCACCTCTTTTCACAAAGGTTGAACTAAAGCAAATTTCCATCCTCTTTCATACAAGAAAAAATAGCATACAGCCATTCTGGTATTTTGACATGTAACCAAAAAGAAAACAAAATCAGTGCACATCAAAATCTGAAATGTCTAACACTTTTCAGCTTAGTATAAGTTACAGAGAATAAAGGAAATGAGTATTAAATCCTGTAATATAAATAAATCAGTTTAGTTCAGCCTCTTGATGTGTGTAAAAGCTTTGCATAAATCTCAGGCTGAGGAGCCACAGCTATTGGGACATTAAGTACATTAGAGCTTTACTTTACATGTGTCCAAAGAGCAAAATAAACCTACCGCAAGTGACAATCCAGAACAGTCATGAGACACAACATAGATAAGGAGGACATAGAAGGAAGAAATAAAAATTAAAACATCCACACAAAAATAGTAAAACTATGGAGAAATGACCTTTTACATATATTCTTTCTGCTGAATCTTTTAATGCACTTAATTTATAATCTTTGACCTTTCTTTTATAGAAATATTTTCCTATGAATAGATTTCCCTAGATGCATAAGGTTATATATTATATGCATAAAATAAATATGATCTACCTGGAGGTAAAACGTATTGAAAACAGTAGAATGAACATACAAATAGACTTTATTAGTGTAGGGTACTGAGATTCAAAAAGGGGCATGCATTTGAAACCTTTAAAGAACCTGTAAAGAAAATATAAAATATCCTTCAGAGGAGCTTACTCATGGCATCTTCATATTCTTGGTAACTGTGTGACAATGGTTTGCCCTGCTTCTTCTGGGATGTCTTTTTTCCCATTCCCCAGTGGAAAAGATACACTTTATTTTCCCATCCCTGTATTAACCAAGACTGATATTTGGCAATAGACATCAGCTAGTGTTGACAAGTTGCTGCCATCTGACTGGAGTAAACCACTGGTTAGAAAAGGGAATCTCAGTAGATCTACGGAGTATACTTCCTGAATGGCAAGGGTCTGAACTCTTATGCATTTGGCAGTGAGACTTATTTCTGAATAAGCACATTTAAGGTAAATCTAATCACTATACCATTGGTTTTAAATTAAATTATATTCATGCTGTATTTACATGGAATCTATTCATATGGACCTTTGAAAAAGATTCTTTGAGTAATGACAGCATATATGGTGTAAAAGATTAGAAAACATTTTTTTCCTTCATTCTCAAAACAACCGTCCCAAATCAAGTGCCTTCTAGAAAAAATGGACTTAAAATTGCATGATCTTCACACAAGATGACCAATAAGGAAAATGGAAAATGTTTCTTGCTGATGCCTATAAAACAAGCTACTATAGGCTGTTATACTTCTTTTCCCCCTGTTACTGAATTATTCTTCTGGTCAGCTATGTTTTTTTTTCCTCTATGCATATTGTTTCTTTCTTTTTTAACTGTAAATTGACCAGAATCACCATATATAGCTTTTTGGTCATTTATCCAGATCTCAACAAATATAATGGAACACATTTAATAATATACTGTATCATAGAAAAATGCTTTATTAAAAACACACAACAAACTGCACAAAAATATAGCAACAAAATACATTCAGTTTGTCCTATTAAAAACACACAACAGATAGTTAGAATTATTACCAATATACTAAGTTTCTTTTCTTTAGATCCCTAAAAGAGCAGTTTCAGACTATCTTCTAATGAAATATTGATTATGATTACCATAACTGATTAGCAATTAAAGAATGAGTCACAATTAGCATGTATATTAAAAAGAAATCTTTGTTATTGCCAGAATGGGTATCTGCTAAATCAGTTCTGAACTGTAACTCACTAGTTAAAATTGTTCTTAAATTTTAAGGTTCTCAGTGATAAGCCTACTGATTTTAGAATTCTCTGTTGAAATGAAAACCTGTATAGTGCAACTGACTAGTGCAAGATGGATGCGATGTTTTAAGCATCTAACTCTTTTCTCATCTAATAGGAAATTCACATAAAGATATTGTACATTTATTTATATAAACAATACATATAAATATATATATGCATCTATCTACTGGAAAAGTGAAACCAATTCTACCATTAAGTAGAATAAGACTTTATCCAGGAAAGTGATTTGTTGTTTTTTTTTAAAATCACATATAATTAGTTATTTTTATTTATTATTGTTTGATATCTGCAGCCAGGGACAAATCCTTGAGGGAGTTTCTATGTTAACTGCTGGGATGATCAAGGTGACTGAACAATATTTACTGTATTACTTTGCCTCAAGCAACAAGTGGTTTTGGCTAATCCTAAAATCCCAAAAGAATCTTTCCTTAAACTTACCCAGATTGGTGGGCTCATACTTGTTTAATCATAGAGCTAAGTAATAAAGTTTTAACCTTTTCAAGTTTCTACCAATATGTCATTAGTGTATAAATAATAGGACAAATTTATCACATTCTTTGTGTGTAACATTTATAACAAGAATTCTGTCCTCCTGAAGCAAGAAGTGCTTATTACAAGAATATACCAAAACTATCAAAGAAATTTTAATTCTAACTTCTTCATGTGGGTTAGTTCACCTTTCTTTAGGTGCTATTCATTTGTTCTTCCATTGCAATAACTCTCCTTTAGAATACCGGCTTTATCGAATTTATAGAGCATTTTTGTTTTCTGGAAAATTCTGCACACTCTTGCTTGACAAATCAAAAAGACGCATTTCCATGACACCAGCATTCACATTTCACTGGGAGGAAGGGTTCTGTTGTTAAAGGACACTTATGTAGTACCCACAATAGAATTTATCAGTAACTAGCAATATACATAACTTAAGGGCTACTCTTTATTTATAAAGCAGTGATATAAATTGATTACAGATAATGGTATCAATGAAAAGCTATTCTTCATACTCTTCCTCTTTCATCAGATAATGAAAATTTGATATAAGAAGAGTAACTTTAACCTTTCATATTCTAGTATTTGGCAATCATTGCTTCAAAAAGAAATGAAAAAAATCAAATTCTCTGACCAAAAAGCCTTATTCATGTTTTGATGTTAATAAGATGGGCTGAGGTTAATTTGTGATAAAGAAATGGCAGTCCCAATAATTTTAGTACAAGTAGGCTTAAGGAGCCAGAAGAACATTCTACAGAAGGAATAACAGATTATCTTTTATTTGTGCTCTAGATATTAATTTGGTGGTTCTTATTTCTAATTATATATGCAGGGCTTTTTTTGTCATAGAACGCCCAGAACGGAGTTCCGGCACCTTTTTGGGATGGAACCTTGTAGGGTAGGCAAGGCAGGTTGTATGACGTGTATGAGTTCCGGCACCTTTTTTTTTTTTTTTTTTTTACAAAAAAAGCACTGTATATATGAATATAAAAGAATAAATCAATCTAGAGTTCCCACTCAAAGCACAAATGATCAGGCTCAAATTATCATACTTTGGATACATTATGTAAAAACCTAGCTCTCTGGAGAAGGTTCTTATGTTGGGACAGGTGGAAGAAAGAAAAGAAGAAGACCAGCAACAAGGTGGACAGACTCAGATACAGTGGTAATGGGTGCACCTCTGGAAGACCTGAAGGACCAGGTTAGGGGCATATCATGAACAAAATTTTTCTATTGGTTTGCTAAGAGTCAGCACTGCTTTAATAGCAGATAATCAATACAATAATACTTTTCTTGGTTGTGCATTGACAACCATTTCAGACAGTGGATTCCAGCATACAATATGATGACTAGATATTCTTAAATCACCTCAAATGTCATGAAATTTTAACTAGTAATCACAAACTCTTAAGCAACCTGATGCCCAAATTTGGTGTTCTTATCTGGTGTTTTGGCTTTGTCAAGATTACCAAAAGATTACCAAAATCTTACTAAACTCAATGATCCTGCAAAATTTTAGACCAAATAAATAAATAAAACATTACCTTGGGGGAGATCTCAGTGTGGTTTTGTGAGATGACAGATAAGTCAGCCATCTTGGTTACTATATTGTGAACTCCTTCTCAGAAATATGAACATCTATTATGTGTTGTAAACCTAGTACACCTAGTAAACTGAACCTGAGCTACAAATTTGAAAACATCCAGGAGCTGTATCTATAGCAGCCCAAACTCAAATTAAGGGTGCTGATCAAGAGAATAGTGTGATAGAAAGTTTCCATTGTAACACTCGCAACTAGTCAATTTTCAATACAGTACATAATACCTTATCTCTTCCTCTCAGTCTATGCATTTAAATATTCAAATACAGTATAAATGTAAGAACATGGTATATACTTTACCTGATCTTTCAAGTTCTTGCCTAAATCTTTTACATCTTTCATGTTAATTGCATTCTTTCCTCCCTTCTCCTTGCCCTTCTTCTTGTTTTTCTTTTTGAACAAGCATTTCTTACACAGACAGAAACAGCAGGTAAGGACTAATAAGATGGCAACTATGGCTATGGCTATTAAGGCCCAAGGTGGCACTGTGAAGAGAAAATACACACAAAATAGAGTAACAAGATTGTTAACCAAGAAGGCAAAGACAGAATCTATATTTTTAGTAAATATAGTTAGCAATCATTTACAGTATGGCTAATGATAATAGAAGATAACAAAATACAAAGACCTGCAAATAGAAATAGAATGACTGTGGCAAAAGAAAGCAGAGGTAATACCAATAGTAATAGGTCAATATAAAAGGGAAAAATGCATTGCTATAAGCATATACTACAGGTGACCCAACAAAGTAGAAGAAATAGATGAACTTTTTGCTAATCAATTAACAAATGTATGTAGGAAACATTCCACAATAGTAATGGGAAACTTTAACTACCCTGATATCAACTGGGAGACAAACTCTGCAGCAAGTGGGAGATTGAACAGATTCCTAACCAACTTAGTTGACAACTTTGTCATCCAAAAGGTAGAGAAGGGAAGTAGAGAAAAAGCAATACTGGCCCTAATAAAGAAGAAGTGATAAAGGGAGTTGATGATGCTGGAACCTTGGGCGAGAGTAACCACATCATATTGGAATTCAACATAATGCAAACACAATAACATATAATCCAACCAGTCTCTTTAACTTTAAAAGTGCTGATATTAACAAACTCAGAGAGAGCCTAAGAAAAATTCCATGGATAAAAATCCTAAAGGGGAAAACAACTCAAGAAGCATGGGAAACTCTGAAAAATATGATCATAAAATCCCAGTCCAACACAATACCACTGAAAAAAAACAAAACAAGAAATCCAAGAAGAAATCAGCATGGCTGCACAAAGATATTTCTGATAAACTGAAAGACAAAAAAGGATAAATACAAAAAATGGAAAGAGGAATAAGAAAGGCAGAATATCAGCAGATAGCCCGAATCTGCAAAGATTAAGTCAGGAAGGCAAAGGCTCAGAATGAACAAAGACTTGCAACAAAAGTCAAAGATAATAATAAAAAAGTTTATTTCAACATATAAATAATAAGAAAAAAGTCAAGGAGGCAATTGTGCCACTAAAGGGAGAAAATGGCAAGGACATAACTGGCAGTACAGAGAAAGCAGAGCTACCTAACTCATTCTTTGCATCAATCTTCACGCAAAAAGAAACTATAGCCAAAACTACCAAAAACATAACTATAAAAGACAGACTAGAAATAAAAATTAAAATAAGCAAGAAAATGGTGAGAGAACACCTGTCTGATCTTGATTAATATAAATCAGCAGGATCTGACGGACTACATCCCAGAGTTCTGAAGTAGCTGGCAGATGTTATGTCAGAACCATTGTACTATATATTTAAAAACTCCTGGAGCACCGGGGAGCTACCAGAGGATTGGAAAAGAGATGATGTGGCTCCCATCTTCAAAAAAGGAAAAAAGAAAAAAAAAAACAGACCCAGGAAACTACAGACCAATCAGCCTAATATCAATACTGGGAAGATACTGGAAAAAATAATTTAAAAAACCCATAGCTGTGAACATCTAGAAACAAGGTTATAACTAGTAGCCAGCACTACTAAACCAATCTTATTTCATTCTTTGACAGAGTGTCTAAATTAGAAGATCAGCAAAATGCTATGGACATAGTATACTTAGACTTCAGCATGGCATTCGACAAAGTAGACCATGACCTATTTCTTAGTAAACTAGAAAACTGTGGGATAGACAAAATCACCACCAGATGAATTTGTAACTGGCTGACAAACTATACTCAATGAGTAGTCCTTAATGGTACTACACCTACATGGAAGGAAGGAAGCAGTGGGGTACCACAAGGTTCTGTATTAGGCAGGAATAGCCAACGTACCAGCAGACAAGCTCAGGATCCAAAAAGGATCCAAAAAGATCTTGATAGACTTGAACAATGGGCTCTATCCCATTTAATGTAGAGAAAAGCAAGGTTTTACATCTAGGCAGAAAAAACCAAAGGTGCAAGTACAGATTAGGTGAAACCTGGCTTAAAAACAGAAACTGTGAGAGGGACCTTGGAGTCCTAGTGGACAATCACTTAAACATGAGTCAGCAGTATGCGGCAGCAGCCAAAAAAGCTAATACAATCCTTGGTTGTATAAACAGAGGCATAGAATCAAAATCATGTGAAGTATTAGTACCGCTTTATAAATCCTTAGTAAGACCAAACCTAGAATACTGCATCCAGTTTTGGTCACCACATTACAAAAAGGATGTCAAGACTTTGGAAAATGTGCAAAGAAGAGCAACAAAGATGATTAAGGGCCAGGAGACAAAAACACATGAAGAACGGTTGCAGGAATTGGGTATGGCTAGTCTAGAAAAAAGAAGAACTAGGGGGGACATGATAACAGTATTCCAGTATTTGAGGGGCTGCCACAAAGAAGAGGGGGTCAACTTATTTTCCAAAGCACCAGAAGACAAGACAAGAAACAATGGATAGAAACTACTCAAGGAGAGAAGCAACCTGGAATTAAGGAGAAACTTCCTAACAGTGAGGACAATTAACTAGTGGAACAGCTTGCCTTTAGATGTTGTGGGTGCTTCATCACTGGAGGATTTTAAGAAAAGACTGGACAGCCGCTTATCTGAAATGGTATAAGCTCTCCTGCTTGAGCAGGGGGTTAGACTAGAAGACCTCCAAGATCCCTTCCAGCTCTATTCTGATTGATAAATTCCTTGGATGCAATCCCAAAACAACTGGAGCACCACTTGAATGACAAATTCACCATCAATGAATTGCAACAGACAGCTTTATTTGGAACAGCTTACACCTTGCGACAATACTTCTAACACCATCGAATATCAACATCTACCTATCCCAGGTCCTTGGGAATAGGTGGATAAAAATGTCAAATACAGTCTAATCAACAAACCATAATAATAATTGCAAAAGGCAGCTTTACTTGAAACAGCTTACATCCTGCAGCAATATCTTTAACAACATCAAACACAAGATCTGCATATCTCAGGTCCATAGGATGGGCAAAATAATAAATAAATAAATAAATAACCTTTATTGTCATTTTTTATATTGTGGGCACAATGGCACACATAAAATAATGAAATTTAGTTGCCCGCTCTCAAAGTGAAACATATACATGACACACACCTAAACATACTATGTACAACATATATATAGACCCACATCCCTACATATACATAGCAAATAAATATTAAATACTGTTTATAAATATTAAATGTATAAAATGCCAAATCCGCTTTAAACATCTGGCTGAATATGCAATGAATCACAATAATAATAGTGACCTATTATTGGATTTTATAGTCTCACTAGTTTAAGAAAAATTGGTACACTAATAAATCTGAATTATCCATCCAAACCAACAGGAAATCACATAAGCAATTGCATTTTTTCAGAAAAAACAGGTTCTAATTGTTCTTCTACTGAAGGAAGCATGAGTTTAACATAAAGTTACCCTCATAACCCACCTTGCATTTTGGCCAGGAAAATAAAGCAAGCTTTAAGTCAGCAAGAGCTGGTTAGGAACTTGTGTCATCCAGATCTTAAGAAAACAAGCGTATGTGATCTGAACAGTCAGATATAAGCAGCATTTATCCACTTGCTGTTGCTTTTTCTTGACAATGACTCAGATGCAGGCCAAGGTCATATTAAGTGAAAGACAATGACTATCCAGTAAAAAGAAATTTATATTATGAATGATCATAAATTACAGGCACTATACAAATGAAATAAGTATGTGTGAAAGTGGGATATGTGTATGTCCATAAAAGAGAAACAGTCTATTTAAAAAACCCTGTAAAATCAGAATGATTCCGTTCATACAAATTGGATGTGTAGGCTGTAATATAAAGCAAAGTTCATAGTGACTATGAAGGAAAGCTTTACTTAAATGGAATCAGAGTTTTAAGCCAACAAAGGTCATGCATACAATCTGTCCGACACAGAAAATATTCTTCCAAACAACTTACACAAAATCTCTAAAATTATGTTTTGTAATATGCAAAAGTGAATGGCATTTGATAGACGGTACCCAAGAATTATAAAAGGAAAATGTACAGAGTAAGTACAGATCAAATTAACTAGGCAACATAATAAGTATCAAAAGTTAATATTTTATTGTTGAAAGTTCTATAAAAGGAATTGCCAATACAGACATTTATTGTTACTCATTAATTTCTAGCATGAGGGGTACAAGTATCGTGACCCACCCAATTATCAGACCTATGGATTACTCCTTTTTGTTAGCTGCTATCTTTGAGCATTGGTTGTGATTATTCTTTGGGAATTGGATTTTGGGAGAGATTCTCTTTATATCATCCAGCTGAATGAATAATTAAAAATGGTTTTCTTGTGCCTCAGGATCTTTTCAAGAAAGCAACTATCTCAGGAAAAGACATGGGGAGGGTCCATTCATAGTATGTGTCAGTATTTAAAATGATCAGATGAATCAATAGTCTTCTTTCAAGATATTACTTTGTTAAAACATAAACTCAAGTTATCTCAGTATTGTGGATATGCATACCATTTTGACATCTCCATTTACAAGACATTTGAAAAAAAATTCTTTGTGCATTCAATCTGAAGCTCTGAAAAAAGTCTATAGCGCATTTGGGTGACCTTATTTTTGACTATGAACTTTTTCAATCAGGTGAACAATTTTCTGTTCCAACCAAGTGAATAGAACTGAAATTGAAATAATAAATGGGTAGAGCTGCTAAATGTGCAAAGGTTTTAGCACACGACAAGATACAGAGACACTAGTAGCTACTGTCCCTAGAGTTAGATTGTAAAGATAAATGTTTTACCATGCTTCTTTAAGAAGTCATTAATTGCATCATTAAAGAAAGTTAATGAAATCTACATGTCCATATTGATTATTTGTGATTCTGAAATAGTCTTCCTTTTCTTTAAAATCTGCATAAGCAATTCTAATAGGGCAGTGGTGGCGAACCTATGGCACGCGTGCCAGAGGTGGCACTTGGAGCCCTCTCTGTGGGCACGTGCACTGTTGCCCCAGCCCTGCCTCCCCCCAGCCCCCACCTCCCCCCAAGCCCCCTCCTCACCAGCAGCCCCCCCGGAGGAGAGTCGCCCCTGGGCGCGGCCTGCACGGAGCAGCGCAGCCAAGCACATGGCAGCCGGGCAGCAGGGACAAGACTCCACCCTTGTGCCCCGTTGCACGCAGATGATGCTACAGGGCGTGGGTGGAGGGCATGGCCATGGCAGCGCTACAGGGCCGCCTGGGCGATCTGCGGCGGGCCGTGGAGGTGATGGGTGGCCCTGAGGGTGGGCAGGGGGGGAGCAGGGGTGGTGGGTTTTGGGCACTCGGTCTCTAAAATGTTCGCCATCACTGTAATAGGACAAAAATTATTGGGGGAAAAAACAGTGTCTAGAAGCACCTTTTCTGACCAACAAATTTATTTAAAAAAATATTTTATTTGCAGCTCACAAAAGTTTATGCCTTTCAATATAATTTGTTAGTTAGAAAAAGTGCTGCCAGACTTCTGATTTTTATTGTTATAAACTATTATGGCTGTCTTCCTATAGTGTCTAAAAAAATAATGAAAAGAGGCTAATGCTATGACAGATATATAAAGCTAATGATACAACAGCTAACAATTGGGTGGATTAGTTACATGCAACTACTATTACATGATTTATTCTGCATTACATAGCAATATCAGCTGTACTTGAAATTAATCTGCTTACAGATTTCAGTAGATAAACTACTTCAAGCTTAAAGCAACAAAACCTTGATGCAGAACTTTAAACCAGACAACTGCTAACTTCATTTTTAAAAGCCAAAGGGGGAAATGCTACATCTGCCTTAATTGGATTGAAATAAATATTGCCATTATGATATTTTTTCATTGTATTATCACAATTAAATGCACATTTTAAAAAAGCTACATTTTTTTTTGTTTGGAAGAGAACATCTAGTTCTAGAGCATACAGTCACAAACTGGAATTTGTTTGGTCAGGTCAGCAATGTGAAAAATTTTTTATAACTCTCACGAAATGCAATCAAACTCATTAAATTAAACAAGGGGAAGCCTTTAATCATATGTGAATTATGCAGATTCAATTTGACATGAGATTATACAAACATTATTCTGCTTTGTTATAGTTATCACCAAGATGTCTTGAATTAGAATTTGTGAGACATGTCACTACAACAACAACAATAACAACAACAAAAAGCAGCAGGATTTTTGCTCTTCCTGAAAACAAAGTCATTACGAAGAATGAAAATCACCAGATTGGCAAAGTGGGAGAATGACAAAAGACTCAGATTTCTGGTGCTGAACAATGCTACTTCCCAAACACCTTGCTAACATTGAGTGCTTTTGAAAGCTTTTTGGCACAGAGTGAGTTGTCACTGAAGATTTGATTTAAGTATGTCTCTGAATTGAAAAGAGAATCAAGGAAGAAATTCTATTAGATGAGTCACTCTACACAAAAAAACTGATATAAGAAATAAGTGCCATTACACTTTTGGGAAATAAATTATATATCTCTTACTATCTAATCTATCTGTCCATCTATCCCTGCCCCATACACACATAAAGCACTTAAGCAGGAACTTCTTCCTTGACAAGAGTTTTCAGTTATTTCATGCTGCAAAGAATACCACCTTCCTAGACTAACCATAAAAGGATTGTTCCAAACACAAAGAAAACCATTTCCGAGATGAATTTAAAGATAATGGTCAGGTTGCTTTACTTTCCATTCCAGATATTTAACAGTATTATTATGTCGACAATGATTGATTGCAGGATTTGGCTTTTCTGCAAAAAAAGCATGATTTCTAACTGGTTTGATAGTAGAACAGTAGTGGTCATTAACTTTGTTGCAGGAACTACTGCCAGGGTGATAAATGGATTTTGTTTGCATTAGTTTCTGGAGACAAAAAGCATCATTTAATCTCATTAATAAAAACTAATCAAGTGCAAACTTAGATCATCTCCAGAGCTCAACAAGAAGACTGTTTTTTCCTATTTGTTTGATTTAGAAAAATTTAAAACGTGGAAATAATTAAAAATAACTGTTAATCAACCTGTATATTAAAAATTTCCATCTTATTTTCAGTGATCTCTCCCTCTCATCATCTATACAGAGGTGGGTTCATCATTTTAGCAGCTATTTCTCAAGTTCAATTTGTCTTATTTAAATAGAAACACTACCAACCTAATAGGCCAGTAATTATTGCTTTTGAAGTGCATTATAAGACAATGAAAAATAATAGGGTCCTTGGGACTGTAAACACATCCACCTATGAACTAAATATATGCCTCTCCTGGCTGGTCAAGGCTGCCTGGGAGATGACACATGGGTGGGTCTAAGCAATGATTAACTTATCCTTGAGGGAGTGGGTCCTTTTAAAGTGGCATTGGTTCATCATCTTCTCAAGAAACCATTTCTGGACTCCACGGTTATAGATAATTCAGAAAAATTGTCTATTTCTCACTTTCCCTTTTTATGGAAGGTGGTTGAGTAGATGATGGTATTATAGCTCCATGAGTTCCTGGATTAATAAATTATCTGTACTACTTCCTCAGAGGATTCAAGCCTGGATATCGGACAGAAATAGCACTGGTTCTGGTAGTACATCCATCTTGGCTCTTCTTAACCCTTTTGGCAGCTTTCAATACCATTGATCAATGTATCCTTTTTGGTTAGACTAGCAGCTTTCTCTGCCCTCACCCCTGACCTATGGAACATCTTGTCCCCTGAGGCAAGATGGGCCCCCACTTTTCTACCTTTTGGATGAGCGTTAAGACCTGGCTCTGTCAGCTAGTATCTGACATGTAAAACTGGGGGTGGTTGGTGGCTTAAGGGCGCTCCCTCTGTCCTTTTATCTTTTAAACTTTGTTTTAAAAATGTGTCTATTTTTCTATAGACTTTATGGTTTTTATTTGTAAACTGCCAGAGTCAATTAGATAGATGCAAGGTGTATAAATTTGATACACCTATGTTAACATACACCTATGCTGCGCTTACAAAGTCCATTTCTTTCCATTCTTTGTGTTTCTGAATGAGTGCCTCAACTTGAGTGGCTGATGGTGAGATGCCATTTGCTGTTCCAAGGCAACAAAATATCTTGGGCTGACTTTGTTGCTTATCCATTTAACTTGTGAATTCTGCATCTCCATTTCTTTTAGAATCCCTGCTCTCTTCTCTGAATCTCAGCTTTTGGATATATTACAATATGTTTATTAATAAATTTTGAATTGAGTGCAGTTTTTATTGATACATGAATGAATGTTTAGATCACACTACTCGGTATGCTTACTGATAACAAGATGTGAGATAATATGCATAGCCGTATATATCAGTATGCTACTGTAAATGAAACACCAGGACCTCCTAAAACAACCATGGAATACAGATAAATTTTACTCACTGATTAAAACAGACCAATCTTCTATTTTAAACTCAGTAGGAGGGTAGCTTCCTGTTAAAATTTAAAGATATTTCAGGAGAATCTTGATTTTGTTTCCTTAAGAGGGGAAAAAAACCCTTCAAGTTTAAAGCAGCAGGCAAACTGCTCTGATTTATTTATTTATTTAAAACATTTATATCGCTACTCATCTTATAATCAACTCTGGGCAGTTCCCAATCAGAAATTAAAACAGCATAAAAGCCATATTAAAACTATAAAACCAAATACATTAAAATGATAAAAATCACCTCCTCTTATCCCAGCAGTTGAGAGGAAAGCCAGGTCTTCAAAGGTTTATGGAAAGCTAGGAGGGTAGAGGGCTTGCGATCTTTGGGGGCGAGAGTGCTCCAAAAGGCAGGGGTTGTCCGCAGAAAAGACATGCTTCCTAGCTCCCATTAGATGGCAAAATTTGGGGAAGGGACTAGAAGCGTGCCCATCCTATCTTACCGGGTAGGAGAGGTAGATGTCCTTAGGCAAAGATGTCCTACAGCTAATCTGCCCCTGTGCCATAAGGCTCTAAAGGTAACAAGAAAGGAAATATGAATTTTTGAATGGATATTTGTTTTCTGAGCCCATCATTGCTAATAATGTTCAATAATGTTTATTGAAGATTATTTTCCTGTCTTTTTACACTCTCTTGAAAATTATGTTCTCCTTTTTATTCTTAAGGTTTCGTATTGCTTAGTCTACATTTTTTCTTGCAGCCACCTTACTGTTTTCTGAAGAGATACAATTAATGGTACATTGCTGCTAATGTTACAGGTTCAAATAATTGTTGATTACCTCTAACAAAGTTTTTATTAGGAAATAAGCAAGAACATAGCTGCCTCTTTAGTTAATGTCAGCATACTTGCCAAAAAAAAAAGTGATAGCTAGATTTTTGCAACAAAAGCAATTACTCATAAAATCTTATATAATTACCTCATATAGCCCTAATATATCAACTGTTTAATAATTTTAATTAGGAATAGGGCTGCTGTTGTAAATGGAACTGTAAGTAACCTGCATTTTTTTATTGGCTTTCAGGAAGAAATGCAAACAAAGCGACATAAAATTCAAGTACTCTCTTGGTCTCAAGCATTTATTCCTGGCTTGTAACTTTGCAGTAGTTTTCACTTTCCCCAAATAATCTCAAATTATTTATGTTACATTAATGAAAAACTGTGGAAATTAAGTTTAAAAAAAACAACAAACCTATCATAAAACAGATCAAATTGTCACACATCTGTATAAAACAAACTCACTAGCATAAAACAGTGTTTCTCTCAAGACCCTTTCCCACTTTTAAGAATTATAGAGCACCTCAAAAGAGTTTTTCTTGTTATGGGTTATATTAAGGGTCTGCAAACTTGGCAACTTTAAGAATTGTGGACTTCAACTCCCAGAATTCCCCAGCCAGCCAAAGTCTTAAAATTGCCAGGTTTGGAGACCCCTGCGATAGATTGTAAATATTTCCAGTGCCATTACTGCTTCTTGTGAATGTTCGATGGGATTATTTTTAAATATAGGCTGGCAAATATTTTGCCAATTCATGAGGCTCTTGGGAGACTCCCAGATTCTCAAACCACACTTGGAGAAACATTATTATACAGTATAGAGAATCACTTTTATGAACTCATAAGAAAAAAGTTCTAACAATGAATGTGAATACATTCATAAGGATTCCTATCTTTACTGAAAAATAAACTTTGTTTTCATATTTTTTTGTTTTAATGAAGCACATTTTACTAATGAAAATGGATTTTTTAAAAATACTGAATAAAACTTGGCTATTTCTGAAGGAACCAACAGAGACAGCTTGAAAAATGAAGCATGTAAAGTAGGAGGAGAAAATTGAGGTGAAGTCTCTGTTGAGCTAAGCTCAACATCTGAGATTTCATGAACACATCCACATAATATTATTGGCAATAATACGGAGGTGCTTGGACTTTGTCTTCTCAATTATTTTTGATTACACAATCTAATCTATAGCCCTAAGTTTCCCAGGGTGGTTTCTCTTCCATGTATCAATATATCTGTAAAATAAATTGTCTGTCTGTCTGTCTGAATTCTTTACAGATTGAAATATTTATGCATGTTAAACTTTATTCATTATTACTTCACTTTGCTGCAACACTAATTTTAATATTAACCTGGATTGATACAGAATAATTCTGGATATGTGGATTTGGGCAATATCATTTTCAATGAAACCAATATACAAAGCAGCAGTAAAAGTAAACAATGACATCGTTAATGCTATTTTAATTATAATACTTTGTTTTACGTTTCAATAAACATAGCACTTCTGCTCATATTTATAGGATCTAAAACTCAAGGATTACTTTGACAAACTAGAAGCAATTCTGTTGAAAGTGAAAGAACTGATAAAAAAAATGATAAGAGCTGCTGGGGATCATTTACTTGTTTACCATGCCCCTGGGATGAAGCTAAAGAGAAATGAAAATGAATATTGCTGCCATTTCTTACAGTAAGCCTTTATATCACAAAATGAATGGATTTTCTTCTCACAATTGGTAAAAAGAATTCCACATTCCCTAAACTCTTAGCCAAGAATGTTTTATAGCTATTACTTATTTAGAGTTAGTCAAGAGAGTAAGGTTGCTTGGGTCTTAGTTTTTAAGTTTTGCCAAGGCCTCATTAGGTACTTGCCCAACAGATACCTCTGAACTTTTTCTTAAAAAAATAATAATCTGTAAAACATTAGAAGGGGATGTCTGAATAGAACATCAAGGAAAAAGAAGCATAAAAACAGCTGGATCTCAGAATATAAAATATGCTTGCACAGCATGAGGGTACTTGTGTGGGGAATCCCATTTGTTCTATTACATTACAAAACTGCATATTCAACAGTGGTGGCTTGGATGAAAAGTCATGTCACAGTATTTGGTCAGAGACATATGGGCTTTATGGGGCCAGGGTATCCCATTGTGGTGCTCTTAGTGGCTGGCTTTCCTCAGGGATAATTGCTTTCCACATGAAGCAGAAAATTAATGTCTTGAACATTTGTGTGGCTTCATTTACAGGAAGGAAGTGCTTAGTACAGAGGCTAATTTTGTGCTTTGCTTCGTTTCTCATACTGCTGAACAGGGGTTACAGGATGTGATTCTCTCTCTAAAGCTACAAACAGAAGTTTAAATCTGAAGGGCAGGAAAGATAAAAAGTTAGGTTAGGATATTTTGGAAAGGACAGGATAGGATATTTTGAACAGTCCAAACAAGTTGGATTGGCCTCCACAGAGCAATTCAAATCCTATGTCTCACCCCTAAACCAAAATACAATTATATCAGCTTGACAACATACTTAAATATATCCTTTCCAATTGCATCCAAGGGAAAGATTTTTAACAAATGAAAAAGGGCAGGAAAACATTCACATTCCTTCAACTTCATTTCTGTCCTGCTGGGCTTCAGCCATTAAGACATTAGAACAGTTGAGTGTTTTGATGCTGAAGCACTCCAATTTCAGCCTAGGACTGTTTGATTGCTTTGTTTCAGCCTATTTCCACATTACTTTGCTAAACCTTTTTAAAACATCAACAGAAAAAATTATATGTTTTCAGGCATGTATTTCCCTTAAGATGCATTTTGAATGCACATTTATTCTTTTGCACATTTGCAACTAAAATAATTAGTTTTGTGACATATTATCCCCAAACATATATTTTCTGTATGGTTGTCCTTAACCATATGTTTGTATGCATTTTATTTGAGTAGGATATCGAACTATTAAGTTATAAAACATACAGATTTTAACATAAGAATGCATCTTGGTTTGAACATGCATTCAGGAAACATGAAATTTCCAAATTATTTCAACCATTTATCATTATAATTATATGATTATACAACAAGGTTTCTGGTGCTGCATGTGCTACATTGCCTGATTTAGATATCTAAGTCAAATTTTAAATAATTGTGTTAGAAACAATCAGTAGCTATTAAAATGTAATTTACCAGAAAAACTTGTCAGTTTTTTCCCCTGTAGGAAAGGCAATGAAATGTTGAACTCTTTCTTGAAGATTTAGAATATAAAGATCTTTGTATGTTGGATATAAAGGTTTTGAATATAAAAATCAGATTATGTTCAGCCAAAGATTGAGGAGAAAGAGCAAAATCAGATTTAGAAATGTGCAAATGTCATTTTTAAATGGGCCACACCATTTGTTCCTTTTGGAATTGGGACAACCATTTGTTTGGAATGTTATAGGGTTTCCTGCTTGAGCGGGTGGTGGTGGTGGTGTTGGACTAGAAGACCTCCAAGGTGACTCCCACCTCTGTTATTCTGATCAGAACCTAGGATCTGTCTGTCATTCACAATGGCCAGTCACTTACATTTGGATAGATCACAATTATGGACAGTGGGAAGTGATAAAAGGTGTGAGGTGCAATTTTTGTGAGAGATAACAAAAGGACTAGTAAATCATTCAGAAAATATTAACATTGCCGGGTTTCAGATTGAAACCTTTGCTCTGCACATACAATTCCCAGTGTATTTTTCACATATTCCCCAGTTTCTTGAAATTAGATGTCACATAAACAAGAGTAGGATATCACATCAGATTTCATACTATCCAGCAAAAAGCGTATTCAAAGGTTTTGCTGAACCAGTGCTGACAAAATCTACTACTAGAGCTGTGATTTCACATGTTGTGTATATAATAATAATGATGAATCATACCCTTAATCCATGCAATAATATTAATAGACTCTATCAATGAAAATAGGTAGGTGTGGAATGTTGCAAGCACATCAGATGGTTGAAGAAAAAAGAGCATTGGAAGAATATTTGAAGGACAATGAAGAAGATACACTGAAGCTAGTATACCAGGAAGCCTTAGTGACTACTGAAGAGACTAAACTGACCAAATGAAGAACAGAAAAGAGACATGGGAAGACAAAGTATTACATGGTCAGTGCATTAAAAAATAGTAGGCAAAGCAGATAATAACAAGACCTGGCAATGGCTAAGAACAGGAAAGTTGAAAAAAGAGACAGAAGGGCTATTTATGACTGCACAAGACCAAACCTTAAGAACAAATGCACAAAGTCAGAATTGAGAAGACAGCAACAGACAGCAACAGGCAACAACAGTGCTGCATTGCAAAGAAGCTGAATAAACAATGGACTACCTGGTAAACTGCTTAAGATGATTGCACAGACTGATATCAAATATAACAAAGTAGCAACAATGGTTCATTGGAAGTTCTGCAAGAAATACCATTTGTCTGAAAGCAAGAACTGGTGGGATCACAAAATAGAGAAAATCATAGAAAATGAAGAAGCTAAATTGTTGTGGGTCTTTAGAATTCAAGCAGACAGGCACCTGCCACATGATACCCCAGACTTAACAACTGTCCATAAGAAAGACAAAAAAGTCTGGACAGTGGACGTGGCAGTACCTAGAGACAGTAGAATAGAACAGAAAGAACTGGAGAATATAATGAAATACAAACATCTGCAAATAGAAATAGAATGACTAGGGTAAAAGAAAGCAATAGTAATAGGCACCTTGGATCAATCCCATGGTTTGAGGCAACTCTGAGCAACTTACAGTGTAAATATATATATATAATATCCAGTCAATTATAAAAATAAAAGCAGATTAAAATTACAAAAAATTAAAACAAACTGATTATGTAAGAATTATGTAAAACAAACCAAAAATGTAAGATTTTCATGACTTCAAAATCCTCATATGTTGCTGCCAACTCAGATCCCAGTAATATACATTAATGGGATCTGAGTTGGCAGCATCATATGAAGATTTGACATTTCATATGTGAAGTTTGGGGTTGTTTTGTGCCACAGTAAATTTCTTTCCTCTTGGTTACACAGAATACCAATTTTGAGATCCATTCATCTAGTCTGAAAATATAATTTTGATATCGGTTTAACATATGTTCCAATTAAAGTTAAAAAGATTTATCTGTAGTTCTGAAGTAAAATAATCTATATAATGTCTGTATATTAAAGTATGTTATTTTGAAAAATCAATAGTAGATATCTGATTTTGAACTAAACTAATAATATAATTTAATTATATAAAGCATTACAATTGTATGCAAGAATTGATAAATGAGATTTTTATGGCAAACTTTTAATATTTTCATTTTAATCCCTACAATTATCCATTGGCTAACCTTACTTTTTGCTATTTATCAAAATCTGTTTGTTAAGTTATTTGATAAAGCTAACTTTAAGCTATTTGATAAAGCTATATGTACTCTTTACATCCATAGATCCAGAACAAGCAAAGCAATCCAGTGGTAGCATATATAACATACATGATATAACTAAATATGCTAAGATCAAAATACCCAGAATCATGGATCTCATCAACCTTTACCTTACTCCCTACTTTCAGTTTGAAGGACAAATATACCAATAAATCAGAGAAATCCCCATGGGATCACAACTCTTAGGACTCAGCATAAACCGTAAAGAAAACAACACACTATCCTTTCTGGATATCCTCATCACCAGAAGACGCAATGGCAAATTAAAAACACAAATCTACTACCACAAAACAATTCTTAGAAGAAGACAATGAAATTACTAGAGATAGGCTCCATTTAAAAAAACATTTCTTTGGGTTAAGAAAAAGATGTGCATTTTAATGAATTAATCAACTACTGCCCAATACCCAATTATTAACAATGGTATTTTCATAAATAATTTTGATCAACTGCATTCATATATATCACAATGCAGATTTAATTATGTAACATCTGGATTGAGATGGTGAAAGAACCTTTGGTTATACATAATAAAGCCAATCAGTTCAAGCATCAAAAAGCTATGGAGTTATTTCACAAGTTTAGCATCAGTTATAATGCTCGTAGTTCCAGACCCAACTACCATTAAAATAAACGGAAGGACTGTTAATTGCTTCTGTAGGCGTCTGATCTGTCTGTTTAGGGATCTGGCCAAGTTCCAGCCAAAGCATTAATCCTTCCTGTGTTTCAGATGAAAAACTTTTAAACAGCACACAAAATAATTAAATCAGAGCAGAACAATATTGAATGTAACAATTTGTTAAGACTGTCTCTTTGGCATCAGCATATAAAGGATGTTCTGATAATCAGACGGAGGGATAGTGAGGTTACAGTTCAGTTGAGGAGATGGCAGATCTTCTTCCACAGTCAACTTTTAAGCCATTCTGCTGATCTTCAACCTTACCCTTCTACTCAGCCTCAGTTTGTCAGAAAATATACAAATACCATCCATATTATTTCCCAATCCTATCTGTTAACATTTGGTAAATTGGCTTTTTCTATCTCTAACATGATTTAAATTTTAAATTACTAGGTATTTACCAGAGACAATGAATATATTTTCAGGCAAAAAGAAAATAGAAGATGGAGTTCCAATCTCAATCTTTATATAATATCAGTCCTGTTTTTGCATTTTCTAACAGCTGAAAAGGGGAGTGATTGGATTGATAGTAGAGGAAGGACAAATGGATCGATAAGAAGAATGTTATAAGTAAAAGAAAGATAGGGTTTTTTTTAAACTTGGTTGCATCTAACTGCAGGTGAGTACAGTTCTTCAGTAGGCTTGTGACCAGAAAAATAAGTCATCTTGGTGCTTTGGCTGTGGAATTCTTTCAAACCAATATGGACAAGATGATGACTCTTTTGTTTTTCTAAATATGGAAAAATCTAAGAGACAGAGAAGGTCAGAGTGACTTATAGATCTCTCTCATCATTGTCTTTTGAAGGGGGAATCCAGTGTCTTCTATAGAGATTTGCTTAGACTGCTCAGTTTTAGAAAATTAAAGTTTCCCAGTTCTTCTCCAACAACTGGAGATATGTTTATATATTTAAGTAAGAATTTGAATAAGAACATTAGAAATATAAATCTCATGTCCCTTTCAAATATTTTTTTTAAAAGTTCTTTTAAAAGTAAGAAGCTGATATTCTGAATATTGAAAGGTTGAATAGAAAAGAAAAGTATAGGAGGAAAATTATTTCTCTGATAAGATACACAAATGTAATGAGGATTCCAGGAATTCACAAAATATCTAATTATGTTAATTATGTTGGATGCTAGGGTTTTCTTAAAAATTAAGTTACACATGAGAACAATTACCACTGTTTCTGTGGCTTATTACAAGTGTTGCAGCTGTATTGGAAACTTTTGTCTTATTGAAAACTATGAGACTATAATTCTCATTTTCTGAGTATTGACCATTCTGGTTGAAGCAAATGGAATTGGTTAAGAATTATATAATAATTACAGTCAAGCATCTGAAAGCATCCATGAATATGTCCTTTACTCTCTCTCCTACTATTTCTGGAAATAAATTAAAAATTCATTATGACTAACCTCTGATTTCACTAACTGAATAAGCACACTATTATTATTATTATTATTATTATTATTATTATTATTATTATTATTATTATTATTATTATTATTATTATTATTATTATTATTATTATTATTATTATTATTATTATTATTATTGTTGTTGTTGTTGTTGTTGTTGCTGCTGCTGCTGCTGCTGCTGCTGCTGCTGCTGTTGTTTGATTTTTTTGGAGGTCTTAATATTTATATATTATTTAAGGACAATATAAGAGTTGGAAAAAATAAAAAGCATTATTAAAAGTGGCTAAATGTATTACATAATCTATAAAATCAGCTTAGGTTCTGCCTTTTTTCTGAAGCCATTGACTATATATATTATACTGCTTATTCATAAATAGCTATTAAATAGCTATTAAAATTCAATCTATTGCTCATTATAATACCAGAACAAGCATCTTGTATACTGTTCTTTGAAACTACTGAATGAGAAATGTTCTAAAATGCATTAGAATACAAGATTTTTAAAAAGATCTTCTTAACATTAATAAAATATTAAGAGGAAAAAAAGAAGAAATTGCATTCACATTAAAAATATATTTGAAACACACAAGGTTCCATGTTGTGAATAATAACAGATTTTATCATTAAAGTGCTTGGCTCTAGAAAAAAATAGTAATATCTTAACCAAATTCAGCTTTCCAATAAACTAATGAAATACAATGTCACAGTCCCCCAGCTGCAAATTTAATTCTCTATGCAATTTAGTAACTTATCACATTCATAATACCGCAAAATACCAGACACTGTCTATAATCATGTTCTTTAATAATTACAATGAAGCACAGGGAAGGTCTTGAGCACCTCAGGGGAACTTTATTAAAATCCTATCAAAAAGTAAAATAAGTGATTTAATACTTTTTTTTTGTCAGAAAGTGACATTAGATTCCAATAAAGGTACTGCCATTATTTTGCTTCTGAATTGGTTCAGAAATAAAGATAGACTGATTACAGGAATAATATTTATGCTTTCAGCATGTAAAGTACTATACAAGTGGGTCTTTAATTTTCTTTTAGTCATCTTTTTCTACTTTAAATATATTATTAATTTATTATTGTTTTGATCTTTTGATTATCCATCCATCTGTGCCTGCGCTAGTATTTGAATTGTAGAGCAGTCTTCTAGAAAAACACCATAGACTAATTTTTCCCAGTTGAAAATTCTGACTATTATATTCTCAACTCATCTGGTACAGGTAGTCCTTGACTTATGATCGCAATTGGGACTAGAACTTCTGTTGCTAAGCTATGCAGTTATTTTATGACCTTTTTTTTACTGTGGTTGTTAAGTGAATAATTTGATTGCTAAGTGAGTCCAGCTTTCCCCACTGACTTTGCTTGTTGGAAGCTGGCTGAAAAGGTGCAAATGGCAATCATTTACTCTTGGGATGCTGCAACTGTTGTAAATACACACTGGTTGTCAAGTTTCCAAACTTTGATCAGGTGTCTGAGGGAATGCTATGATGATCATAAGTGCAAGGACTGGTCAGAAGTCACTTTTTTCAGCCTCATTCTAAATTTGAACTATCATAATAGTGGTAAGTCAAGGATTACCTGTAGGTTGAATGAATGAACATAAACTCACTTCTATATATATATATGACTGTGAGACATGGAACACTATGGCAAATCCTCGTTAAAAGTAGATGTGATGCTTACAGCAGAATCAATGTCTAAATGGAACATGCTTAGGATAGAATACATTGTACTGTTTAAAAGCCTTAGACTTGTGAAAAGCATTAGAAAGTGGTGTTGCGAAGAATTAAAACAATTGTGCCCTTTTGGAAGGCTTATACCTTGATTAGAATGCTGCCCCTAGATACTTGCAAATATGTCTGTCCAAGCACACCTGCTGATATTATTCATTTGTGGGTGACTGCCAGGTAATAGTTTGTGTATCCATGCAGTTTAATCAGTTAGGAACACTTATCTTTTAAATAGATAAAACACTGTTAGCAAGAAAAGTTAAATGTCCTCTTTTGAACTGTGCTTCTCTTTATGATTGCAATTCTTATTGAGCAATTATTGTCTTGTAACATATCCATTTTATTTCTGTTTCTTGATGCTATTTTCCTATTATTCCGTATATACCTACCATAATATTCTCTTTGGGGTAGAAACAGAAACGAGCAAAAATACTAAGTGAAAAAGTATAAAGACTTGAGATTAAAAAAATAAGTGGAACTATAGTTAAAACAAGTTTACATCAACTCAGGTTACTACAGTTCTCCAGTCATTTCTGTCCCTGCAAATTACTCCTGCTATTACTTCATATACACATTGCGCTATGCATTGTGCTTTGTTCTTTAAATTTCTTATCTGTCCCTTTTGGGGAACCTCATCAATTTCATATAACCACACCTTTCTAATTATTTCCCTTCCTCTTGCCCCATTCATATGTTTGGTTTCTGATTCATTCTCTCTATATAAACAAATCATGTCAACATTTTTTTATACTGGTCTATTATTAAAGCTCATGAAGAGCGTCCTATTTTCAAGCTTGTGCCTTTAACCACTTTTCCAACTCATGGCTTATGCATGAGTTACTTCTCTTCAATTCTGCTACTATCATTTTAAGTTGTGTGCATGCATGCTAGGTTAGTTAGTTAGTTAGTTAGTTAGTTAGTTAGTTAGTTAGTTAGTTAGTTAGTTAGTTAGTTAGTTAGTCCTGAATTCTGTAAATTACCTGGTCAAGTTTCTACAGCTTTTTGGCAAGATTATGGAAGTGGTTTGCTGGCTTCCAAAGGCTGAGAGTGATTTGCCCAAAGTTACCCAGCTGGCTTCATGCCTAAAGTGGGACTAGACCTCATAGCTCCTCTGAGCCTGTTTACTTTAGCATCCACAATTTTTAAATTAAGAAACATATTATAAACTTTCTTTTTCACATTCATATTTTGGTGACCTGCAGTCCTCCTTTGCATGTTAACCAAGCTAATCCATAAAGAAAGCAATACTTTAGTTCCATTTACTTTGCTAGAGGGTGTTTGTTTAACTTCTCACAATAGAAGAGAACCAATTTACCTGATGCTCTGAAAGTTGGCAAAATCAGGTTAAATAGTTAAAAAAAGACAGAGCAACTCAATTTCTAGATTAGATCTGTCTTCTCCAATGAAAGACGTAGGTGTTTTACCAGGCATTTGTCAAGAAATTATTAGAGAAGGATGAAGAAGAAAGTTTGAAGCCTGGGACAGGAAATAATTTTTCACCTTGAGTTTATAAATCAGATGAATTGCATCCTTGAGTACTAAAGATATGTTGATGATCTGTCTGAATTATTAATATTTGTTTATGTCATCTCTTTGAGAAATTTTGACAAACTGTTGTGCCTATCTTTTAGAATAGGGATCCTCAACCCCCAGTCCATGGAATGGTACTGGGCCGCGGCATGCCAGCAACCGGTCCGCACAAACAAGCAAAGCCCCATCTGTGGGATGCAGGCAGCACACAAAACCACGCACTCTCTGGTCCGCGGAAAAACTTTTCTCCAAGGAGAACCTCTGTTTTAGAAGGTGAAACACAAGGTTCAGGAGAAACTATAGGCCACTCAGTGCCTGTTTTCAGATTAAACTATTTCAGTTGTTGATTGGGCAAGTTCTTTAGTAGATTGTGGGAATGCTGAATACTGTATATAGGATTTCTGCATTTGACAAAGCTCTTCATAATATTCTGATTAGTAAGCAGCTTAAATGTGATTGGATGCCACATGATTCAACCTTCAATGTTTTTATTAATGACTTAAACAAAGGGATGGAACAGATGACACAGAATTGGATGGGACAGCTAGTACTCTAGAAGATAGAAATAAAACTCAAATATAATTATATATATATATTAAGAGTAGTGTTTCTCAACCTTGGCAACTTTAGGATATGTGGACTTTAACTCCCAGAATTCCCCAGGTAGCTTGGGAAATGAGATCTAACAGAGAAAAAGAAAAGCTAATCAGAAATCAAATATATACAGGATGAAGAATGCATGTTTCATCTTGATAATAATGTATTTTGAAAAGATCTTAGAATAATAGTTGATTACAAATTGAGTTTCAATCAGCAATCAGCTGTGGATAGAAAAAAGTGAAATACAGTATACAGTACAAATTACCCAGAATAATAGTTCCATTTTATTCTCTGTTGATCAAGCTCTATCTTGGACATTGTGTCCAACTCAAAGCACCCCACTTTGAGAATGTTCAGAAAAGCAATGAAAAATGATTGAAACTATGAAGTGAAAATGAAGAAGCAGGATATCTTTAACCTTGAAAAGAACACCAAAAGAGTATATAATAGCACTCTATTGTTCCAGAATATAGGACTTGGAAAAATGGATTTTTGTTACAGAAGACTGATTCTAATTGAATGTTAAGAGTAGAAAAAGTATTAGAAAAACTAAGAGCAGCTTGACAATGGAACAAATTTTGCAGGGAGGCAATGGGCTGCCCATCATTGGATATATTGAAATATAGGCTAGTTAGCCATCTGTATGGGGATTCTTTAATTTGGATTCCTGCATTTTGGGTTGAATCTATTGTCTCATGATTTTGTGAGACAGGAAGAGGACAGACCAAAAGCACAGAAAGTATTATGGGAAATCCCTTATTAGCATTGTTAAAAGGCAGATTATGCTACATTCAAATTGGGTAGTCATGTTCTTTTAAAATTCTTTCCAAAATTCTTTCTTTCCAGTTGCTTTGTCATTTATAAAATATAAAACTGATCTGTTTTCTCATTTTCCTATTCCATGTAGCTAGCAAATGTTGAAGATCAGATGGCAATCATGAGAGCCTCTACTATTATGTTCCCAAGGAGAATCTATACTCATGCTCCCAGAATATATAATTCTATTTTGTTTTTAAAGATTTATATACAGAAAGGTCATTGGAAAAGATCCTGATGTTGTGAAAGATTGAACGCAAAAGGAGAACGGGACAGCAGAGGATGATAGTGTCATCAATACAATGAACATGAATTTGGGCAAACTCTTGGAGGCATAGAGGACGGGGGGTGGGTGTCTGGCGGGCTATGGTCTGAGGGAACACAAAGAGTTGGGCATGACTTAGCTAGCTTTATATGGCTAAAAGCTATGCACTTGGCTTTTAAAAAAACCTTCAATCTGTAGTTTATGGCAGGACATGGTCTAGTCTTAAAATGGCAGTCCATACAAATATAACTGATCCATTCTCCAGTTATGAAAACTAATAAAAATGGTTTGGCCAAATTCTTAATGGATGCAGCTGTTTACTTTCTTGTGAAGTTTCTCATTTCAGTGAAAATATCAAAGTTCTAAATGCTCTGTGGAATATGGATACAGTGCAGGCAAATAATGTTATTGCTCTACAATGCCTGTTTTCCTGTTCTGGACATGGTAGATTTTAATCAGCTCCTTGGTTTAATATAGAACTGAGAGTGATGGAGTGCAAATATACTAAGCACCAATTGAAGCTCACTTAAAGGCCTATTTTAATTCTTAATTTCTCTCCTTTCAGTATGTCCCACAAAACACTCTGGCAATGCATTGATGTATAATGAGGCATTTCTTTTGCTAAAATATTGAAACATGAAGGGTGAATTAGAATAGTCGGTAGTTCATTATAAACAGCTCCTTGTCCTTCTGTGATGCCTCATTACGTCAAGGTGTTTGTGTGCATGTTCCTGGGAGAAAGAACCAAAGAATGTCAGGAGTATTGGCCAAAAATATATACTATATTTCCAGAAAGGTCACACAAGGTGTGAAGGTCATCCCATTTACCCAGCTAAAACAAGCAGGGATCTACAATATATGAGGCAACAGTGATATAAGAAGATGGAGGCAGATAATTACTTTAATGATAAGTCAAAGGCATCTATTAATACTACAGAGAAGAAGGAAATTGTAAACCATTCCCTTATTTTTACTAAGAAAACCATATGGACCGAAAATGATAGCGTGCTGGATAATAGGTCTCTCAGACCATATGGCATTCAACATGGTTCTTGGGCAAGAGTTCAGGATTTTTGTAAGCTGAGTTCTAATGGTGTTTATAATGTAACTAGATTAAAACCTTCAAGATACAGATAGTCCTTCACTTACCACAGTTCATTTAGTGACTGTTCAAAGTTACAACGGCACTGAAAAAAGTAACTTATGACCATTTTTCACACTTATGACTGTTGCAGCATCCCCATGGTCATGTGATTTACTGTACATTTCAGATGATTTAGACTTGGTTCATATTTATGACGGCTGCAATGTCCCAGGGTCATGTGATTATCTTTTGTGACCTTCTGACAAGCAAAGTCAATAGGGAAGTCAGATCCACTTAACAACTGTGCTACTAATTTAACAACTGCAGTGATTCACTTAACAAATGGGGCAAGAAAAGTCATAAAATGAGGCAAAACTCACTTAACAAATTTCTCACTTAGCAATGGGCTCAAGTGTGGTCATAAGTCGAGGGCTACCTGTAATTAGTTGCTGCTTTTGAAAAGGAAAAGAAAATCTGAAGCTACAAACACAGAATTACAGGAGGCATGTGGAATGTAAGAAACATGGTCACAGGAAAACAGTGGAAGATGAAATGAGACAACTACAAATTGATATCTTAGGCATCATCAAATTGAGATGTACGGGTATTCGACACGTTCAGTCAAAAGATCACACCGTTTATTACTCAGGACATTAAAAAAGCATCACTTTTATAGCTTGAAAGAGTATAGAAATAACTATACTTGGCTACAATGCTATCAGTGATCCAGTAATTACACTTTGGGGGTCAACCCTTTAATTTGATGACCATTCAGGTTTATGCTCCAACCACTGATGCAGAAGAAAAAGTGACTGTTAATTTTAGATCAAGTTCAATTTGAAATCAACAGAACACTCAAGCAAATTGTGTTACTTGTGATTGGAGCCTGGAATGCTGAAGTTGGAAACATTAAATAGAAACATGTAGTTGAATTATATGGCTTAGGAAACCAAAATGAATTTGGAGAACAATTTATCAATTTCTGCCACTCCAATGATTTCGTCATAGCTAACACTGTCTTCAAACAATCAAAATAATGCCTGTACACATGGATTTACTGGGTGTGTATACAGGGATAAAATTGACTATACAATAGCTAAAAGGAGATGTAGGGGCTCAATTATAGCATCAAAGACATGATCAGGTGCTGACTATGGAACAGATCATGAACTGCTGATCATGTGCAAGTTCCAAGTTAAACTAAAGAAGAAGAAGAAGGAAGTATTGATGATTAATAAAAAAAACAGGACTTCGAAATTGGTATTCAATCTGTTTTAAATGCAGTTTCATTCCATCAAAAAAAGGTTCAGTGATGGAGCTTCATCTTTACCTTTCATGGTGGCATCAGTGGCAAGGAACACATACTATTTACAGTTAATGTAGCAGGCACAATCCTTTCTGAGCTGAGATTTGGCAACACTTTCCACATCTTTTTTATATCTGTTTTAACTACTATAATATATTTGTGACTACCCTTGAAAAATCTCTGGAAATTACAGTTCACGAATATGAGGCAATTAGTTTGATAACTAAAAAATAGCAAGAGCAAGAACATTTAGACTTATATACCACTCCATAGTGCTTTACAGCACCCTCTGAGCGGTTTACAAAGTCAGCATATTGCCCCCAACAATCTGGGTCCTCATTTGCTTTTCTTTGTATTACTTACAGGCTACGGAATGCACTGTTTCAGTTGCTGCATTTACCACCAAGTTTAGTTGTTAATCAGTTTTACCGTATTAATTTACATTTTAACATCTGGGATATTTTTGTTCTTTAATTTATTAGCTGCTCTCAGTACTCATTTGAGTGAAAGGATGGGGTAAAAATAGAATAAGGGAAAATAGTCAAGCTGAATTTCTGGTAACTACAGGGACACTTCCATGTAATTTTCTTGCAACAGTGTTGAAATGCTTTGACACTGGCTTCTTTAGCAATGTTTTTCAAATCCCAATTTAGTTTAGAGTGCTGGGATGTTTTGGCAATTTTCCATTCATGTATCAACCAAGTTTGAAGTTTATTAAAATATATTTTGGCCAATGGTTTCAAATCTACTGAATTTCTACAGCTGTATGTATTTTGTTTGATTTTGTATTGTGACTTTTCTCCAGAAGCTCTAGATGAATATATAATATTCCCTCTTCCAGTTTTTCCCATAACAATTATGTGAAGAACTCTGTGAAGGTTGAGAAAGAGTGACTGAACCAATGTTATCCAGTGAAATTCCCATTTGCTAAGAGTGATCTTGATTTGGAATTTCATAGAACCTGGTCCAAAACCAGAACCACTACACCCCACATTTGTCAACACTTGATAAAATAATAGTCCTGGATGAAACTTTTTTCTTTCCTAACATTTTTCCAAATGCAGAGTCTACTTTTTGAAATTAACCAACTTGATCCATTGGTTACAACAGGAGTTGAATGACTAGCATGTCACCTAAACCTTATGTCATGAGCTAACTTTAAAACACATAATTTAATTTAATCTAATATTTCTATCACACTTTCTATGCTATACATACCTACTTTTTATAAAGACTGTAGATGAGATTGTTGGGGAAAAAATAAACACTAAATCTAACATATACTATTCAATTATTTTCTTACATTGGTACATAAACAATTAGGATTTATTTAAGCAAGGTTTGTTGAATAATAACAATTACTGCACATAATACCATGCCAGAATGCATGTATTTACATTTAGTTCAAAAGAAAGTGCCATATAGTTAAACTTAGGCATGGGCCAGTCTAGCATATCAAAATGTTAAATTTCCTTTATTCTTCATTGTGCTTGTGGATTTTGTCTGCATTCGATTCTGAAATTATCCCTTATTTTCAGGCTTGTAATTAGTAAATATTAATAAACATACAGTTTTAAAGATTATTGTTACAGAACCATAACAGCAATAGCAATTTTACTTACATGGAATTTTGGTTAGTTCATTCATAAATTTCTCCTTTAACTTTGAAAATGAATTTTCTTTTGCACTGCCTTTTCCTCCTCCAGGTATCGCTGGTTCCGTGGCATTATTTGCTATTGCAGTTGCAACAGTGGTACCTGGTAGTGCTGCTAGTGCCTGGTGTTGACTTTCTTTTGCCATTTTAGTCCCAGGGGAACTGAGATTGAAAACAAAGCAGAGAAAAAAATGTTCAAAAGGTTAAACTTCATTGTAGGTCGATAGCAAACTAGAGAGCAGTAACCCCAATTGGTGCACCTGCTTCCTGGATAAATATCACTTCATTAATACATTGCTTCACATTGGCTCATACAATATTTATTAAACCATTGGGGTAAAAAAAAGATTCTTTCAGAAGGTAAAAACTGCATATGCTTATATCTTCCTCCTGAGTCCAAAACAGTTATTTCTGTTTTCTACCTCAATATGGGCTTAGCATCTGTTGTTTAAACTTTGAATTCTGCCCTTTCATTTTGAATAGATAAGTAAACTGACAGCAGTTCCATATATACAAACATTTCAGTGCATTTGCATAATTATTTGTACATGTATCTTGGATTGAAAACTTTCACAGCACAAGTAGAAATGAAAATAGAAAGCAATTACACCCGGATAATTAAAGCACCTCTACGCTCTCTTGAACTCTTTAACCAACGTGCTCTCTACTTAAGCAGAATTGGACATTATTTAAAAAAATTGTTCCATCTTACTTCTGAGTCACATTTATTGAAAGCAAATTTTCTTCCACTGACATTTGCTTCCAACAATATTCAGTTAAATTATTGACTTTCCTCACTGTTAATAGTGTTAAAATCACTGCATCTGTGGGTTGTTTAGCTTCATCCAAGTTACAATTCCAGGCTGTTGAAATAAATTCATAGCTACATTAATGTACTTTTGTTTCATGGGCTTTGGGGAAATAGTTTTACATAGACTTAGCATATAAACAATGTATGTTTATATGGACTATATAAGAATCATCTTGAATACTGCTTAGGGGATAGCTCAACATTTGTTTTAGGAGACTATTTCAGTCTTGGGCTGTCTGTTAAATAATGCTGCTTTGAGGACTAATTCCTATCTTCTCTATTTCAGAAAACTATAGAGAAAATGAATTTAAGAGATAAAGATAATTCATTATTGCTCTGGGTTTAAAATTATTTGTACTTTCCCAGAAACAACTAACTTCCCATTGGGAAATGAATTATTAAAAACCCAATAACTAAAGTTGAATAAAATAAGTCTTCTCAAACAGACGGTGCAGTAAACAAAAAACAAACCCAACTTTTATTTTTTTTTAAAAAAAAATCACAAATATTGCACATTCTAACATATTTTGATCATACAAGCATTCCCTTTAATACCATTGGAACTGTTCAAATGGAAAACTGAATCAAATGATAAATGCTAAACTGTACTCACTATTTTCATGCTTATAACTCATTTAAAAATGGAGATAAACACTGCAATTGTGCAGCCAATTATTTCTAATGTGTTTAAAAATCATATGGTAGATTGAAAAAAGTAAATAGTGCAATAGGAGAATAGACAGTAATAACAAAGTTTTTTGTTACTTTGTTTTCATGAATTTCTGGGTGATGGGTAACTTTTTCTTTTTCACTGGTGCATCTTTGCATGCTGTGTTTCCTGGAAGATCTGTTCTTCCCACTTTTCTTTTCTTTGATCTGCTTACTGTACAGGTACCACTACCAATAAAGGAGAACATTTGCACCTCAGGGTTGAAATGCTTTATGGGCTGTAACTCACCTGTTCTGAGGTTATTGCAACTCTGAATGGTCATAAAATGACCAATCATAAGTCGAAGGCTACCTGTAGTGCAGTATATTTATCTCCCCCCCCCCACAAAGCATTTTTACTATCACGTTGCTTGAAAACCATGATTAAAGCTTGATTATTGCTTGTCTAATTACTTGTTTATCCTGTATAAAGGTCCCACGAGTCCATAATCAGTAGGGAAGTCATAGGGAATGAAACTGAAAAGGGTCGCATCCCCAAAGCACTGTCTAATAAATCACAATGGGAGAGTATTCTTTTTTACCTGCTTATTGCTGCAGTACTGCGAGTATAGAGGAATCTTAAAGAGAACATTCAGATTGAAACTAATAAAATGTTGTAGACTGATTACACACCAAATCTCAGCAAATATTTGATTATCTACTAAGAAAACAATAACACAATGATTAGTACAAAAATATAATGATGTATGGAGATTCTATTATTCACATTCTCTACTGTGTATTAGGTTGAAGAGTTCTTCCCTATTTACCAACAGAAAGATTTTGGCAAGGGCAGCTATCTTCATTACTGCAGCTCTGTGACATGACTGGGCAACAAGTTTTTTTTCTTCTTATATAAGTTCAGAAACAATCTATATTATTTGCTCAAGTTATGCTTTTCATTCTGCATACAACATATCTTAGTGCTTTGTCTTCTAAATCTAAGCAGTAGAATGTAGTTCCTCCTACATTTGCTAATTAAGTTTTGCAGCCATTCCAAACAGTTCCTCAGATGTTGAGGTATGAATTGGATGAGCCTGGTTTCTTATCACCTTTGTCATGACCTTGGATTGTGAGACTCAAATATTGTTACTGCTGTTCCATAAGAAGTCAAATTTAGTGTCTTGTTCTTAAATAGGATCTATCTACCTTGAATCACACACACAGAATCTTAAGAAAACACCACTAATCTATAGTCCCAATAAGTGAGTCTTAGGCTTCTCTAGAGAGCCTCTAAAGGCTTTGGTCCCTTCCTCCAAATATAGCCTCTGTACTCAGCACTTGCTCTGGACCAGTGTTACTTGAAGTGTGGTCATAGGACCTCTGTGGGTCTCCCAAGACCCCTTCAGAGTCCTTAAAAATCAAAATTATTTGCCTATATTGAAAAATAATACCATCCAACAATACCAGCTTGGTGTAGTGATTATCATGTTGCACTAGAAACCAGGAGTCTATAAGATCTAGTTCTCCCTTGGGCACTGAAATCAGCTGGGTGACTTTGAGATAATTATTCTCCCTTGGCCCAAAATATCTCAAGAGTTGTTGCTGTGTGGAATATAGGAGATGGGAGCATTATGTATGGCATTATGTATTGAGTTGTGCAAAATAAAGGCAGGATATAAATCAAATAATTTTAAAAAGCAACCAACCAACCAACCAAATGTTGTCATATGCCCTGCGCATATCTTAATGCAATCAGAAGCAATGACTATTCTCTGTGTTTGAAGTTACTTTTTGTGCATGGGTCCCAAACACTGAGTGATGCATATTCTTGTAGAAACACTGAGACAACTGTCAAATATAGAGGGGTGTGGAACTTGATGTTACATCTCTATCAGCAATCCAAGGGTAACTCTTAAAGGATCAGGAAACTATTGAGTTGCTTTGATAGTGCCTTGGGAAAATAGCCTTGTTTATTGTGATTACTTCCCATAATTTTTATGTCACTAAAGAATGGTTCATCAAAACAGTATTCTAGTAATCTCATCTAAAGGAAATAACCAAGAAAATGTTTTTAGTTTCAGATTTCAGTTACCTGAAGATGCTGATGGAATGCACAATAAAGATAGCATTTATCCAAAGTTTGCTTTATATGCTCTCAGGGGAATACCAAATTATCTTCTAGCGAATATTACGTTTAGTTTTTAAATTATCTACAGCCTTACTCCTGGATGGTTTCCCAGATAGTTTTATTGCTTGAGTAGATTTTCTTTTCTACTGTGAGCCAGATAGAAATGATAAGTAATTAAAATGTAAGAAAGTCACTATGCTAGGCTGAATGACACAAAAGATAAGATATTGCTGCAAGATTCTTTGTCCTGAAATGCTAGGACAAATGTGTCTTTCGTTAAACTTCAGATATTTCAATAAATATATAAAAGTACAAGAGAAGGATAAGGTCTATTAAAAATGGAAGAAAAATGCTTCCATTTACAAACTTTGCTGTGGCAATGTCCCCTATCTTTCTTAATTATTGTATAAACGATATGAACTATATAGCCAGTTGAAAAATCTATCATTGAGGTTTTATGTTCACAAGAGCAGGCCAAAGTGAAATTATGGTATGGAATTAGGCTAATGAATTAATTACTTAATACAGAATGATTGTAACTTAGACACGGTTTTCCCTATAAAGTTCCCAGTATACCTGTTTTGAATGAAGCCAATCTGACTAGTATGAGTAAAGCTAATAATGTTATTGAACAGGCTGCAGCATTTAATTAAATTAATTAATAATTATATATAGTATGCTTTTAAATCTTTTCACGCAATCCAAAATTCTGTGGTAAAGTATAGAATGATAAGAACTGGCTCTTTTGTGTTTGTTCTCTAATAAGATGAGTACCACAATTATCCAAAATATTTTAATATTCTCTTTGAAAGTAGTACAAAGGAAATCAACAACAGAACTTCATCAAAGTATTCACAAAGAGTGAATTTTCACCCAAAGCTTGAGGTGCTTTTATCATTCATAAAAAAGAATATAAAATGTGGTAAAAAAAATCAGTTTAACTGCACTTGTCATGCATTCTTCATAGCATATATGTACAATTTGGATTAATGTTCCGTAGTTTCTAACATTCATAGTGTTAAGCACCTAATTTATGATTCACTTCTGATGAACATAACTGCGTTTAAGAGGCTGCCTTGATAGCGGCCTCTCCAAATGAAACTCTACCTATCTAATCTCCTTATGACCTTGTTACTACTGAAGTTGATAGGATTCTACGATCTGCTTTGTATTTGGCTCCTATTTCCAGCTGAATGCCTATAATTTTTGCTGGGTGTCCTGATTCCTTTTTATTAAACATTGTCAATTGCTTGTTATCTTTCTTTTGCACTCCAGTTAAAGGTTGTGCCCTTTTGTTCTTAGCGGTTATGTCTGTTTTCTCTGTCCCTTGAGGGCATTTGAGTTTAAATTTAAAAGTCTGTAAAAATGTTGTTTTCCTTTTTAAAAAAAGTATGGATTTTATATGGATGAAATAGATATACTAGAATATATTTTCTCTAGGAGAGATATCTATCTTTTATTCACTATCTCTTTTTATTCTTTATTAATCCTTTCAATTAACAGCACTTTTAGAATGTATTTCTTTTTCTCTTTTTAATAAACTGTTAACAGTTATTTTGCTACTAGTACTTTTTTGTCTCTGTATTTCTGTGTCTGTATCTCTCTCTCTCTCTGTGAGTAGTTTTGGTTTGTCAGAAAGGAAAATGATTTTTCCTGTATAACCAATGGTAATCATTACCATTATTATTTTAAAATTATTCCCAAGCATTGCTACAGCTTGATCACAAAATGTGACATCAGTATGGGAACGACAACTTATCTTAGCATAAAAAATATGTTAGTTTATTATCAGAGTTGGAATAAATTGCCCTGTGGTGTTTATTTGACTTTGTGTGGTGCTTGCTGGATACATTAATATTCAGTAAATGCATTTAATACTTACATTTAACTCCTAAGTTGGGAGTTCTGGCCAAGATTACAGTTAGGAAAAAACTGCTTAAATTAATTTCAATAATGAATGACTATGTATGAAGTAGAATTCAGAGATTTCTTTCTAGCCTTGTTCTGAAGGACGTGCAAAGAAGGTAAAAACTTGGAAATGTAAAAAGATGATAAAAGCTTGAAAAAGCAACAGAATGTCAAGAGAAAAATAGCAATAGAATAGAATAGAATATCTTTATTGTCATTGTGTAACTCACAATGAAATTAAATGCTGTCCACAGTATGCACTACACACAAGTAAAAACCACAAATAAGAACATACATTATATACACACATCCTTCACATTCTATTCACCATTATGCTGCCCCTAATATTGCACTTCAATGTTGCACTATACAGTGGTATTTAAAATGGTTACAGCTCTGGGATAAAAAACTATTTTTCAGCCTATTTGTTTTTTGTTTTTATTATCCTGTACCATCTGCCAAGTGGTAGTAGTTAAAAAAAAAGAATGTTCGGGATGAGATGAGTCTTTAAGAATATTTTGAGCTTTCCTAAGACAACAGGAACTGTATAGTTCATCGGGGGGGGGGGGGGGGGAAGGAGAGAGCAGCACTTAGACCAGGGGTGTCAACCTCGCAACATCATGTGACGTATCGCAACTTTTTTTTCCATTGCCAGCAATGGGGTGGGCGCAGTTTCGGCATGACTCATCCGGCCTGTGGGCTGGCAGTTTGACACCCCTGACTTAGACTTACAGTATATACCATGTCATAGTGCTTTACAGTCCTCTCTAAGCAGTTTACAGAGTTAGCATATTGCCCCCAACAATCTGGGTCCTCATTTACCGACCTAGGAAAGATGGAAAGCTGAGTCAACCTTGAGCTTGTTAGGAACAAACTTCTGGCAGTCGGCAGATTTAGCCTGCAATTCTGCATTCTAACCACTGCGCCACCACGGCTCTTTAATGAAAATAAAAACAAAATCCATATACTGTATTTATTATTCATATCTTAAAAAATGTCTAAGGTTTTAAAATATATATAAAATGATATTATTAGATATCTAGATTAAATATTTATAGAAAAAAGAAATTATATGTCAGTTTAGGGACGAAAGACAGCTTTTGTTTTCTTCTCCCTATTCCCAAATTGCTTTTCATAATGCTGTGGATGGTTACATTTTGTGATCATTGACTTGGTTTACTAAAGATATTATCTTAATACTGGAAAAATACAGATTTGCTGAAAATTTAGAAAACTAATTACTATATAAGTGTAATAAATGAGCAATTTTAATGTATAAGGGAATATAAAGAAGAATTACTGGAGATATCCTGAAATGTTGAAACAAGAAGCAAGAAGAAACATTTTTCAAAAAAAGGCAATTCTTTTATAATTTTTATTGCTTGATCCAAACATAGTTAAAATAGATCCAAATAAAATCAGCCATAACAAATTTCCATGCCACTGAGCAGAATTTACTAATGCCAGTCCATCGACTGCATAATTAGCAGAACACATTCCTGCTCTTCTCTCCATCTTCTGCACAGCTGTCCATTTGTTTCAAGGCTTGGGGAGACTCCAGAGCAAATCTAGGATAATGCACAAGTGTAGAGAGAGGAAAGGATTGAGGCAACAATCTTATTTGGTGATCGGAAATCTGCTTGTTTAACATATGATTCATTTAAATTGGTTTAAAAAATAAGAATCCACAAAGAAAGGAAATAAGGAGGAAAAATTATATAATGGCCAGTATGACAGAATTTTCCTTTTTATATTTTTAAAGATTTAATTATTTAAAAGATTTACATGGCTCCCCATCTGAAGCCCACCCATTTTAAACAACTCTGGGTGGTTTATAACAGAGGTCTCCAACCTTTTTGATCTGGCGGCCCAGAAAGGGAGGCAGGCACTGCTATGTGCGTGTGCACAAATGGGCCGTGCGTGTGTGCGTGCACAAATGACCCCCATGCGTGTGCACACAAATGGGCTGTGCGTGAGTGCATGCGTAAACACAAACGGCTACATGTGAATGAATGCGCGCACGCAAACGGGGCTGTGTGGGTGCATGCGCACATGCAAATGGGGCTGTGCGGGCGCATGCGCACATACAAACGGGGCTGCGCATGCATGAGTGCTACAAATGGGGCGGTGCTAGTTCTGGCGGGACGCTATGGGCAGCACTAGTGCTGGTGGGATGCTCTGGGGTGAGGCGGCACTAGTGCCGGCGGGATGCTTGGGGTGGCGCTAATGCCAGTGGGATGCTTGGGGTGGGGCGGCTCTAGCACCGGTGGGATGTGTGGGGTGGCGCTAGCACCAGTGGGATTCTCAGGGATGGGGCGGTGCTAGCATCGGCAGGATGCTCAGGGCGGTGCTAGTGCCGGTGGGATGCTCAGGGTGGCGCTAGTGCTGGTGGGATGCTCAGGGCGGGGTGGTGCTAGCTCAGCGCTAATGCTGGTGGGACGCTTGGGGTGGGGCGGCCTATCCTATCCTATCCTATTCTATCCTATCCTACTCTACTTTACCCTGTTCCAGTGACTTAAAAAAATCTGGAAGGATGGGGATCTGCCAAATCACTAGAGGGAAGATAGTCTATAAGATAGGGGCAGCCATGGGATAGGGAAGCTTCCAAGATCCCACTAGGTATCAGGATATTAGGGAAAGATTCTGTAATATGCCTACCCTATCTGATCTAATGGGATTGGCAGATATTCTAAGGCAGGGCTTTTCAACCTTTTCATCCATTGTACCGCTTTTAGGATAAGGCAATATCCGAGTACCACCAATCGCGTAGCAAGATGTCAAAAACTTGATGACCAAAAAAAAGGAAAAAAATGATAAAGTACAGGTAGTCCTCGACTTACAACAATTCGCTTAGTGACTGTTCAAAGCTGTGCTGCCGCCCAGCATTAAGAGCAGAGTGGTGGGAAGATATTTGTAATGAGGGAGGGAGAAAAACAGGCATCCCCTGAAGGAGATCAGCAAATGGCCCTCGCCCTCTTCACACACCCGTGGACTCTGGGGGAGGGGACGCTGCAAGCGGCATGGGAGTCTATGTTACCTGCGCTATGCTGCCCAGACCCCAGCCTGGTTTTGGCAGGCAGCGGCGCATTCTCACCACACGGAGCGGCCGGGCGAGGTGAACTGGTGACATGCCAAACCTGCCTGTGCGCGTACAGAGGCTGAGGCTTAGGCGAGTGCATGAGCCTCAGCCTCTGCGTGTGCACAGGCAGGTTCGGCATGTCGCTGGTTCACCTCATTTGGCTCACCCACTCCGTGCAGTGAGGAGAATGCGCCGCTGCCTGCCGAAACCAGGCTGAGGTCTGGGCGGCATAGCGCAGGTAACATGGACTCCCATGCTGCTCGCAGCGTCTCCTCCCCCGGAGTCCATGGGTGTGTGAAGAGGGCGAGGTCCATTTGCTGATCTCCTTCAGGGGATGCCTGTTTTTCTCCCTCCCTCATTACAAATATCTTCCCGCCACTCTGCTCTTAATGCTGTGCGGCTCTTGTCCAGCAATTTACAGTGGCCTTTCAAGCCATGGCCACTGGTAGGACAGCCACCATCCGTACTGGCAGCCTGTCCCCCTCTCCTTGTCCCTTCCTGGGCACGGAGGGAGGGAGGGAAGGGGGAGGGAGGGAGGGAAGGAAAGAAGGAAAGATGGAAGGAAGGGACAATGAGAGGGAGGGAGGGAGGAAAGGAAGGAAAGAAGGACTCTGATGCCACGACCCTTCCCCAACTGCGTTTCTTACCTGTTTGTCGCTGCCACCCGTGTGCGCACCTGGCCTGTTTTTTGTCCTCTCCTCTCTCGTCCCTCCTCCTCCTTCTTTTACCTTTGGTGCAGCTCCTGCTGACTCTTCCTCCTCCTTCCCTCTCCCTCTCCTGCCCAAACTGCCACCTTTTATATCCCTTCCTGTCTCCACCCCCTCCTCCTCCTTTCTCTTCCAGGGGTGCCGGAAGTGCCGATCCTGGGGCCTTTGCCTCACCCCAAGCAGCCCTGCAGCTCCTGAAGATTTGCTCACGGCAAGTCCTGTGCCGTGCCGCTTTGGCTCATTCCCTCCCCCGCTACCCTGGGTTGGCTGGGCAGGGCCGCGTACCACCTGCCACGTGCCAATGTACCACAGGTGGTATGTGTACCACTGATTGAAAAGCCCTGTTCTAAGGGAGAGGTGGTGCCATAAGTTTTAAAGTGATAAGCGGCACCTTGAATTGCACCTGGAAGGAATCTGGGAACAAATGCAGCTTGAAGAACACAGGTGTGACATGTGACCTATGAACATCCAATAGTGTGCATGCTGCTGCATTCTAGACCAGTTGTAACTAGTTGTCCTGAGTCATCCTAAAGAACAGCCCCATGTAAAGCACATTGCAATAATCCAAATTGGAAATGACCAAGGCATGAATGACCATGTATCACAGTCCTGGAAAGTGAGTTGCAGACCAGGTCTAGGAGAGTGCAATCCCATCAAGAGTCAAAGATGAAAAGACACCAGACCTTGAAGAGCTAAAAATCTAGAGCCATTTGTCTTGCCAACCTCCAAATACTTGGACAGCAGCACAACATCATCCCCAGGGTAGAGATGTATACTTGCATATTATCAGAGTATTGATGATACAGTACCCTGTGTCATTGGGTGATCTCAAAGATACTATTATATCTTTATGTTAATGGAAAATAAAATATTAATAGAAAGAAAGTTTAAGAAGAATTCCTTGATATCTATATAGCAATTTACAAGCATACCTTTGTTATATTTGTGAACTGATATGTGACTAAGCATATTAGATAGACTTCTCTCTGCCCCCCCCCCCCCAATTCCTTGCCAGACTGATTCAGAATATGAAATAACATGTTTTCTACAAATACTACTTTGGGGCCATTTGTGTTCCTTCTTCATTCAGCTCTCTAATTACTGAGACAGTGAGTAGATCAAACTGAGCAGTCCATTTGGATATTTAAAAGCCAAAGTGGTATGTGAAGGCAAAGTTATTCTAGCTATGTTTTATTTATGTTTTAATGAAGGCTACCGGCATAATTTTCAACTTTTGTAGTAGTTACTGGCCTTCAATATTATATCTCTGCTTTTCCTAGAGGAAACATATCAGTTCATTTAAATTCAGTAAGTAAAATCCCTTGCTTTTATGCTCTGCATATTTTCTACAATATTTGTTTAAAAATCACTAGTTGCAACCAATATCTGGGATTACTGAACTATCTACATGTTGCATAAATAGCTGCCCTGGGATCAACTCAATAGCTACTGCTTTGCTCTTGGAAGTAGCATGCCTATGGAAACTACAGGTGATTAAATCCCAATATATTGCCATTATTAACTCTTAAATAAAACTGGGGACAAGTGAATGGATATAAAATGAATGCACAAATGTTACATTAGTCAGACTAACCACTGGATGGCATTGTAGATCCATAAAAAATATTAGAAAGGCCAAAAGTCTGACTCTAAAACAAGGGGAAAAGGGGAGAGGTTTTTTGTTTGTTTAGTAGTTATTTTTTATTTGAGTGAAATGGGCAACAATCAAGCATTGCAATCTTGATATTTCAAACTTCTGAGTACCTCCGACTTAATTATGATTAGCATATTACTGAAAAGCCCTGCAGAATATTACAAATAATCAAGTCATCACAAAGAACACACTCTATGACTCATTTAGAATGCCCAAGTAAACTGCATCCACTATACATGTCAATTAAATGCTTCTGCATAAATATGTTGGAAAGGCACTTGAATAACAGTTAACCCCTTTCAAGCCTATTAAATTCTGCTTCATTTCCAAAGAAATTGTGCGATTTGAAAATAACCATTCTAAACCAGTAATAAGAACCAAGGTGAAACCTAAGCTCCCGTGTTCCATTTGTCTGTCCTACCTGCTCTTGGAGCATCACATTAGGGATTTATATCAGGCTGAATGAGGAAGCTGGGTGGGTTCCAGTGTTCAGTGTTCATTTGTCACTCACTAGTTGACATATTGGCACATAAGTATGTGCCACGTAACTTTTCCTGTTGTAAAATTTGTTCTCACAGCTTCCAAAACTTACAAATTGTTGATAGCAAAACATTGCAAATATGATTCTACATTATTTATCTTGTATAACTTATTTTATTTTGTACTTTCTATTTTGCAACTGTATTCTGTAGGTTTTATTTGATAAGTCTTATTTAGTCTGGGTCACTGATCTGTAATAAAGAATTTGATTGATCGACCAGTTGACAGTTTATTTCTGATGCTTTTCAAAAAGATAATTTTAAAACCATACAATATGCTCCCAGGCAACACTAATCACTTGTTGTAGTGAGTAGAATAGATCCTTTTGTAAGTCCTAGAACAGGGGTCCCCAACCCCGGTCCGTGGACTAGTACCAGGCTGCGGCATGCCAGCAACCAGTCCGCACAAACAAGCAAAGCCCCATCCGCAAGATGCAGGCAGCACACAAAACCACGCACCCTCCCGTCTGCGGAAAAACCTCTCTCCATGGAACCGGTCCCTGGTGCCCAAAAGGTTGGGGACCTCTGTCCTAGAGCAATCTGAATGAAAAAAAAAATACTTCCTCCAGGCTGAGGGAGTATTTTATCTTGCTGATCCTTTTAGTTTTATTGCTAGCAAACTTCCCTTATTTTTTTATGTCTTTTTATTCCAATATAATTTTTATTCTATGAATTTCTGCATTTATACTGGTCTAAATACATTTCATATTGATCTTATCTAAATTATATTTTGTCAGTTATTAGCAATTTTGTTCCTCACTTGCAATACAAATGTCAAAAAAAGCTAAAATATTTAAATATCTCAAGTTCTTCAGTTTTTCAGACATATTGAACATGGAATCTACCTAATAAATTTATTTATTTGGAAATTTATTTATCTATTTATATATATATATATAATATACACATCTGGAAATAAACTAGCAGATAGATTTCAAAATCTGTACTGTATGGAATCTTACAGATCAACTGGGTTGCAATATTTTCTACCAATATTTTCTCAGAAATTTCTGAGTGAGACTTAAGAAATTTACCACATAATTCAGTTTTACAACCAGTTCACTTGCTACAAAAGTTAAGCATGAAAACGTTTTGCAAATTGGGACAGTTTTGAGCAAGACAACCCAAAACATACCTCCAAATCGGCTCCAAAATGCACAGAGGAAAGAAAAGTGATGTTTTTGGAATGGAAATCCATTTCCAGGTTTAAATATTAATAAAAAAACTGAGGGGAGATTTTAACAGTGCTATGCATGCAAGCAAACCTATGACTATATCTGAGGTGAAGAGGGAGAAAATGTCAAAAGCAAGAATAAAAATTCTATCTGGCTACAGAAAATGCTAGGAAGCTGTTATTTCGTCCAGAGGTTACAAACTGTAACTGAAAGGGTGTCAAAACCTTTCAGTTACAGTCACATTCATATTTTCTTATTTTGAATCTGTAAATAATTGCACATAAATAGTAAATACGCATTCAAATTCTCAGAAAAATACCACCTTCAACTTGTATGCCAATTTCTCTTAACTTAGGAATTAATTGTAACACACAATTTCCTGATGATCTCTTCCTAAAGTTTTAAAATGTGTACATTAAATATATTGGTAACAAGAATGGATCCTTGACTGATCCCAGAAATCAGATTTTCCTTTGTAGAGTAATAGTCTTTGTGTAACATGTTCTGGAATGTTCCAGGTACAACAATGTTTCCAGTTCCCAAAACTGTCAGTCCAGAACAATACCATATTCAACGATCCCCAGAGCAGCATCACACTTCATCTATCTCTCTCCAGGTGAAAACTATTTATCTCTCTGACCAAGGGAGTCTCAATTCTATATAGCCTGTCCTAAAACTAGTTTGAAATGTCTCAAACATATATTATCAATTTCATGTAAGATTTCCTGAAACTAGGAGACCAAATTCTCCCAATTACCTTGACTAGTTACAGAAATTTAGAAAATAGCCTGCAAATATTTTTGAGGGATCAAGAAAGGGTTTCTTAAAGAAGTAGCCTCATAAATATCTCTTTATGTAGGAAGTCAGCTTCCCCTTGCTCAGAGAGGAATTAATAATATTTATCAACTAATCCCAGTGCCTCCCAGCAGGGGAATTTAAGCTATGTCAGGAGAATCAAGAGGACAGATGGTAGAACAATTGCTCCCAGGAATCCTCAGCAGTTATCAACGGAAACTATTCTAGTTTCATCATGTATGAGAAATATCTGGACAACTCTGACTCTGAATCAACATCAGATTCAAGTACAAGTAACATCAAATTCAGTTTAAATCTAAGAAATGTATTGGCAAATAACTCTTAAAAGCATTAATTTGTGGAATATTCCAATTTCAAATTAAGAGGTTGAGAAACATATGCTAATTTTCTCTTGCTAAATAGGTCAGCGTCAGATGCATTATGCCCACAGGAAAACATTACTACTTCTCTGTATTTACCACCATTAAGCATACTTTTAAATGAGCTCCATACTGCATCCATCAGTGTCAAGGTTAGTTTTTGCTACTTTTGTATCATGGGGCTGATTTAACATGGCTCAGAGTAGGGCTTGTAGTCAATTATTTCTACAAGTTCTCTTTAAACACTTGTTTGGTCTAATCATACCAAATAATATAAGTTACAGATTCAACTTTGCTAAAGTAATATTTAGCAAAATATTTGTTAGCAAATAAATACTTATCTAGCTTTTATTTGTCCATGAAATTATCCTAGAATCTTATCCTAAACTGAGAAATGTTTACATCTTCTAGGAGGTATCTGCCCACTGATCGCATAAGAGTTTCATATATATATTTAGTAATGAATACCTTCCCCCCAAATTATCTGCAGTCTGATGTAAATGTTGTATCAGTTAATTGCTCACATGGTTAAAAGACAAGTATAGACTGTTAGAAATAAAAGTGAGGTACGGATGTTTACCCATTAGCCATTTCTTGATAGGATGAAGTACAAAAATGGTGAACGCATGATAGGGACCTCAGAAAGGTAAAAGAACACTTAAATGTTTGAAAGGTCCTCTGTCCCAGAATTACAAATAGGAAAAGTGATGGAGTACAAAAATGAAAAGAAAAATAAATGCTGATCAATAGACCAATAGTTAAAAATAAAGGGGAACAACATGAATTGGAGATACGTGTGGGGAACAGATACATAAAGTACTTCATCATCCATCATATTAAACTTGAAAAAGGTTAGTGTTCACACTGCAATCTGTTTTATGGGTATTACAAGCAAAAAGTGGGTGGAAACAAAAATGCCATGTCAATTTGCAATCAATTTGCATCATATGCTCCGCAGACATAAATCTTATTAAAAATAAGGAGTGTTTAAAATGCTGGTTGTCTTTAGAAAAGAGCAATGCAGAATTGTGTCAGAGAAAGACATTAACAGTCGTTTGATATAAAATAGAATTTCTGAATCTTTCAGTTTTGCATATTCCACTAAACACAGCTGTTTATTTAAAAATAGAAGCAATAAATAATAACTTCTCCTGCACCTGGCTCAATTTGTCATGCTCATTTTATATTTCTTTACAACTCAAAGAGTTAATTAATGAGCTACTCTTGCCAGGGCTGCCCCAATGGCCCCCTTCTTACATCTGTCAATAAGCCAGGCATTACCGTTACCTCAGTCAGTAGGCGTCATCATATACCATAAGACCATTAACAATACCAACCTTAGAGGAAAACAAAGGAAGATAATTTATCTTTCCATGAAGCTAAAGTGTTTAAACAATATTCAGAAAACAAGGCATGACCATTCATTTTGCATCATTTAATTCTTCTTCATATTGTGTTATTTGGTAATAAAAAAATATGCCAGCACTTGGCTTAAATATAAATGTCTGTCATTTTGAGAACATGATAGATATTCTCTGGAGCTCAAAAGCATGTAACCCAATTTGGGTACACATATGGTAACAAGCACTTGAAGAGTAAGCTTGAACTCATGCAAGATGGTCATTTGAAGCTGTGGGACAGTCAGCTGGAAAGCTATTCTGAGTAGCCTAGCTGTGTACAATTCATGCCTTACTGACTTCTTTTGATGGATTCAAAGATCCTTTTGAAAACAGTATTTCTGTTGTGAGGATATCTCAGATTTTAAACAACCCCTAGTGAAATGCAAAAAAGTTCTGACTGCAATTTGTTTTTCATGTGGAGTATGGATGGGTTAAAAAAAAACATGACTAGATAACAATCTCCATGACATTAGTAGATGAGTGACAAAATTTCCCCCTCAAAATGTATGTGACATGCCTGAATCATAACACAGTACACATTGTTAGTGCTGTCAGTTTTCATTATTCTGTTGCGCATACAATTAAAGACATGCCTAGAATCAACCCTCTTACCAGTATTTGACAAATGATGCCTCTGAAGCACATTCAGTGCTTGATGGGAATGAGCAATTTTTTTTCTTGTTTTTAAACCTTTTAATAACGGGGAGGGGGTTATTCATGTATATTCATTTTGTAGAACAAAATAATCTTTTTTTAAAAAAATGGGAACATCTATTTGTAGTACAATGAAATGTATATTTAGACTGATTACAAGCCATAAAAGGACCGAACCTATCTCCTTGTCAATTATATAACTGATCAGGCTGTTTCAATCAATTTGGGAGCGCAATGCAACCCCAAAACTGGCTCCTACCAACCATGCTCATAGCCTTGGAATAAGACTGCAGGCAGATTCATGCAAACTGAGATATTAAAATTGTATTTGAAATAGAATATTCACCAAACATGAAATAAAAATAAAGCTTTTTTTGAGTTAGAAGAAATATATTGGATTCAAAATTTAACTACTGTCTGCTATTGTTTTAAAAAGTCAAATTCTTCTACAGAGAGAAATGTATTTCCCTTGCCACATGAAAGTGCTTTTATTTTGTTTTCCTTGCTATCTGCCCTCTTCACTTTTACAAAACTGCAGTAGCAATTGCTGCAGTTTCAGCTACACAAAGAAAATAGAATACTGAAAACTATCACAATGACAGTCCTGCTAAGTAATATCTTGGTGTCTGTTTATTCTTGACATTTTTAATCTGAAGGAGTTCATGGTTTATGATTGCTGGTTTCTATTTTTTATTTTCATGACTTTCTTGAGGTTATTTAGTGAACATTAGAGCAAAAGACAGATTTAAGCTGGTCTTAGACCAGCACTTAGTTACTGCATGCACTGGCTTTCTGTGGTCCATTCCTGGATATGATGAGCAAATACAAGATGATCTGAATAGGGTCCTTCCTCATCTGCACTCAACTGAACTGAAATGCTTTGAAGCTATGTTTTGCTCTGCTGGCAGTGACAGCAGAGCAAAATAGCAACTTCTGTTGTCCAGATTAAAACAGCAAATATTGAATCTTATTTGACATTTCAGCATGCAGGTTTGAGATAGTATCTTGCTTATGTAACCTTTCAGTGCAAATAAAACAAGAGAATTGGGTTCAGTGTATAAGAGCCAAAACAGACACTGAAATAAATGAGATTTCATATGTGGCTCTTCTCAAGTTGTGATCAATGCCTGATATAAGAGATAATTTATTTATTTGCATTCTCTTTCATTCTTTAATTAACTTGTTAATCACTCTCACTTGTTTGTAATAAACAAATCTTTTGTAAAGGCAGTAAATTTACAAGAGTAATTATAGCAACTCTTTTTGTCTCCTGTCATTTTTAAGGTAGCTGATTTTAGACTAGAATCTAAAATTCCTTGTTTTAGAAATATTTATGCAAATGCAGACGTAATGGTAAATTCTAACACATATTTCAATGAACATATTTCAATGAACAGAGCATTTAAGATAAAATTCTGAGTGTTTATTTCTTGAAGAAATTACTAGGCTTACTTTAAACTGGGTGTCCAACTGCACTCTGCAGCTTCCATATACTTTTAGGAAAGATCCTTGCTAGTTCAGGTCTCTTTCCCCCCCTTCCTATATGTACAAATCACTTTTTGGAAACTGAATCTGAAGCTCTCTGAATTACTGTTGTTAAGTATATCAAGAAGATGGAATAGAAGGGTTTCCAGTTTTGACGTCGCAGCAGACGGACGCAGGAAGACAGGGCTCCATCTTTCGCATTCGATTTCGCCCCGCTGGGGGACCCTGGAAAGGGTTGAAAGTCGCCCCACGGAGGCGACAAGCAAGGAGGGGACCCTTGATCTGATGAAGCCCTCCAACCTGGCGGGGGAAAGACTGGCTACATTTGCATAGCCAGTCCTAAGCTGCTGACAACGGAAGACAATAAGCATCAACAACATTACAGCAACGTGGATGAAACTGGGTGAGACCTGATCCTCTCTTTATGATTTTAAGAGCTCTTCCTGAAAAACTGCCCAAAGCACTCCCCCCAATGAGAGAGGAAAGGGGAATTAACCTGGCTTGAAGCCCAGATTTAGATAAGACTCTGGCTGGCCTTGGAAGTTTTTACTTTTGAAGATTGCAGCTGAGAAAGAAAAGGCTTGAGGGCTGCTTATCTGTGTGGCAGAGAGACAATAAACTATTCTAAAATTGGCCTGTCTGAACTAGGAATACAAAAACTGACTTTCAGAACTGTATTGTGGAACTATTTTCCTGTAGAAGAAATATACACTATTGCCTGATATGAGTGAACATTTTGGATTATAAATCTTGACTGATAAACAACTTTTAATGGTTCTTTCTTCTCCCTGGACAGAAAGGATATATTTCTCATTGGACAGAAAAATTTGAATTTTACTTATATTTGCTTAAGGGAGGTTTAAGAAAGGATTGATAAGTTGGTTGGATAATTTGGTGCTCCAATAATAATTAACTGAAACTTCCTAAGTTTTCAAACAGATTTCTATAAAGGCCATTTACAAAAAATAAAATGGATGTTCCATATTTAGCTCTAAATGGTAAAAAAACATCCTTAACATTTGTTTCCAGAAGCCTCAGTTTGACATACCACCAAGAAAATATTGATGAATCACAGAAAGAAATTCTCTCCATGTTGAAATTAATACAAGAAACAATTGCCTTAGCTCATGATGAGATTAAAAATAACACAAAGGAGATAAAAGAACAATTTTCTAATTTAAATCTACAAACCCAAAAAATAATTACAGAGAAGGAACTAGCAACCCAGAAAATAGAAGGAAAACTAGAGAAAGTTGACCCAAATATGGAGGACCCAAAGGAAAAAAATAATGGCCAAACTCAGACAAATGAAGAATTAGAAGACATAACGATAATATTGGAAATGGAAAAGACATTTTATCAACCAAGATTTCAGAGCATACTGGAGGATAAGGAAGGAAAGTGGGGAACTGGAGAAGGAGGGAGGCTGTTCAATGAATATCAGTGGGCTAGCTCTTCCAAAAAATACTTTAACTAAATTGTTTCTTTTGCTCCAAATAATATGCACAAAAATAGAGGAAGAATTATTTGATGATCCAAATGCATTGAGTTAGCTGGCAAAGAAAGAAAGCTAGAGTAAGGCTGAAGAAAACAGAAGCTTTGACCTATTAGAGGGGATATTATATTATCAATTAGATGTTTGAATATGGTTAAAAATAGATTGCTAGAAATAGAAATATTATTATAACTAGATAGATAAGATTGGTAATCAGAATATCATATTTTGGCATGCAAAGGGAAATAAGAAAATGCTAAGAAGTTTGAATAAGGGAAGCTTTTGGTTACCCAAATATAACTTGTTTTGAAACTATAAATGATTGGGATATTTTGAATATGGATGGGAAATTAAAACTAAAAAAAAAGCAAAAATAGGATACTGACTGAATAAATGGATATTGAGTGCAAATGCAATTAAGATATGTTTTGGTTAGAAAAAATATTTTAAACTGATATCATTGATATTATTAGAAAACTGTAATAAATGCTGATATTCAACTGTATATCTATTAATAACAATAAGAATTGTATTTGCTTAATGTGGAAAAATGTTTATTACCGGAAGAAGAGAGGATGTATTGGATGGTGTAATATTGGATTTAGTTTGAAGAAGCTTATATGTACCACGGAATTATTAATGGACCCAGTCAATACGTGGTCTATAAAGCACTTGTTTGTAAAAATAGAAAATTAATAAAATATTTATAAAAAAAAGAAGATGGAATAGAAAGACAGGCTTTTTTACATGTTTATGAAACTTCTCACAAATTTGAATGCCTAACAGACTCATGAGAACTCAAAAGCAAGGTTTATCAAGGTGCAGCAGGAATGCCATGAAATCTATAACATCTATAAAGGTCATAATAAGAAATAGACAAAAGATAATTAATCAAGTATTTTTAAATCCATAATTGGTATTACCTAAAATTTTTAGGACTAATATCATATGAGAAGAGTAGTCTGCAAGCCTTTGAAGCTACGGTATGTTTGCTGTAATTTCCTATCTAAAATGAAATCTTTTTTTAAAGCTAATTTTGTGCCACTCACATTATTATAAAACTTGACTTGATGGGTCACCATTTACTGATCTGTAGCAAAATATGTAGGGTTCACATTGCAATTGACTCTCCTTATCTTCAAGGGTGTGATTAGAATGGGTTCAGGAAACCTGGAAAGACATACTATAACTTATTTAATTTCACTGCTTATATGAATACACAAAGCAACGGAAGGGAAAAACGGAACTGTAGTTGACTTGGTGCATTCAAAACTGTCTCAAAGAACTTCTGGACATCAATGTCCTCAGCCTTCATATTATTTTTTTCAGTCTAGTTACTAAAAGACCATTATTGTTCTTGGCTTACTCTGAAGTTTAAGGAATGAAGAAAATTAGAAATAATATAAATGCAGGGAGTACAGCATACAACTGAGTAAGTTAATTAAATAAAAGAAAGTTGTGCACCTGTACAGTGATAAGCATACATTGGAGTGAAGAGTATTTATTGAGTACATTTTACACAATTTTTAGCCTAAATTTAGAAGGCTGCTGTAAGTGATCAGTTTGGTCTTAATGCAAGACTGACCAGACCCTTATATAGCATATTGTTTGGTATGGAGGAGGTGAGAAAGGGAGTGATGGTAGAAAAAGGTGTCTGGTCATATCCGGCTCTCTTCTGCTATTGGTGGATTCAATCTCCTCCCCACCTTTGTCAAATTACTCATCAGAGAATGTGGGTTCTATCAGAAGAACAGTTACCAACTTTTGGTCTACATTTGTTCTCCTTTATAGTTTACAAAATTGATGAAAATCCAAATAAAATTTCACAGAAAGCATAATTTCACAATAAAAATGAGTAAAAAAATGAGACTACAGTTAATATACTAACTTTTTCAACACCACGATTGTTTTCTTGACCTTGCAGGTTTGCAGTCTTCAAACAGGGTACTTTTTTATTTCTTTGACAAAATAATTTACATATTAAGGGATTTTATTACCAAATTAATTTGTTGCCTGTGTTTTGACAGAAGCAAATGTAGAATACAGATGTTTTGTTTTGTTTTGTATTGTCTTTTCTCATGGTTCTCTATATTTTTTTTAAAAAAATAAATTTTATTAAATGTGTACAATTTAGTTTTCAGGTAATAATTTACAATGATATTGCTTCAGAATTTAATAGCTTTTGTTATCCATGTTTTAAAAGATGATTATTTGAAGAATATAAAATATGCAGTGGCATACTACCAGATCTCCTTTAGATGGAAAAGAGGAACTCTCTTTGAGATAATGACCAAAACTAACTTTTCCTACATCTCTGTAATACCACTTTTTGCTCTTAAAATGTTTGAGCAAACACTTGTAAAGAATTCTTTTACAGATAGTTTTTGACGATTCATTTAATGACCATTCGAAGTTATAACAGCATCGAAAACATAACTTATGATCATTTTTCACACTTATGACCATTGCAGCATCCCAACGGACATGTGATCAAAATTCAGACATTAGGTAAACATTTATGACGGTTGCAGTCTCCCGGGGTCATGTAAATTAAGATCTAATGTTAATTATGGGTTCTAACACTACAGACAAGCCTTTCTTCATCTTTGTATGTTAAAGGTACTCTTGAAATAATGTCGAGCTCACAGGGAACTCTTGCATAAATATACCAAGACATATGAAAGCTTCACACACACAAAAAATAGTTCTAACCTATATAATCCACATTTTTTAACATTAACAAGAAGAGCAAAATGGCAGGCTGGCAGTTGAGTCATCACCTGAAACATTCCCATCATTAGCACTGCAAGGCATATGAAATGATAATGATAATATAAAATATAAAATATATAATTATATATAAAAAACAATGTTCCTCACCCCAGATGAGAAAGACTGCTACAGAGAGCAAGATTATCATCTGTCATTTTCTTTTCATCTTGATATCTCCTATTAGAATTTCCATTTAAAGGGAACTCATGAAGCCTACATTCTTGGCTACTTTAGAAAAAAAAATATTTTTATTCTGCCAAGTCTGTTCATCTTGTGTTTTTTTCCCCTTTCTTTTTCTTAGTACTTATTTTAGGCTCACTTGATGGTTTAATCTATATATCACTTGTTAGTGTTTTATTAACGGCAGCAAAGTTAAAAACTGGTCCATAAGCTGGAAGAATTTAAAACAATTTTCTTTATATTTATTGTATATTCTGACTATGCTCAATGGAAGTAGGTCTAAAAATGTATGTGTCAACGCTGTTAATATAGGATATTATTGCTTTGACAAGATATGCAGAACTGTCTGGTATTTTTAGAGTTAATTCAGATGACATAGAAAGGGAGGAGATTTATGAGGAAAGTGTAGGAGAGGAACGGAAGTGAATCTTTGGCCTCCAGCCTAATTGGAAGACGTAATTTATGACTGTAAAATAAGGGAGCAGTTTAGCAATTAAAGATAGACGCAAGCCAGAGAAATTCAGTTTCTGGCATCCTTCCATGTATGTGCCGAAATTATGTTTGCTATTAAAAAGATTCTTAAAGGAAAACAATGCCTAGTTTCTTTTAAAAGCCTCTTCCTTCGGAACCATAACAACATGCCAGAAACTCAAACCTTTTCAAACAACTGGAGGTGCATTACCCCCACCTCTTTCTCCTAAGCTGGAGTGAGAATGACAAGAATTCAGGAGGAGGACAATCTATCATGAAACGGGAGTTGTTGAAAACAACCCGGCAGCTGCTAATATCCCAGAGGGGGAGGTAACAGACAGCATGCTGTGGGAAGATGAATTTTGGCAGACAAATGAAAATCGGTGGACAGACAATGGACAAACTGCCACTCAAGGCCTGGGTGAGTTACTGGAAATGTCTCAAACCCCAGAGGAGAGAGACAGAAGTCCACTCCTGCAAAAAGAAGCCTACAGCCCCTCCAGTTTGTATCAGACAACCTTTCAGACCCTGTCTTCCTCTATCAGGGACACCAGCCCTGAAGAGAGAGGGAACCCCAGTCTGAGGCCTCTGCAACAGAGGGGAGTGTGGCATTCGAAGCAGGCAGAGAGTAACCAACTTCTGAGCTTGCCACAGCTAATAGAAACCTTGCAACAGCTTGGGGTGGTGGAGGGGCCAGGAGATCAGCAGTTGGTGGGAGAACGACCACAGCAAGGAGATTGGCCCCAACCCCCGAACGTGCAACCCCTGGGCATAAACCAGCAACCAGGATGGGGCCTGCAGCAACAGCCACAGTGGGGGGCCCAACAGCCTATAATTGCTCCACCTTTCAGAGCAACCTTCGATGGGGACCCAGAGAAACTGATTTTTTTCCTCAACCAAGTACGCTCTCACTTGAATTGCTGGGCCTATCTCTACCCGGACCCAGGGGCTATGGTCGATGTGATTGCGTCCAGCCTAGAGGGAGAAGCATCCAAATGGCTGAACAATTTATATAATGAGCAAGCCCCAGAATTGGAAGACCCCCACCTCTTCCTCCTGGGTCTGAAAGAAAGATTTGAGGACCCATCCCTTGACCTAAAAGCAAGAGAACAAATCCACAAAATAAAACAAGCCAGCAGGCCTGCCCTGGAGTACGTGCGAGAGTTTCACAAGATAGCAGGTCGGATAGGGGGGTGGCCAGAGCAATCCCTAATCCATCACTTCATTGAGGGATTAGATGATCACTCTCTCAGGCCTGCATTATTCGAGCAGTACCTGATCAACTGCACGAGTGGTACCAGACAGCGGTGAAGCTAGACGTTCAGCTCGCCCGCTATAAGAAGCCTCCTCCACCTGAATCCGAGCAGCAACCAGAGCAACCCGAACAACAATCACCCCCACGAAACCCTCTGACTACTGCGATGGCTGAAAGACCCAGGCCACCTGCAGGCCCGTCAATTAAGTGTTTCCGGTGCGGACAGAAGGGACATCGAGCAGCAAACTGTCTGGTCCCCTACCCCCAACTGCAAAGCAGTCCGGAACCAGCGGCGAGAAGGAGACCTGCCCAGGGGCTAATGAGAGAAAAATCCAACCAGGCCACGCAAGCACCTGTTACCCAGATTACACCTCCCACACAAGAGGACGCTGGGACTCCAGGTGGACCCGTCCCTGCTCTACCCTCCTTTGATGGCGACGACGAAGGAGAGAATGACCCAATGGTGAGTCGACAAATCCCATCTTTTTCACTGCCCGCCAAGTTTATAATCCCTAAGTCGGGGGCACAAATAGACTTAAACGTACTAATCGATTCTGGATGCACCCGATGCATTATTAGCCTACCCTTTGCCATGAAAATGGGCATACGGGCAAAGCAACTCTCCAAACCTGTGAGGTTCGAGCAAGCTGATGGCTCCCTGATGGGAAGGACTTTAGTCACACAATTAACTGAGCCCTTACACCTAGAAATAGGCACGCACTGGGAATTTATTCGGTTCCTGGTGGCCCCAAAAATGACTGAGACTGTGATTCTAGGCTTAGCCTGGTTGGATAAATGGAAGCCATTTATCTGGTGGGAGAAAAGAATGAGAACTGTGAGACTACCTATAGGGCCTGAGCCTCCCACTGATTCAACTGACATTGCGGGACACTTTAGGCAACCTAATGAGCGAGCACTAGCTGCCTCACCGTCACCAGATGAATCACTCATCCCCAATGAATACCGGGACTTAGCAGAGGCATTTAGTGAAAATGAATGCGATGTCCTACCCCCTCACAGGCCCAATGATTGCTCTATCGAACTGGTGCCAGGAGCCAAGCTCCCACGCCCAAGAATGTACGCTATGTCCCCCCTCGAAATGGAAGAGATGCAGCAATACGTGAATAAGAACCTAGCAAGGGGGTTCATTGAATGGGCCAAATCAACGTGGGAGCCCCCGTGTTATTTAAAGAAAAAAAAGATGGGTCTCTTCGTCTCTGCGTAGACTATAAGGGTCTCAATGCTGTGAGTGTGCAAAACAAATACCCCCTCCCCCTCCTACAGGACTTATTAACTCATCTGGCTAAGGGGAGTGTTTTCACCAAATTAGACCTGAGAGAGGCATATTACCGAGTGAGAATAAAGGAAGGAGACGAGTGGAAGACTGCCTTCAACTGCCCCATGGGGAGCTATCAATTCAAGGTCATGCCATTTGGACTACAGAGGGCCCCAGCCGTATTCATGCAGCTGATTAATGAGGTTCTACATGATCACCTATACAAAGGGGTTCTGGTGTACCTCGACGATATCCTTATATACAGCACAAATATGACTGATCACATAAAGCTGGTGAGAGAAGTGTTAAAGAAACTATTGAATGCCAAGCTTTATGCCAAATTGTCAAAATGTGAATTTCACCAGACCCGATTAGAATACCTCGGCTACAGAATCTCCAACGAAGGCATTGAGATGGATCCAGCCAAGGTGAAAGCTATAATCGAATGGCAGCCCCCAAAAACCCGCAAACAGCTCTAGAGCTTTCTAGGTTTTGCCAACTTCTACCATCAATTCATCCCCTCTTTTGCCAAGATTGCCCTACCCCTTACAGATTTACTCAAAACAGGCAAAAGAGGAGGGAAGCCGCGACCGGGCCAACCACTAGCATGGACTATGAACTGTCAAACAGCTTTTGAGAATTTAAAGAGACTATTTGCTGCCGAACCGGTCCTAAAGCACCCTTGCCTTTGTAATTCAAGCCAATGCCAGTGATGTGGCAGTTGGAGCTGTATTGCTTCAAAAGAACAAGAATGGAGTTTTGCAACCCTGCGCCTACACCTCCAAAAAATTTACAGAAAGTGAACGGAGATGGGCAATATGGGAGAAGGAGGCCTTCGCAATTAGATGGGGGCTGTTAAACTGGCGACACTACCTGGAGGGGAGTAAGGTGCCATTCGAAGTATGGACAGATCACAAAAACCTAGAGACACTGAAAACTCCCTGCAAATTGTCCCCAAAGCAAGTACGGTGGGCGCAGTACTTTAACTGCTTCAACTTTACTCTAAAGTACATACCAGGGGAAAAAAACTTCCTAGCTGATGCGCTATCGAGATTGCCCCAATACAAAAGCGAACGTGAAGAAGTCAATGAGGCGATTATCTCCAATCCACAACCTGCTGCACAAATCACGCCTCGCAGAGTCCCAAATCCTGATGACCCTGGAGCAAAGACAATAAAACGAGAGCTCCTCACTGATCAATGGTTCAAAGATAATCAAACCTCCTTGACGTGCCAGGATGGTTTGGCTTACAAGGGGGGGAAACTGTATTTGCCCGAATCCCTCCGTCTTAATGCTCTCAAACACAGCCATGATGTGAAACAGGCTGGACACTTTGGATATCTAAAAACTCTACATCTCACCTGCCGGCAATTTTGGTGGCCGGGACTGAAACGGGATGTGGAAAACTATATAAAGAGTTGTACCGTATGTGCCACAATGAAAAGAATCCCAGGGAAAACCCCTGGGTTCCTGCAGCCGGTGGCAGACCCTTCCCAACCTTGGGAAGAAATAGCCATGGACTTTATCGTAGACCTACCTGAAAGTAGAGGAAATATTGTCATCTAGACTGTAATAGACCTGTTTTCGAAGCAGGCTCATTTCATCGCCTGCAAAGGACTCCCATCTGCTCAATGACTGACTAAATTCTTCCTGAAACATATCTACTGACTGCACGGCGCCCCTAAGTGAATAATCTCAGACAGGGGGGTGCAGTTCACAGCAAGGTTTTGGAGGAGTTTTCTTAAATTAATTGGATCGTCTCAAGGCTTATCATCTGCTTTTCATCTGGCCACCAATGGAGCTGCAGAATCCGCTAACAAAATGGTGGAGCAATATCTCAGATGCTACGTTTCCTACCAACAGACGAACTGGACTGACTTCCTCCCTTTTGCAGAGGTGGTGTACAATAATTCTGTGCAGAGAAGCACCGGCTACACACCTTTCAGAGTAGCCATAGGCAAAGAGTTCGGTCCAATACCCGAATACCCCCAGGTGCCAACAGCTTCCCAGACACTTGACCAATGGGTGAAGGGATGGGAAGAAGTTTGGAGAAACACAAAAACTGCTTTAAAAAAGACTTTTGAAACCTATAAAAAGCAAGCTGATAAAAAGAGAGGTCCCCAAAGAACGTTCCAAGTTGGAGAAAAGGTTTATCTGTCGACCAAATATTTGCACCTCAAATTACCCAGTAAGAAGTTAGGACCAAAATTCTTAGGGCCTTTTCCTATCATAAAGGTCATCAATCTGGTCACAGTAAAACTGAAACTCCCCAGACTTTTGGGTAAAATCCACCCTGTCTTCCATAGTAGCTTGTTAAAACCTTATTGGGGTTCCACTTTAAGACCTCCCCTGAAGAAAGCACCTGGGCCCCTCGTAGTTGCAGGGCAGACCCATTATGAAGTGAAACATATTCTTGATTCTAGAATTTTTAAAGGGAAATTGTCTGAAGCCACTTGGGTGAAATCCAGTGAGGTGAAAGCTGACAGGCTCGTCAAAAGGTTTCATACGAAACACCCCAACAAACCGAAAACTAGTCATTAATATATGCTTTTGTTTACATTACAGGATCTGTCCTTTTTGTAAGGGGGGGCCGGATGTCAACGCTGTTAATATAGGATATTATTGCTTTGACAAGATATGCAGAACTGTCTGGTATTTTTAGAGTTAATTCAGATGACATAGAAAGGGAGGAGATTTATGAGGAAAGCGCGGGAGAGGAACGGAAGTGAATCTTTGGCCTCCAGCCTAATTGGAAGACGTAATTTATGACTGTAAAATAAGGAAGGGGTTTAGCAAGTAAAGATAGACGCAAGCCAGAGAAATTCGGTTTCTGGCATCCTTCCATGTATGTGCCCAAGTTATGTTTGCTATTAAAAAGATTCTTAAAGGAAAACAATGCCTAGTTTCTTTTAAAAGCCTCTTTCTTCGGAACCATAACAGTATGAACTATATACAGTATATCAAAGAAAGCCAACATTGATTTGTAATCAATGTCCGCATCTAATATGCCACAAAAGATTTTACAATATGCAAGAGTTTCAGACTATCAGTTCCCAGAATTCTAGTTTTTGAAGGGAAATAGTAGCTTAATTTCTGTACATTGTTTCTGAGCATTAATCGTTGAAACATGCACTCCAATTTCTGTAACCTTTAATATTTCCCATGTGAAAATATGAATATACCTGCTTATCCTTATTACCATTCCAATACCACCGCTTGAGCTCTTCTAGATTTTTTCATAGAAAGTAAAACAGAATCCAACATGTGGTAAAGCCTTTTGTGAATTTACAATAAGCCATGATTTTATTGACACATTGTTGCTTTTAAAAGCTTCAGCTATTGTCATGGGACATTAGGCTTAATAATTCCACTGGCAGATTTTGTATTTTTACAAAAGGGGATGGAAGCCAATCATTACTAAGATCCATTGTCTGGACACTTTAATAACCATTACCTCATTTCTAATTTAATTGGGATGAAGACTCTCAGACCTCATTCTACCATAATAGCACAACCACATTCAGGCAGCAGTTTCACATATAAGATGTGAATGATGAATATAAATACTAGGGGATTTCTGCTGCGACAGAGACCGAGAATCCATGTATAAATGGTAAAACAGCATCAAGTTACCAGATCATCCATGCCCAAATCAAGAAGTGGAGAACATCAAGGGGATTGGGATAGGTGGTGTTGTAGTCGATAAATAAAGAAATGTTTAATTTGGCTTTAGGTAAATAAAATCTGTATGAGTATGTGCAAGAATCATAATACTATATTATGTAGAAAAGGAATTATATATTTTCTCTTGTTTGTGTTTGGTATTATTTACTTATTTTTAAATACCTAACATTCAGCATGCCATAGAGAAAATAAGCAAAGAAGATCACAGTCCATACACATATACACATCTGCAAATTAATCACTGAACTAACATATCTGAATCACAAAAATCTTAATAATTCTGAGATAGGAATAAGAATATGTAGAAATCTATGTTTTTATGAATAATTTTCATATATAGTTTCATTTATAATTATCTACCAGACCAAATACAATAGCCTTAGTCTGAACATATCAGTGCCATTCCAATTTATTTGATGGAGTTAAACTAGTCATAATGTTATGGAATAATTCTTTAGTTACATGACAAACAGTACAAAAGATCATGCTTACTGAGGGCACTGTCATAAGAATTGTAAAGTATTTTAAGAAGAAATATTAGATAACTATATTCATTATTTACTATATTGACATAGTTCAGAGCAAGAAACAGTAGATGTTGGTACTTCTATTTAATTATCATTTAAATATATATATATCTTTATTAGTTGTTGATTGGCTAACAAATAGATGGATTTAAGTACTTCTTTTGATACACAATAGCATCATATTTATCTTGCACAAAAGAGTCCTCATGAAGCACTGACGTTAGTTTCAGTAAATGGCACTCCAGAGAGTGGAAAAATGAAATCTTCATTTAGAACACATAACAATCTTGAACCACAGCAAACAATTGTACAATCAGAACTATAAAACTACACAATTAATAATCTATAGCATTGTAGCATTCTTACTATTGATTGTTACATAAATCAGTCAGAAACTTTTCAGTAATCCACAGTAAAAGTCTAAACAATCTCACAACACACTGCAATAGCAATTGTACAGAATTTTGCAACATTCATAAAAGTACTTGTTTACTTATTTTTGTGAAGGAAAAGAACAGAATCCTTGTCACTGAGGATTCGTTATGACCAGGTAAGTATAAAAGGACAGCAGAGTACGATATGGTGAACAGATTCAATTTCCCCATCCGCAATAGTAAAACCAAAGCAAACCAAACCAAATAATACTTGAGAAATCTCATGCATTTTTAATCCCTTCTGAGAATGGGAAAAGATACTGACAACTTTTCTTTCTTTCTTTCTTTCATTTATTTATTATTTGTATTTATTAAACAAATTTACATCCAGTGCAAATCACAGAAGATTCTCAAGGATTCACAATAATAAAGCACAATAATCAAACAAAATATCTTACAAATGCATTAAAATATCTCCAAACAATACATGGCATTAGACTGTTTTTAACTTCTACAAAGCTGATAATATTAGAGACAGTGATTGCCATGGGAGCACATTCCATCATAGAAAAACAGTACCTCTGGGCTTTGACCTTCCTAATCTCCCCAAACTGGACAACCAACTACTTCTCCTGGAACAATCAATGTGGTCACGGTAGCTTTTAGCAGGAAATGCAGTCGCCCAGTAACTCTCTACCAAGCCATAGGTTAAAATCAGCATAATTATAACTGGAGGTTAATAGGAAGCCAGATCAGCTACTACTAAACAGTGTAATATATGCCTGTGAGCACTTAATCCATTGTATTCTGCCTCAATTGCAGTTTTCAAGTGACTCTTAAAGGTAGCCCCAATTAAAGTAGTCTAAGAGCATATTAGCATTTATGGGATAGTTATAGCACAAGAGCATATTGCATTTTATGGTCATTCTGATGACTGGTAGCCCAAGATTAATCCTGTGATTTATAGCATACTGGCCACTCATTTAATTTTAATGAGAAAATTGAAAATATTTCAAGCTTGTGAGTTTTAACTATATCTATTGTAGATGTTTTCTTTTTGGTTTTTTTTAATGCAAAATATTTTGGGGGGGGGGGTAATGTGGCAAGCTTTGGCTCAGTGAATGAAGGCGAATATACATGTCCCAGGATAATGTTGCAGGATCCAATTTGGGTCGGTCCCTGGGAGCAAAGGTTTAGTCTTCCGAACTTTTGGACTCGTGCTGGAGCCCATCTGGTGACCAACCCAGATTGGATCCTGCATTCTTAATGACTTCTAAAAGGCATCTTTTGGATGTAGGAGCCAGCATGTAGGAGCAAATGCATTCCACATGAGAGACACAAGATAAAGGATGTGAAAAGGCTTCCAATATGCTGGACCAACAGTGCTATACAATTTGAAATAAAACACCTTTTAATGGATATTTTTAATTAATGCTGGGTTACAATTTTAGATTGGATGTAATGTTTGCTCTTAGACCAATGTATATCACAACCAGAATGATACTACTGTACATACTGCATCTTTTAAACATGCTTTTTAAAAAAAATACAAAAAGAATATATTTAGGTATTCTTAAACCATAAGTGTAAGGTAGCCAAAGATATATTATATATGATACTAGTAAAAGCAACCCATTTGCAAACATATGTCATACTTGTAAAGCTTATTAAACTTTCTTCAAAATCTATTAAAATCTTGTATAATTTAAATCTTAATTCAAATCTCTGCTTTTAGCATTTTTAGTGAGGATTTAGTGAGGATGCTTTGGGCCAGAGTTCATTCTGAACTCATCCTGAGTTCATTCAGAGAGATACTGTAGAATAGAAATGTATATATTTAAATATAGTTTTTTAATATGGTAAGGTGATGATTCTTTTTATGTGGAAAGAGGTTTACCATGTTTTAAATGAAAAAAAAAATCCTCAGATCAAATCCTTGGCTTCTATGGGCCAAGGTTTGACCAGCAATGTGGTGAAGAGAGACAAATGAATTCCTTATCTTGACAGCAAGAAGAACTCTCAACACATATTTTTCATACCTGCTTCACTTTGGTTTGAAATGGACACTGATTTTTCTTTATACACTGAACCCAATTGACACTGAAGTATGCGCGAAGACTCTCAAGTATGTACATTCAATCAAAGCATCATTTGCCTTGACTAGCTGTGTTCTATTGGATATTTCCACCCACTTGGTTCACACTTCATTTTCAAAGTCTTTTTCTCTGCTGTCAGGATACAGGAAGCAGAACAGCTGGGTTTAGCATGTCCAATTTGATAGGTATTAATTTTAGAGAATTTGGACAATGTTAATCCAACTCAAACCAAGGGCCAGTTCCCAGCCCCCATTGTGCATGTGGAAAACAGGATTTCTGTGCAAGAAATCCTGTACAAACCTAGCTGGATTAGTAAGGGTGGAGTGACTAGCAGGAAAGATGATGAGAAACTGGAAAGTAAACTCAGGGAGGAGAAGTGGAAGAATCGGGGTTTATTTAACCCCAAGAAAAGCCAGCTTAGGAAGTGTGAGGTATCTGTCTTTGAGTAACCATTGGGTTGTCATCTACAAAAAAAACCTGTTCTTTATCATTTCAGAATGCATGACATCAAATAATAGACTTAAGTTTGGGAAAAGGGAGAATCGAAACAAAAAGAGCAGTTTAAAAGTCAAATCAATTATCTAGGAAGATAGATACAGTATTCACTTATTAGAATCACAGAGTTGGAAAAATGAGGTCATTTAGTCTACCCCTCTAGTCAGAGAGGATCCATTAGATATGTTAAAGCAGAGGCTAGCTATTTATTTGTTGGGAGAAAACTTCGAGCTCCTGCCCTGAACAGAGGTTGGTCTTAGCAGCCTAAATAGGTGCTAAAAAGGTATAGCTGTGTACTTATTAATCTTACAGAGAGATGAGAGATTACATCTTCTAATCCTATTGTATCCACACAATACTGTCAAATAGGATTATTTTGCAGTTGATTAAAACTGTAGCAGAATATCAAATTATATTATACCTACACTTCCCTCGACATCCAAAGTGGTAAAAGAGGAAATAAAAAAAATTATACCTATACTGACGGCCACCTTTTTTGTACATTTTAAGTTTCTGTTTATGAATTGTTGTTAAATACCAGAAATAAAACAGAAAGTATTTATTTGATCAAATTTATAGTTAACACAATGCAAATGACTCTGAATATAATAAGAAAAAAAGAACCCCCAAGTCAAATAAAATAAGCAAATAAACAGAGATTTTGATTCAGACAACCTAAATCTTATTTAAAGAATACTCTCAAAACTCTAGCTGTTGTTTATTGAAATGTGAAATAATATGCTTTTATGGCTGCTATTGTAGTCTTAACAAAATACAAACTGCTTCTTTCCAGTTCAAACCTTTTCCATGAGTATTAGTTAATTATAGAAATCTAATTATTCAGAATATACAAAATGGACTAGCTAGCCACATGCATTCTTAATGCATTAATTACAGACCTAATAAAAGAACCTGAATTATATATATCTGCTCAGTAGTCAGTTCAAGTAGAATTATATTAGTTGAAAAAGCTTTTGACCATTGTTATTCCTTCAGAATTTAGTTTAAGTAAATACAGAGAAAAACATTTGCAGAATGAAGCCAAAACAAAATCTAACAAGAGTTGCTCATAGTTGGGCAAGTTAATGTCATTATTGTTTATTTCAGAGCCATCTGAGGTTGTGATCCAACGACTAAGATTTTAACCAGCCCTCAAAGGTAAAATGCCTTGTAATACTATCACTTGTTCTATTTTCATGTTTTACCAAAAATTCTTATCCTTCATCATCAGCCAAAGAGAAAATGTTCAACATTTATGCTCAACTAAGGCAAGCTGAGCATTTTGGATTCCCCCTACAGGGAAAAGTAGGATAAAAGGAGACCAATATCCTTCTAATTAATACATTGGCTGGGCTCTCTGTTACCCTCTGTTATTTATTTAGATTTTCTTTTGCACTTATCTGAGAAAAGGAGGGTGACAGGTACAAAGATAAGACGTTAGGTAGGTTCCAAAGTATCATGAAACAGGATTTTCTACAAAGTGTTGGGGGAAAGGGGGATTTTAAAAAACAACACTTACTTCTTTTACCCATAGAGGTGTTCACTTCAGTGTGGGAGCCTTCCGAGATATAAATTACTTCCATAACTGGAAAACACCCTTCTATTTAACAAGTCAGGATACAAACCAATAGTGACAATACAATGAGGATAGTGATTTTGGCAGCAGAAAATATCTTCTTGTTCTCTTAAGAGTTTTTAGATTTCTGTACTTCTGCTTTGTGGTACTTTTCATCCTGACTATAGTTGTAGTACTGCTATTGTAAGCATTTATTTCATCAATTATTTTATTATTTTACTGTTTATATGTATATTTTTGTCCATTGGCCTGAGCTGTTTCAATATTATTCAAAAATTTTAAAAATCATTAAGTTAAAATAAAGATATAGCTAGTTAATTAATTAAATAGCTTTTTTTTTTAAAAAAAAGTCTCAACATAATGCAAATTCTAACTAGTACAGAAATAAGAGAGAAATTCTCTGGTTCCAACAGAGATAGATACAGGGAATTTAAAAGTGTTTGATGCTCACTAATCCTCTATATGTCATTGCCTGGGGTTAGTATTGCTCATTATTCTAATTATTTTATGGAATGTAACATACATAAAGGCTAACTACTATATGACCTTCTAAGTCTTATATTCAGTTGATAACAGAGGAGTTTGCTGCTGACAATGTATTAGCAATGCATTCAAATGTATTTAGCAATTAGGTCAACAATACAATGGAAAAGATTATGTGTCCTTCTATACTAAAACCATTTAAAATTGTAGGCAATTACATTTGTTCCATAAAGGTCAGTATTGAGAATGGTCAGTGTCTAAATTCTGCACTAAAGAATTATTTCTGTGTTGCAGAATACTTTTATATATCTTTAAAGAGGAAATTTGTTCTCTGTTCTTGGCATTGCTTCTTAAAAGGTTTTAAATAAACTAAACAAGAAAGTCTGTAATTCTCATCCCCTTTTCAAAATTTTACTCCTCCAATTCCCTGTTGCTGTTTGTCTTAAGGTAAAAATTGTCCTTTTATGGCCCTGCAATACTACCAGCTTTGTTGTATTTTTTAAAATTCAGTTATATTTGCAGTTTACTTGCTTGGGCAATTGCTCATTTCTGCACTTCTGCAATATTATAATTATACCTAACTTTGTCTTGGGTATAGTACCAGAAATAAATATGCAGCAGAAATAGAGCATAACTTGAGCATTAGCTTTTCTTTATTATTGTACCATGGAAGTAGAGAGAATGGTTATGAGATGTTGGCTTTCCATTACAGTCCAAAAAAGAGAAAACAAAATTCTTATTGGTTTTGTGTGTAATGTTGCCGCCACTAGAGTAAGGCATAAAACAATACAAGATTAACATTCTACACATCAAACCTACACACCATCAGTTCAAGGTGGAGACAGAGACTGAAAAGGTTAGTCTTGAATATATTTTTGTTATCTGCCAGCAATTCTGGTATAAAAAATATGCCTCTGTTCTGAATTTAGACTTCCTGCTATCTCCCTAATTAACTCCAATGGCAGCTATAACCAAGTTCCCTGATTATATAAACCCCCGATACCAGCTAAATTTAACCATAATTGTAATTCTGTACAAACTTACTTGGTCACAAACTCAGTGGAAGTTTATGAAAACAGAACCAGAGGCAATGGCCCTACACTGAAGAAAACTTCAGTCCATCTCAGTGTGACATTCAGTTCAGTTTATTGTTGCATACCTTACAGCTAAGCCCAAACCTCATATTTTCTTGTGTGTCCAGGCAGGGCAGAAAGGAGGAGTCTGACTGGATGCATGCCTAGGAAAAGCCTTTCTCAGTAGGCAGGTTTTTCCCCCCACAGAAGTTGATTTATACAATTGTGGTTTAGGAAGGATTTTTATGGTTCTTCTCTTCTATATTTTAAAAAAAAAAACTTTCATGGGGAGATATTAAAATTATACACCTTACATAGGGATGAATCAATGAGAAAAGTACCAAAATCTTAAAACAGTAACCATATAGTAGAAATTCCATCCCTAGTTGTAAACAACTGCTAGTTATGAGAGCTAAACGTAGGCAATTATACATTGTGTTTCTGGATTATGCATAATTTTGTTGCTGTTTTACTAACAATTTTGAGCCTAGAACTGATTGCAGTTTTCTCTTTTCAAACCTAGTGCCAAACTGAAAAACATTTTGTTCCATCTACCTCCTCTTAGCGACATAATGGTCCTTGGCTTGTTGTACTATTACAAAATCAAATTGGCTGTCTTTTTTGGCTGATTACATCAAGGTTGTTTTCTTCACTCCACTGAATGTAGTGGTCTGCCAGACCATATTTCTATAAAAGTATTATAATGAGTGTTGTGTCCTGGGCCTTGCTGAGTCATTCAGCAAGGCTCAGGAAGTCTGCAGAGACCAGAACGGTTGCAGAGACCCGGACAGACCATGTGTCTGCCCGGGACCCAGACAGGCTGTCTCCAGCCATGTGCGAGGCGGGAGAATAGCCTGCAATCATTGGTTAAGCATCCCCTTGCACGGGGAGTATAAAAGGGCTTGTTGCCATTGTTCACTTGCTTCTGTTCAGTGAATGTACCAATAAAAGGACATCTTTTGTTGTGAACTGCCTCGTCTCAAATGTCTGCTTGTGCGAACAGAACATTGGCGACGAAGGTGGGATTCGCCGTTTGGAAGCCGACAGAAGTAAGATAGGCCTACTCACCTAAGGCCTGAATGAGCAGAGAAGTGCGGCATCCAGAAGGAGCAACCACCTGCCAGTACGCACACGCTGGAGGTGGGCTTGGCTTCGTAGGACCCCTTCTCCTTCCTTGCGGTGAGAGACGTTGACGAGGCCGTCAGTCAAGAAGATGTCCAAGCTGGGTCATTTCGGCGAATTCGACACGTCACACCCGGAACGCTGGAGCTCGTATGCAGCTCGCGTTGAAAACTATTTTCGGGTGAATAAAATCCAGGAAGACGGCTTGAAAGCGGCTACCTTGTTGTGTGTCTGTGGGCAAGAAACTTTTGAAATTGCCGAGAATCTTGTCGCCCCAGCACCGTTGGAATCGATCGCGTATGCCGATCTCAAGAAAATGCTGCGTGAGCATTTCGAGCCCAAGCTATCAGTAATAGCTTGGAGGCACCAGTTCGAGCAGCGGGACCAGTGGCCCAGAGAATCAGCTGCGGATTTCATCGCGGCCTTGAGGCAGGCTGCACGACCATGTGCATTTCAAGATTTAGAGGAAAGGCTCCGAAATAGACTTGTGTGCGGGTTGCGAAGCCGCGAGGTGCAGCAGAAGCTGTTTGCGAAGGCTGATGTCACGTTCCAAGATGCCTTAAGAGAAATTGCAGCAGAAGAAGCAGCCAGCGGCGCGGTGAAGGCCTTGCGGTCTACGAAGATTCATCCAGCGGCCGTCCCTGTCCACCAAGAAGTCGCGCGTGAGGCCTCTGGAGAAGACTCCGAGGAAGAAGAGGTGGACAGACTTCAACCGTCGGCGGAGAGAAGACTGCCGGAATGCAGAGGGCCGCCGCCTGCATCCCTTCGCTGTTTTGGCTGTGGGGGTCGCCACAGGAGGGCCGACTGCCATTTTCGTTCTGCTGTCTGCCTCTTCTGAGTTTCAGGCATTTCTCCAAGCCAACATGATCCGGCATGCCACGTCTGCTCCTTTTCACCCTGCCACCAACGGTCAGGCTGAACGCATGGTGCGTACCACAAAGGACGCCTTAAAGAGAATCACTCAAGGACCCTGGCATCACAGGTTAGCTGATTTTCTCCTCACACACCGCACCACACCATGCACAGCTACTGGAAAGAGCCCAGCTGAACTCCGCTGGGGTCGCAGACTTATTACGAAGCTGGACAGGCTGCACCCAGACCGGGTGGCTTCACAGGTGTCGCAACCGCGGGCACCTAGGAGACTTCAAGTGGGTGACCCGGTTTGGACCAGAAACTATGGGCATGGGCATCTCTGGGTACCTGCTGTAATCTGTAAAGTCTCTGGGCCACTGTCATACGAAGTGGCCTTGGAGGATGGTCGTGTGCTTCGACGCCACATTGATCAACTGCGCTGGAGGCTTCCTGGCCACGTTTCCTCCCCTGGCTCTGCTCTCGGGGGGGAGGGGGACCCCAATTACGATTGTGGACCACAGTCTCTCCACGAGGGCGCTCATCACAATGCTCCAGATGGGGGTCTTGCCATGGAGGCGGCTCCTGACTCTGGCATAGACTCCGGGGGTCTTGCCATGGAGGCGGCTCCTGACTCTGGCAGAGGTCCCTGGTTTAGGGCAAATGGCCGTAAATCGGCTACTCAGGGTACGCCTGCTGCTGGCCTTGGGCTCGAGGGACAGTGCTCCCAAGAGGAGTCCCAAGGACTTTTGGGGAACTTCACCCCACCAAGGGACTCGGGGAACTCAACCCCACCAAGGAACTCTGGTTTGGGTTTAGCGGATCCAGCCAGTCAGCAGTCAGGGGGAACCCCCGAGTCTTCTGGGCGACAAAGTCCTGGTTTGTTTTGCGCAAACCAGGAGCAGGCACTCCAGGCACCTATCACAACTCCCACACCTACCATCACACCTGTACCTATTCTGGCTCCAAGGAGATCAGAATGGGTCAAGGGTCCTCCTAAATATTTGAACGAATATGTGAGGTCCCTGTGGTGCTAATAGTGTCAAGAAGTGAAAGAATGTGGATTCCATGGAACCCTAAGGGAAACAGGTTGCCAGGAGTAGGGGGTGACCGCCTGGCTGTTTGCCAGTCTGACATTGGCCTAGTGCTGTTAAACAACAGGGACAGTGTTGTTTAATCCAAGGGGGGAGGGGTGTTATGTCCTGGGCCTTGCTGAGTCATTCAGCAAGGCTCAGGAAGTCTGCAGAGACCAGAATGGTTGTAGAGACCCGGACAGACCACGTGTCTGCCCGGGACCCAGACAGGCTGTCTCCAGCCTTGCGCGCATGCGCGAGGTGGTAGAATAGCCTGCAATCATTGGTTAAGTATCCCCTTGCACGGGGAGTATAAAAGGGCTTGTTGCCATCGTTCACTTGCTTCTGTTCAGTGAATGTACCAATAAAAGGACATCTTTTGTTGTGAACTGCCTCGTCTCAAATGTCTGCTTGTGCGAACAGAACAATGAGTAATAATTTTAAATGATGCTTTAACTAGGTTTAAGTCTCATTTGTAAATAAATTCTTCTGAAATAAAAAATGGGACTGCTTCCAAGTCAACAATGTTTAAATTTTACAATTTACATACTGTTTCATATTTCATAATCTCCAGTCCCATTCGGTTTAGGTTGAATTATGTGAACATAAAGTGTTAGTCTTATGCCTGTGTTTTTCCAGGAGTTGGACAGTTGAATGAAGATGTGGGGATTGTATGGTTATCTGCAACAGACTGTGATTCCTATTTGAAATTTTATAAGAATTCATTATGAATGACTATGTACTATTTCCCCAGGTGACAGATGTTTAATTGGTCAGTCAAGTTCTATTTTAACAGTCATTTTGCTATATTGCTCAAGGCACTTACAAGTTAGCTTTGAATGCACATTCAAGAATATCACCTCATTTTGGATCTTATTTGAGGGGCTGCCACAAAGAAGAGGGCGTCAAACTATTCTCCAAAGCATCAGAGGGCAAGACAAGAAACAATGGTTGGAAACTAACCAAAGAGAGAAGCAACCTGGAATTAAGGAGAAACTTCCTAACAGTGAGGACAATTAACCAGCTTGCCTTCAGAAATCATGGGTGCTCCATCACTGGAGGTTTTTAAGAAGAAACTAGACAGTCACTTGTCTGAAATAGTATAGGTTCCCCTGCTCGAGCAGGGGGCTGGACTAGAAGAGCTCCAAGGTCCCTTCCAGCTCTATTCCTATTCTATTCTATTCTATTCTATTCTATTCTATTCTATTCTATTCTATTCTATTCTATTCTATTCTATTCTATTCTATTCTATTCTATTCTATTCTATTCTACTCTACTCTACTCTACTCCACTCCACTCCACTCCACTCCACTCCACTCCACTCCACTCCACTCCACTCCACTCCACTCCACTCCACTCCACTCCACTCTACTCTACTCTACTCTATTCTATTCTAATCTAACACAAGTAAACATAACTTCTGTTACACTTTAGAATCAATAGCATTCTTCTTATACTATGGTAATGTGTTATTAGATTATGGATTTCTACCTACTTCTACTGTTACATACTTTCATGATTTATTTTAAATGCCACATCAAAACAACTAAATTATATTTCTCATTTTAATACACATAAACACACACACAAACACATATAGATGGTTTAAAGTGAATTGATTATGCACTTGAAAATTGTATTACAAAATATTTATACTGTATATATTAGAGTAAGAAAACAAATGCAAAAACTATTAATATCTGTTTTTTATTCTTTTGGGATGTTGGATTTGACAAAGCTTATTTTTATGTACCTAGAGATTTCTTCCCTCTCTTTCCTAATGTGCTGGGAATACTTTTTCCTTCCTACAATTTATGTCAAAGCCAGATACATGTTTAATTGAATGACTGGAAAATAATCAACTGGCCATGTGTTTTGTGTACGCTACCCCCAGGGGAAGGTTTTGAACATTTTTGCAAGTATTTAGCATCTCATTCATGAGCTTCATTGCTAATTGTTTCTAAATTAAACATAATTAAAATAAAAAAAATATATTACTCTAGCTTTGGAATGTTACCCACATGAAACTTGCTGGGTTATGTTGATCAATATAAAACAGCATTTTTCCAAATCTTTTCAATGAACTGATTTATTACATTAAATTTATATTCTGTGGAGTCCTTGGTGCTCTCTGAGTTTAGTTGTTTTCTTGCAGACATTTCATTACCAAACTAAGTAATATCATCATTTATATTTTGGAATCTTTAAATTATACAGTTCATTTAATACAACATATTTTAAAATATTGTTATTGCTATTTTGTATTTTCTTTTTAAGTATTATCAATAATTCATACATGTATCATATTTTAATTTTAATATGTTGACGTATGTTATACTGTAAGTACTATTAACAGTGAAAGTACTGGGAAAAGTTTTTTTATGATGTAATATAATACACAACAAATTTAGATAACAGAAAAAAAGACCATTTGTCACATATGTAAATAAGGCTTTCCTTTTTTGTATGGTTCCTGTTGGAAGTTGCTACTTCCAACAAATTTCTTTTTTCAATTTTGCATAGATGAATGATGCCCTCACCTCTGCATTTAAGCAGTTTGGAGCCACAGATATTATAATTACCAGCCAAATTATATTGGTTGTCTTACTGATCTTTCGTTGTGGACCATATTCATACTGGATCCTTTTTTATTTATTATGCATATTGCATATGAAGTCCCAAGAATTATTAGTTTGTATTCCCATACAATTCCTGCAATGTTTTATTACATTTTGTATTACTTAGTAATTGATGACTAAGTATATATATAATAAAGATTGAAACAATGATACTGTATATAGTAAATCCCAAGGCACCCTGTCCCAGAAAAGCTGAGTACAGGTATACCACAGTAAGAACTTCATTATGTAATGCAGTGCAATGTAATGTAATGTAATGCTTATAATGGCCAAAAGATCCAAAAGGGAAAAGCAATTCATATAATAGTAATATGCTTACTATATGTTCTTGGGTAACTAATTGCTTAAAAATGTTGTCTTTAAAAAATATTAAGTCTGGATATTGTCAAGCCCCAGGGAAATCAGCAAATCCAGTGATTATAAAGATTTATTGCAAGCTTAAGCTTTCTACAAAAATCTGAACTACTCATGGTCAAAGCAAATAAGACGATAGATAAGAGTCAAAGGAATTGCCTATGGAGATTCTCAGGCATCCAGGTCACATTTATCCCAAAGATGCTTTTTCATGAGACAACAGGACTTCCTTTGTTTTTCTTTTTGCTTCTCATCCAATTGTTAGCAGCATCAACTCTGTCACCTACAAAATTGCAAAATATCTAACCATTGTATTAGCTCCTCTAGTTGTCAACACCACTCATCACATCAATAATTCACATGACTTCGCCAGCAAGGTTTGGAAAATAAAGCTGGACCCAGACGAGACCATGGTTTCCTATGATGTGACTTCCCTCTTCACTTGCATTCCAACAACAGAAGCTGTCACAATAGTGAAAAAATTTCTGCTACAAGACAGCACCCTAGGTGACAGAACCAACCTCAGCCCAGACCACATATGTGCCATGCTGGACCTCTGCCTGACCACTACCTATTTTAAATACAGTGAAGGTTTCTACAGACAAAAACACGACTGCGCCATGGGCTCACCTGTGTCCCCCATTGTGGCCAATCTCTACATGGAAGAGGTAGAAACCAAAGTCCTAAACTCCTTCGCAGGAATTCCACCCACTCACTGGTATAGGTATATGGACGATACTTGGGTCAAGATCAAAACACAGACATTTGAAGCATTCACCAAATGTATCAATTCGATGGACAGATACATCTAATTCACATGTGAAGACATTAAGGAAAATAGTCCAGTTTTCCTGGACTGTGCTGTATACATTAAGGAAGACAGAAGCCTTAACATTGAAATTTACAGGAAACCCCCACACACAGATCAATATTTACATTTTGATTCACACCACCCACTGGAGCACAAAATGGGAGTCATCAGAACCCTACACCACAGAGCTGAAGGCCTGCCTACCAGCAAAGATGGAAAAGAAAAAGAACTAAAACATATCAAGGAAGCCCTCAGAACTTGTGGCTACCCAAGTGGGCCTTCATCAAATCTCAAAAAAGACCCAGCAGGAGCAACTCCATAACAGACAAAGAAAACAATAAATGAAGCAATGTAGTCATTCCCTACGTTGCAGGAATATCAGAAAAGCTCAGGAGGATCTTCAGCCAACACAACGTATGTGCACATTTCAAACCCAAGAATACACTAAGGCAGAAGTTTGTCCACCCCAAGGATAAAACACCCAATCACAAACTGAGCAACGTGGTATATGCAGTACAATGCAGTGAACCATATGCAGATCTGTACATTGGGGAAACAAAACAACAACTTCATAAACGTATGGCACAACATAGGAGAAGAAACCCATCAGGACAAGAGTCAGCAGTCCATCTGCATTTAAAAGACAAAGGCCACTCTTTCGAAGTCAGCAAAGTTCACATTTTCGACAGAGAGGACCGCTGGTTTGAAAGAGGGGTCAAAGAGACCATCTATGTCAAAATTGAACAGCCCTCTCCTAACAGAGGGTGAGGGATATAACATCATCTGTCTCCAGTCTACAACACAGTCCGTTCAACAGTTATAAGAAGGCTCCACACACATTTGTATTACTCGGGTGACCCTGAAGAGACAGATAAGCCTCCAGGTAGCACTAACAACTCCTGAAAAGAATGCAAATGACCAGCTGTCTGCAAGGAGTATAAATCTTTCCATTGCCCACCATCCAGTCAGAGCTGAAGAAGCTTCTTGGATGAGAAGCGAAACGTCTTCCAAGAAAAACAAGGAAGTCCAATTGCCTTGTGAAAAAGCATCTTTGGGATACTCTAAGGAATTCAAGATGGGCTGGATTTAGATTTCTTCTGGGTGCAAAGGGATTCATGACTGATGACATGTTTGATCCCTCTCTTGGGCCTGGTCATCTCCTACAGATATCACATTAATGTTTATTTTTATGGTGACTGCATTACCACAGTAAGAATGCAGAGTGCAGAATGTAAGCCTGAAAAAATACTATAAGGAAGTCAACTGAGCAAATTGTTCATGATGAAATTACATATGGACAAAATCTTAATGAAGTCTGTTTCTGCATAAACCAGTTTTCAAATTAGATAATTGTTTATAATGTGCTTTTGTAAAATATTGCAATCTATAAATATGTAATCGACATTTTTCATCATAATCAACATTATCAAAATTAACTTTATTTAAAAAATAATAATCTCAGTTTATAATAATCCCAAAGCATGAATATTAATATAAAATAGGACAAATTCAATATTTACAAGCTGCTGTTATAACAATAAATACAATTAAATGTCTTCAAACAGGAAAAGCTCATAGTCTGGATGGTCATTCTACTTAATTGCTACAAGACACATTGAGCTCTTTATTCCAATATTAATAGAGATGTGTAATTTCCCCTGAAAGAAACCTTATCCAAACCTTTTATTAAATGCTATATTTGGAGCAATTTCAAAGGCAGGCAAAGATCTTATTTTTTATTATCATTATCATTATTATTATTATTATCCCACTAATGTGGATGTATTTTTGTTATATATTTTATATATAAAATGTTATCACAATATGACAAAATATGAGGTAGCAGAAAATGTTATTCTTCAATGTTGGAAAGACAGATTTACAGTACAATCAATCTTGTACTTACAAACATTGTAATGTGTTTGCTTGCTGTTTATGAGCAGGTTCTCTATCAATGTAACAAAAATACTGATCAGTATTATTTCTTTTATTAGGATTTAATGATATGTTTAAAAAGTAGACTGTAATATAAATCAATTACTTCTGATTTTGCATTTTTTAACATTTGTTATCATTTCTTCTTTTTCTTCAGTCTTTGTATATTAAACATATATAATACTTATAACTGAAAAAGGAAAAATTATTTAGATGACCTGAAGTTTCAATTTAAAACATTAACCAGCTATCAGTTTTGTGATGTCTTTCTATTTTGGACAGATTTTGTATCACCACAATAATGGCTGAATAATGCTATAAATTGCTACTGTGAATAGTCTTTGTGTCACTTCTGGTTTAGTTTTAAGACACTGACATTTTTATTCTGCATTTGTAGACTCGCAAAATTTCTCCCTCATTACTAATCAATATTGTGCAGCAGGTGAGCTCTCAATTTTTAATTAATTTCAGATCAAAATTCTAGCACATTTTTAAATTGCACTAGCACAAATTATATGTAATTAAGAAGCTTTTTTACTTAATCCAAGCAGTGAAAAGAAGTTATTTTACTCTTAGCACATTTATCTTCCAGTATGTTTTCAGGATTCTTGTTGACATTAAAAGAACATATTTTTTTAAGCCAGGATGTTCAGATGAAGACTATTTATGAAAGTATAAATAACTTTCCATGGTGCAGTTATGTAATTCTAATGGTTCTAATTTATTAGATGTTCCAAATGCTTTCCTTTCCCTATTACTGATACTGTACTGCTGTAATTGTTTGTTTCTTTAATTCTGTAACTTCTTTGACAATTTGACATTAAAAAAACATAACAACTCACTGGCTTGGAGAAAAAGAATAATTTTTGTCCACAATTTTTATTTCTTTTTCAAAATAGTAAAAAAGAAATTGTGTGTAATAAGTAGAAGTCATTTTGTACACGAATATCCCCCCCCCCCAGTTTGGCTTCCTGATTCTACAAGATGTTTCAAACAACCCAAAAGGGTTAATTGAAAATTGCTTAACAGGGTTCAAATGGAAGGGTGGGATTTGCCTGAAATGGGACAAATGAATCTGCATTAAGTTCCTTAATCTCTTTTACAGGCTTAGAAGTTATAGCCACAATGGTTATTACACTACTTGGATTGCTTAGAGCAGCTTATCAAGGGTTACAGAAGGGAAAGGAAAGATCTGTTGCACGTTTTCTTTCTGCCGTAACAATATCTAGAAGAAAAAATAAACTTAATAATTATAAATAGTCCAGTTATAGGCAGACTTGTTGACCAGGTGTGAGCAATTCTGTTAAAGTTTAAAGCCTCACGTTAGTGTTTTTGGCCTCCTACAGTGGAATATGTGATCATCAGACTGGGTGCAGCTAAAATATTGTGTCCTTCTGGAGGTGCCATTCCCCCCCCCCCCAAAAGAAAGGAAGCCTGATAATTTTGAATCATATCCAGGGATGCTCTGGAGGCTGCAGCGTTACTTTGGGCGTAATATGGCTGGGGTTCATTGCAGTTTTGATTCCCAGATGCCTAATCTGTGGTAGAATAAGGCCTCTGAACATGATGTAAACTTGAGCACACAATAAATAAGGTATGAGTCTCTGACTAGAGTTGGCAATTGGAACAAGAGCAAAATCTGATAGCTTTATTCATGAAATGGGGAGAAAGGATGACACTTGCTGTCTTCATCCAGATTTATTGTTCTCTATGGCTTCATGCTGGGTGCCTTCATTCCTAAAACTCACTGAAAGTTTACTTGTGCATCCTGTATATCTGTAGTCCTAAAAAGCTAATAAAGCTTTTCTTTTTCAGCAGGTACACCTCCAGACATTGTAGAATTTAGTTTAGGTTGTAATTTGGGTACATATCAGTAAGGTAAGGTTACTGATTTATTCTTTTTTTGAGAGAGAGAGAGAGCTATTATTTAAAATATTTCTCAGGGATTCACTATTATTCACTGCTATGAGAATTATATTTAAGATGAAAAGCAAATTAGATAATAAAATATAAAAACAACAACATGTAAAAAAGAATTCATAAGAGTTTTCAAATCTTGGTCAAAAGTAGCATATATGGAGTCCTTGGTGCTCTCTGATTTGATTGTTTGCTGGTTTGATTGTTTGCTTGCAAAAGTTTCATTGCCCAACTAGGTAATATCGATCATGTTACCCAGTAAGGTAATGAAAGGTCTGCAAGAAAAAAAAGAAAAAGAAAAAGAAAAAAAAGCTCAGAGAGCACCAAGGACTCCACAGTTCAACCCTGAATTATATATATCTACGCTCTCTTCTATTAGAGTAGCATATATAGTTACATGGAAAATTATGTCTTCAAGTATAACATCAGGTAATATAAATAATATTTCAATCTGGGTATGGTAATGATGTCATTTGCCACTAGGTTATATTTTTGGTACAAGACTAGCAATCTAAATATTCTGACATTTCAGACATGTGCTTCCATCAAAGATTGTCATCTGTTCTATGCATATGGACTTTGATCCAAGGCTACCATCAGTGCAGTGAATGAAAAGGGCAACTTTATTAGCTATAAAAGAACATATAAAATACTTTTTGGGGGGCTGTAGAAGTCATGATCTCATTTTGTTCTATTTGCTGCCTTATATATATAATGTGCTGTATTATCTATGAGCTTCTTATTTTCGGATATTTGTTTATTCTTAAATCTATTAAGAGTCAGAATTGTGAAATGTTAAGGTTTATTATGAAATATATATTTGAAAAAGCTAAATAAAAGTAATGCTATAGTAGCTAGCTTCACTATAAAGTTTGATCCGCTCTGACTTACATGATGATTTTTAAAAGAATACCAGAGTCATTTAAGTCAATGTTTCTGAGCCTTGGCAATTTTAAGATGTGTGGGCTTGAACACCTAGAATACCTAGCCAGCATGGGGAATTCTGGAAGTTAAAGTCCACATACCTTACGTTTGCCAAGAACACCGATTTAAGTGACTTGATCAAATGTTAATAGATACTGTATTTGACAGCTACTGGATTGGAATAAGGTTCAAAGTTGAGCTGAAAGGTACTTTCAATGAAGGGTTAGGACTTAAGAAAAACTAGAAGCAAATAATATATATTTCATCATGAGGTCAAATGAAAATCTGTGATTATAACATTGTGGTAGATCCAGTATATGGTCCAGATTAGGCAAAAAATCAGCTGGAATTTCTAGAGGTGGTGAGGTAGCATTTTGCATTGTGTTATTTGCAGTACAGTACAGTACAGTATTATTATCCTCCAAACTGCAGATAAATGGCAGCAAGTTACCTAGTGAAGTACTTCAATATTCATCTATTAGTCTGTCAGCCGTGAACATCATAGTAGCTTTGGTTTTTATTTTGTTTTTCTTTGTGCAATGAATCATGAATCATGATGTTTCTAGCTATTCGGGTTGTAAAGATAACCTTTGCAAAATTCTATAAAAATGCATACTGGGGACCATATCATGTGAAATAACCAGAAATATGCTATCTCATTACTCTTCTTATTCTCTTTGCTCAGTGTGGAAGAAAAGGCTGCTGGTGGACAAGTGTTGCTTCCCTCCACTCCACGGGGTGTTAAACTCGCCGCATCACGTGATGTGTCGTGACGTATCACGACTTTTTTTGCATTGCTGGAGGTGGGGTGGGCGCGGCCTCTGTATGATGCAACCAACCCACAGGCCGGCAGTTTGATACCCCTGCTCCACTCTTACTTAAGCTGCAATCTTGAAACAGGTGGGAGAAGAGAAAATAGGTTGTGTGTAAAACAACAAAGAAGAAATCCCAGAGAGGGAGAGAATAAAAAGAGACCAGAGTCTGTAAGTGTGTAGCATTGTTATATGCTAGTAATAGTAGTTGTAACTGCAGTACTAACAGTATACTTGTAAGAAAAATAGTATAATGTAGAATAAAAGTACAAGTAATAGTACAGAATGTAGTAGAATATAGTATACAGAACATTGTAAAGTATCAATAGTAATAGAAACAGTGTAGTATAAGAGAGTAAAAAAAAGAATTTGCATAAATATGTTTCATTTGTACTTTGGATATTTTTTCAAATAAAAAAAAATGTCCCCAAACTCTCATAGGGAGATAAAAAATCCAATTGCCTAGGGTCCAGTGCTTTTGATGGATTTTTTGAGCTTCAGTCAATCAGATTGGGTACACTTTAAAAAGAACCCATGACACTCGGGAACTAATATTGTGAACTCTTTGAAGTTAAAGTAAGATGCAAAGAATGGACTTTAATCACTACCATCTCCTTGGAGCTAGCCAGCACCAATATTCCATTAGCTGAAAATACATTAGACAGAAAATTGTTGGCAAAATGCTGGCACAATCATAAGAACAAACTGTAAAGGAACAGCTGAGTGGATCTTTTTTTTTTTTAATTCATAGGGCTATACAAAAACAAATATCATGACAAGTCAGAAAGGTCATAGCTTGCTAGTTCTAGTGTCATTTATCTGAAATAAAAGATAGAACTTCAATACAGCTAAAAAGTAGAAACATTATTTCCCTTTATTTTCATGTGACATGGTAGAAAACTGAAAGATACATAGATTAATGATCTTGCCTGAAAAATCTTGAGAGGCACTCAATGTTATTATGGCAGACTATCTTACTTCATTGTGCTGCAGTTTACTGAAAAGAAACCTTTCAGAACAAAAATAGTTCAATGAAATGCAATTGTAATTCAGAACAGAACACAAACACAATTGAAGACCAGCACAAAACTATGGTAAGACATACAGAATCCTGGTAATTTAGAGGTATCTTTGTTTACTTATGATTTCAATGCCATCCATTCCCTTAAATAACTTAGCTGATTACAAAGATGCAAATCAAAACATGCATTTTTTACAATTCAGTCCCATGCATGTCCACTTACGTCAGAAACAAGTTTCATTAACACAAAAGCAGATCATTTTGATTTGATTATTTTATTTGTTTGACATAAAAAATTTCTTACAAGTTTCTGAAGATTTTAAGTTTACCCAAAATTTTATAATCTGGATTTGTGCATTTAATTTCTTAAATCAAGTATGATTACCAATAGTATATAACCATTTTGGTTTAAAGTTATGCCACATTACGTGATCAGGATGACATCTCTGTCCTTAAAAAATGCCTTAGAATCTTACTTGTGCTCTCAGAATGTCTCAAAATATTAAAGGAATTAGAATAGGAAACAGAGAAGATGTTTCTGCTCTCAGATAGAATGTTATATTTCATAAATAAGCCGAAACCTTCAATTTCCCATTGCATTTTACTAACATGTGAGTTTGGTATCCTGTCTTATTCACTCCATAAATTGGAGAAAGATGGACTTAATGCCATTCTTACATGTATAAAGTTTGAGCCTTTTTTGACTATCTTTCTACAAAGATACTTGGGTATTTTTTTCCAAATTGAACTTATGCCTGATTTTGACATAAATGAAACAATATATAGACAAATTACATTGGGGAAGAATATATGTCCTTCAGGTGAATTTAATTCATCATATATGTATATACTTTCACATATTTTATTCTATTTATGGTTTATTAAATGACTTCGTTGGGAAGCAATCCCTTAAGATTAAATAAAAACTTAATGTTTTTTACTGTTTTAATGGTTTTACTGTTTTTATTGTATTAAAATCTTTTTAAAATTTTAATTGTACTATGTATTTTCAATTGTAAGCCGTCCAGAGTCGTTTGCTGCGATGGTCGGCTATAGAAACAAACAAACAAACAAACAAAATAGATTATAATTACCTTTCTGGGAAATATGAAAGGTAAGTTTTCATTGAATTAAAATTTAAGTTTTCATTGAATTAAAGACTATGGAATTTAGAATATCTTTGAATTCAACTTGAAAGCTTAGCTGTTCTATTGCATTAAATAATGTAAAAATACTGTATCCTGATCATAAAATGAAATACAAAACAACTTCATGTATATATAGCATCTCAAAAGAAATTTAACAAAGGCTGGATATAATCATGTTGCTGTTGGGAATGCCATTCAGAAATTGAAACATATATCTGCATGAACTTTACTGCTACTGCCATACTTTTAATTGAAATCCACAGGATTGTTCACACAATGTTATATCAATCATTGTTAATAATATTCTGTATGAGAAATCCTAACCCTAATCCTTCCCCGCCCCCGCATAATTTAGGCCATAATATGAAACAATTTTGAAAGGACAAGTCCTTTATTGTAATAAGAAACTGTTAATATTATAGCCTGTACAATATAAATTTGAATTGTTTTGTTTTTCTGACAAAAGAAGACAACTTTGGAGCAATAATGTATTATTTTTATTACTCAAATAATTTTAAAGATCTTTCTCTTATCTGTTCTCCTATTTCTTTATTTTGGTGAATTACATATTATTTGGTAACTATAACATCAGCAATTTCTTTTTTCCCCTTTTTATTAGTCTGATGCTACAAAAATGTTTAGAAAAAAATCATTTTAAACAATTTGTTCCATCCTTTTATACGTGACATAAGAAGTGAGCATAGGGTGATTCTGCTGTAGTCCTAGATGAATATATACCAGCGTCTTGAAAAATGAAATGCCTGCATTATGGCAATTTTTGCCAATGGAAGAACAATGATGAATATTTTGTCATATATTGATTGTCAATAACGTGTTCAAAGTCCCTTAGAGGCTTTCCTTAGTAAGCCTCAAACACTACTTTCTTGAAATGTATGATCACAGATAGTACCAAAGCAGCAGATTTTAAAAAAAGTTTAATTAGGTGAACAGTAGATCCAAGAATATAGAATGGGAATATTGTAAAGTATCTGAGATACAGTAAGCATTGCATGTAAAATCGATATAATAAAGTGTGGAACTGAGTTCATGTTAATATGCTTTCTATTTAAGACATCACCCACAAGAAAAGAATAGCAACAACTGAGATCCAGTAAAAGTGAGTGAAACAGAGAGAGACAGAGAGACAGAGACATTGGTTAAAGTGCTGAACTGAACATGGTCTACTCCTCCCTTAGGCATGGAAGTTCTCCCTCTCTGTATGTATGCATGTAGACATTCAAAAGGGAAAATACCAAATGCTCTAGCACTATATTTATAAAAATACTTTTGCACCCAAGAGATATTCTTAGAAAGCAAGAATGGTGGATGGATGCAACCTAGTATTTGTTAAAATATGGGTCCCCTTGTTGAGAGAAAGAGACAAGTGAAACTGGAAGAAATATCAAAAAGCAATCTAATATTTGGCACTTGAACTCTATATTTTAGCAGCTGCTATCTCCGTGACAGTCATTTTCATAAGAAAACCTAAAACATAGTCTCAAAATTATAAATATGCTCACCAGCCCAAAAGATTGAGAAACTCTGTTTGGTTAATATATGTGCTTACATGTGTACTTACATACATACAGATTAAATACTTGTGACATAGAACTTTCTAAAATGAAATACTCTATGCAACAGGAAAGCTCTCTATATACAAAACTTGTTATCGTTATAGCAAGAAAGTACCAATCAGATTATTTGGGACCGTGCTTGGTCTCCTTAGCACCATGTGCAGAACACACATATACTGTATGACAGATCTTAGCTGAGAGTAGAGATTCAATTTTCTTAGAAAAACTTAGTCATAGTAGTTGATGTGTAATGGAAAAGTTCAAAGTCTGCTCCACATTACAATCCTTTTGATGGCAGGTTATATCCTGTATATTCCATTTCTTGGCCTTTTCCACTAATGACATCTGCATTAAAAGAGAAATTGTATTTCTCCAGGCTTTCTTCCCTTTTTCTAACTGCTGCTCAGGGAGCTGTTCTTGCAATGCATTATTTCAAAACATTCTATCTTCCGATGGCTAATTATCAATAACTCAAGAGTGAATTTTTAGGAAGATAATATAAAGTCAGCTTTATAAAGGCTCCATGAGAGCATTTTGCTCTGTCTGATCTGAATCTGTACGGAAGCCTCAGTGTGAATCAGTGAAAGTAGTATTTTCAGAAATAAAAATTTGATTTATTTATCCAGATTCAGGAAGTAATCATGTTGGTCATAAGAAAATTAAAAAATCACTAATGTCTCTAAGGTAGGCCTCATGTCAGAAAATGGCATGGAAATTTTAGAAAACTCTGGAATCCTTCATAAATTTACAGCAATAAAGCAAAGAAATGGAATAAAAATGGGGGGGGGGAATAAGCACAAAGCCATCAAATCAGTTAAATTAAGTTTTAAAGGGTTTTCATTTTTCCATTCCCATTTTCCTGAAGTTGCTTGGTTTCCAACATTGCAGTTGGTGGTGAAAGGCGGGACTGCAGGACTTCTGCGGCCTTTGGTTTTCCCTGATGCATTTGGCTGCTCTAGGCTTCCCAGGTTCTAGTGGTTAGTGTGGAGGTTTTTAGATATTCTTACTTGGGCTGATATCAGATTTTAGTTTTATGATTGATCCTTTTTGTGTGTGGGGAGGAGAGGGGTACAGTGATGATAATAATGAAATCCCTGCAAACAAACAACCAAGCAGAGTATAAAGAACTCCACAGTTCAACCCTGAACTGCATATATTCTATTCTGTTGGTAAGTGCCTACAGAGACTTGGCCTCCCTGCCAAGTGTTTGGGCAGATACAGCCCAAGGGGGGTTGAGTTCCCAGTGGCATGTGGTGGGCTGTTAGACATTTGGTTTGGTTTGCATGAAGTGGGTAGGGAAGTGTAATGATATCTGACAATGACTTTGAAGGATGAAGGGAAGAAATGCTGCCTAGGAAATAATCAGATTAGGGGGAAGGAACCACAGTAGTTTAATGGTCGAATCAAGAAACTTAGGAAAGTTGATCAGGTAAAGGCTTATACCTTCAGATGTGTAAGATTCTATTAATGTAGCATTGGGAGGTTGGTGAGAAGTTGGTTGATCTGCAGGTGATGAGAATCTTGGAAGAAGCAGGTAAACTAGATCCATTACATTCAGGTTTCAGGCAAGCATTTAGTCCAAAGATGGCTAAATCTGGTTGCTGTTCTAGACCTTGCATGGGGGGGGGGGTATTGATCAAATCCCTCATTATTTTTGTTTTTTATTATTTTATTCCTATTGTATTCTATTTTTAATGCTGTTGTTTCTATTGTATACTACTCAGAGTCAGTAAGAGTCAGATGGTGCCTAAATTAATCAAATCAGATCAAATGTTTGTTGCTTCATTTTGTAATTGTAATATGCATACATTTTTCTAGGAATTTCTCTTCAGAGTCACAATTTTGCAAATGTTTCTTACCATATGTATATTTTTGTAAGCAGTTCTCCCCAGTAGATATTTTTAAGTGTAGATTTTGTGAATAATAATTTAGAAAAATAAGAATATGTTGATAGGTGGTTGTTTTATGATAGTGTAAGTTTAGGAAATATATATAGTCTCTCATGCTTGAGAATGAATTCATTACATAAGAATGGAAATTTTAGCTGTTGAAATTCTTCTAATGCTGTTAATAGAGTAAGCAGCACTACAAAAACAGAACATAAAATAAACATAAAACACCAAAGCACCTGAAGGCAGGACAAGAAGCAACGGATGGAAACTAACCAAAGAGAGAAGCAACTGACAACTAAGGAGAAATTTTCTGACAGTTAGAACAATTAATCAGTGGAACAACCTGCCTCCAGAAGCTGTGAATGCTCCAACACTGGAAGTTTTTAAGAAGAGACTGGACAGCCATTTGTCTGAAATGGTATAGGGTTTCCTGCCTGAGCAGGGGGTTGGACTAGATGACCTCCAAGGTCCCTTCCAACTTTTCTTCTTCTTCTTCTTCTTCTTCTTCTTCTTCTTCTTCTTCTTCTTCTTCTTATCTTCTTCTTCTTCTTTCTTCTCTTCTTCTTTCTTCTTCTTTTCTTCTTCTTCTTCTTCTCTTCTTCTTCTTCTTCTTCTTCCTTCTTCTCCTCCTCCCCTCCTCCTCCTCCTCCTCCTCCTCCTCCTCCTCATTATTATTATTGTTATTATTATTATTATTATTATTATTATAGAACTTACAATAAAGACTGATGTGTAGTTTGGATGCAAATCCCAAGTTTCTTTTAGCACTTGCGAGATGGTTATCTCAGAGACAATATTTCAGATTACAACAGAAGTATTTAGTAGTTAGGAAGCAAGATTTGATTTTATATAGGCTGTGAAATGAAACAATCATTTAACGAATTTAATTAGTAATAAATAATTATCAGTATGGCAGGAGAGGGATTATATAAAACTTTAAAAAATGCTGAAAAGAATGAATTTTGATTTATTTTGTTTGAGAACCTATAAATCATTTGGTAAAGCACAGTAATTTCTTCTGAAAAGTGTGATAGCTATGGAACTCAGCTTTAGAATCTGTTTTGAACAGTAGAGTCCTAACAAACGACAATGTTGTTGAGCATGTATAGAATTACAATTATAATTGGTTACAAGCAAGAAAATATTATGTCAGTTGTGTATAAAAATATGAATATAATTCAGCTTTTCCCTCATGAGAAAAGCAGGAGGGATTTCCCCCCCCCAAAAGGATTAAATAATACATAAACCCAGACAAAGAATTTCACTGTACTTTAATCTGGAAACAGCCCTGCTTATACAATGATATGTCCCTATCCTCCTCTCCCAGATTAAATCCAGGATTATCATGAAGTATGACATGTGCATATTATGAAATAGCATTACTTTGTCTAACTTCTGTGTGTTGGTGTGTAAAAGCGAGATTACCTCTTTTCACTTCCTATCCCAGCAGGTGACCCATATCATCCGAACAGAGCCAGCAGGGTTGTCTATTCAATATGTCTGCAGTGGCCTGTAAAAGTCTCTGGATTTAGTGCTTTAGTCTACAAAAAGGTACACTCCTGCCTCATCTAAATACTAAGAATGAGTCATTTGCAGTTGCTTTTTTTTTCTTTCCAGTTGAGCATTTAGGCTTTAGTTTTAATAGCTGTTTGACAACTGAAGACATAATGTTCCAGAAGAAAAGAAAGAAACACAATACACAGGTTTTATGGCACTCTCATTAGAGTGTCTAATCAGCTGCACACAGGAACTCTTCAAACAGATCTGAGGTAATGTGTGGCATAGCCAGATAATTTTGACAAAGTTCAGTTCTCTAATATTTGCAATTAAACCATCAGAATTAAAAGGGAAAACACAAATGTGCTGTTACTGCACGCAAAGGAGACTTCATTTGGTCAATACTAAGCTGTTTTCTATATAAGTGTGGTACAAAGGGTCAAGTAGCAAATGGAAACCAATGGATCCAATCAGCTCCTGCATATGTAATAAAATCCAGTATTAGCAAGCAGCAGAGGAGCAAAGCAGCCATCTCATCATGTCTGCCTCCCCAGATCTGTGTGATTAATCCCAAATGGATGTCAACAGGGATTTAGTGTAAATGGAATAGAAGGCTATTCCTGAGAAAGAGGCTATTTATATTTATTTCTATAGTCTCTAATTTCTTTTAAACAACATCAGCGCTAAGCTTTTAATTAATACTGAAAGTCTGATAGTTCCTTCAGGATTATTCATAAAATAGGGTAGAACAAAAATATGAATTAGCAGTTGACATTCTTGTTAAGTTGTACAAGCAAAAGTCTGCATTTTTTTTTCTAAATTTCATTGTTGCACCATCTTTGTATTTTAAATTATTTTCAAATGACAAATAATTTGCAATCAAAATTTTATGTTGCTTGTATATGGAAACAAAATTTTTAATGATTATAGTTGGGAAAATACTAAATAAGCTTTTTTTTTTTTAAAAAAAATAGGATCATAACATTACTGTCAATGCTGCTAACATCGGATGTTTTTGCTTTGACAACAGATGGAAATGTAGCCATTTTTCCTCTGTCGCTTTTAGAGTTCGTTGATGCTGGGAGGGGTAATGTGGATGAGAGTCCAGCTAGTCATAACAATAATAACTCAGCCGTGGGAACCCAAGGTTATTAGGTCCAGAGTTGATAAGAGATTTGGCGGGCTGGAGAGCTGGGGAGAAAGCCCGCTCTTCAGGTTAATTGGGGAATGTGATTTATGACTGTTAATTGGAGGAGGGAATTGTGCTTTGCTACTTTGTGCCAGGGGAGGGGAATTCAGTTTTTGGCTTCAACTATATAGTGCCGATACTTTGTTTCTCGAATAAAATATTCTTTAAGGAAAACAATGCCTCGAAGTTCTTTTGAAGGGATTCATTTGTCGGAACCATGACAATTATACTGAGTTATTCAACCATCATTGGAGACATTCTATCTTGCCTTAGAATTCAAGCTGCAATTAGGAAAACAGGGGTTTAATTTAATTTTCATCAATGAAAGTTTCTACTTATACATAGAAAAGTTCTGAATCTAGTACAAGTAGTCCTTGATTTACAACTGTAATTGAACCAGTGAAATCAATCATAAGTCATGATGGTTGTAAACTGGCTCACATGGCCATGTCTCACTTTAGAACCATTTTTGCAGTGGTCATAAAATGAACACAATGGTTTTTAAGAAGAACCCATTGTTTGCTTTGGGGAATTTTTTTGGGTGGAAACTGGAAGTAAATGCCAGTTTCCAGCGAAAACACTGCTAATCGTGGTCACATAACCATGGGATATTGCAAATGGCCCTAAATGTGGACTAGCTGCTGAGCCCCCAAAATGCAGTCATGTGACTATGGGGGTGGGGCTTCAAAACTTTGAATTCAAGTCCTAAGTCCCTTTTTGGGGCCCGTTGTAACTTTAAATGGTTTCTAAACAAAAAGTCATAAGTTGAGGACTACTGTATCAACTTACAAAACTGAAAAGGGGGCTGGTCCAAAAGTACCAGAAGTTACCAGAAATTATTTTGTTAGTTTCACCAAAAACTGAAAAGGAAAAGAAATTTTCATCAATATCTTTTGTAGGCTGGTCAGTCACTTTTATGGAGACTCTTTCAGCCTTCTCTTTTAAGGTTCTATAACATCCTGTTCCATCAGTGAGAACCCTGTTTATGATTTTTGAATAATTTCCACATAAACAAAAACAGGACACTATGTGATTCTTAATATGTCCTGTTTATGGATTTCATATAGACATCTATCTGACCAATGTGAGAACTGAATGCTGAACTAGATAGGTATGATCTAATGTGGTTATTTTGTTTTAAAAGGGAACTAGGGGATCAGCCATATTGGACTTAATTCTCACTAACAGAGATGAAATGATAGAAGGTGTTGAAGCTACAGGAATCTTGGGGGGGGGGTGATCATGCAATATTGGAATTCAATATTATGCAAGCACAAGCAATAGAACATAGTCAAACTAGAGTCTTGGACGTTAAGAGAGCTAATTTCAATAAACTTAGAGAGAGCTTGGGAAGGATTCCATGGATGAGAATCCTCAAGGGGAAAACAACTCAAGAAGCTTGGGAAATTCTGAAAAGTGAGATTATAAAAGCACAGTCTAGCTGCACAATACCAATGAAGAAGAAAAATAACAGCTGTCAAAAGAAATCAGCATAGCTGCATAAAGAACTCTCTGATAAATAGAAAGACAAAAAGGACAAGTATAAAAAGTGGAAAGAGGGGCACATAACTAAGGCAGAATATCAGCAAATAACCTGAGCCTGAAATGATGAAGTGAGGAAAGCTAACACTCAAAATGAAATAAGGCTTGCGACAAAAGTAAAAAATAACAACAAAAAAAGCTTATTTCAACATGTAAAAAACAAGAAAAAAGTTATGAAAATGATTGGTCCATTAGTGGGAGAAAGTGGCAAGAAGATGACAAGCAACAGGGAGAAAGCAGAACTACTTAACTCATTTTTTACTTTTTAACTCCATCTTTACACAAAGGGAAGAAATAGTCCAACCTATCAAAAACAGTACTGGAAAAAACAGATTAGAAACACAAGTTAAAATAGGCAAGAAAATGGTAAGTGAGCACCTGTCCACCCTAGAAGAGTTCAAATCACCAGGACCAGATGGATTACACCTCAAGGTTCTGAAGGAACTGGCAGATGTGATCTCAGAACCACTGAACTATATCTTTCAAAGATCCTGGAGCACTGGGGAACTACCAGAGGACTAGAAAACAGCTGATGTAGTTCCCATCTTCAAAAAAGGAAAAAAAATGGATCCAGAAAATTACAGACCTATCAGCCTGACCTCAATACCTGGGGAGATTCTGGAAAAGATAATCAAACAACGAATCAGCGAACACCTAGAGGTAAACAAAGTCATAACCAAAAGCCAACATGGATTTGTCAAAAACAGATCATGCCAGACAAATCTTATTACATTCTTTGACCAGGTGACAAAATTAGTGGACCAGAGGAATGCTGTCGATATAATTTACTTGGACTTCAGTAAGGCATTTGATAAAGTAGACCACAACCTACTACTTGATAAGATAGAAAAATGTGGGTTAGACAGCATCACCACCAGATGGATTCGTAGCTGGCTGACCGGCCGTATTCAGCATGTGGTCCTCAATGGAACCGCATCTACATGGAGAGAAGTGTGTAATGGGGTGCCCTAGGGCTCCGTTCTGGGCCCAGTGCTCTTCAACATCTTCATCAATGATTTGGATGAGGGGATAGATGGGGAACTCATCAAATTTGCAGACACCAAGCTGGCAGGAATAGCCAACACTCCAGAAGATAGGCTTAAGATACAGAAGGATCTTAACAGACTTGAACATTGGGCACTATCTAACAAAATGAAATTCAATGGTGAAAAAAGTAAGGTTCTACATTTAGGCAAGAAAAACCAAATGCACAGGTACAGTATAGGTGGTACCTTGCTCAATAGTAGTAACTGTGAGAGGGATCTCGGAACATCTTCAAGGCAGGACGAGAAGCAATGGATGGAAATTAATCAAGGAGAGAAGGAAATTTCCTGACAGTTGGAACATTTAATCAGTGGAACAACCTGCCTCCAGAAGTTGTGAATGCTCCAACACTGGAAGTTGTTAAGAAGAGACTGGATAACCAGTTGTCTGAAATGATTTAAGGTTTACATTTTTGTCTACCTATCGAGTCCTTACCAAGGACCTGGGATAGGCAGATGTGGATGTTTGAATTGATGGTATTACAGATATCGTTGCAAGATGGAAGCAGTTCCTAGTAAGGCTGCCTTTTGCAATTGACTAATGGCAAATTTGTCAATGCCAATGGTATTCAAGTGGTGCTCCTGTTGTTTTGGGATTGCACCTAATTCACATATTACTATTGGTACTACCCTTGTTTGCGTTTGCCACAGTCGTTCTATTTCTATTTGTAGGTCTTTGTATTTTGTTATATTCTCCAGTTCTTTTTCGTCTATTCTGCTGTCTCCACGCACTGCCACGTCCACTATCAAGACTTTTTTGTCTTTCTTATCGACAATTGTTAAGTCCGGGGTGTTTTGTGGCAGGTGCTTATCTGTTTGAATTCTAAAGCCCCAGAGCAATTTAACATTTTCATTTTCTATGATTTTCTCTATTTTATGATCTCACCAGTTCTTGCTTGCAGGCAAATGATATTTCTTGCAGATCTTCCAATGCACCATTGTTGCTACTTTGTCATGCCGCTACTTGTAGTCAGTCTGTGTGATCTTCTTGCAGCAGCTTACCAGGTGGTCCACTGTTTCTTCAGCTTCTTTGCATAGGCGGCACTTACTGTCTGTTGCTGTCTTCTCAATTTTGACTTTATATGCATTTGTCCTTAAGCCTTGGTCTTGTGCAGCCAGAATTAGTCCCTCGGTCTCTTTCTTCAACTTTCCTGCTCTTAGCCATTGCCATCTTGTTATTATCTGCTTTCCCAGCTATTTTTTTAATGTATTGGCCATGTAGTGCTTTGTCTTCCCATGCTTCCATTCTGTTCTTCATTTGGTCTTTCTTTTAGGCCAGTTTGGTCTCTCCAGTAGTCAGTAAGCCTTCCTGATATACTAATTTCAGTACATCTTCATCATTGTCCTTCAGATATTCTTCCAAAGCCATTTTTTCTTCTTCAACCATCTGATGTACTTACAACATTCTACGCCCACCTATTTGCCTTGGTAGATAAGAGTCTGTCAATGTCACTGCGTGGATGAAGGGCATGATCCATTGTTATTATTTTTCTGGTCTTCCTATCCATTGCTTTTAGTTCTGATTATTATTATTATTGTTGTTGTTGCAATAGCACTTAGACTTATATACTGCTTCATAGTGCTTTACAGCCCTCTCTAAGTGGTTTACAGAGTCAGCCTATTGCCCCCAACAATCTGGGTCCTCATTTTACTGACCTCAGAAGGATGGAAGGCTGAGTCAACCTTGAGCCGGTCATGATCGTACTCCTGGCAGTCAGCAGAATTAGCCTGCAATACTGCCTTCTAACTATTCTAACCACTGCTTATAAAATACATTTCATATTTTATTTGATTTACATGGTTTGAACAAGTAGAAAAGAATGATATACTATTTGTGTAAAGATGTCTTAAGCCAGCTATGAATCCATCTGGTGGTGATTCTGTCTAACCCACATTTTTCTATCTTATCAAGGTTGTGGTCTACTTTATCAAATGTTTGGGGTAAAAACACTGTTCTATACGAAAAAATCTACATGTTGCTGATGAATCAATAAGAAGAAATCATTTATAGGAAAACTGATTGTAAATGCTCCACATCTATTGTTGGATCAAGGCCACAGCCTTCATATATGATACTATTATTCAAGACAAAATATTACCAATCATTCTACAAAGGATTATCTAACTCTTGGGATATTTTGAATGTGATATATTTGTTTATTAGCTAGGAAAAAAGCTAAGAAGAATCAGATGATAAATTCAATAATAGTGAGTAATCAACCAAGTGCTAAAATGATAGATGGCAACAACTTTCCCCCAGGAAAGCTAGCAGACAGAACTGTTTTGCAAAATTAGGTTGAATAACTAGAACATGTCAAAGTACTGCAGAATGCAAATCTATGTCTTAGGTCTTCCATCTGAAAATATACAGCTACTGTGTCTGCAATATCAAGTAAATAAATATAAAATCTGAACTAAGATAATAAGTACTGTTACTCATTACTTATAAAAAAGCAGCCACTATGTAATTGACCAAATAATAAGAACATAAAAGAAAACTTTTATAGTCAAGTGTTTAGGCCATAGTCATCCATAAGTAAAACCTGACTTCAATATGCATGAGACCAAGGAGCTGGATTCTTTTCTTGGAAACAGAAGTCAGATAACGTAGTATAAAGCAAACTGCAACTTCAAAGCTGACCTAGCAAAGCCACATTTTCCACAAAAGGACAGTATAAAGATTAGCTGGCCTTTGAAGATATAGTCTCTGCGGAGTTGAGCTCGTTTCTGATAATTTAATAGAAATGTCCATGGAATTTGGAAGTAATTTGACATTCCAGGAAGTTTTGAATTTCCCAACCAGTATTTTGGATTGCAGAAGAATACAAATGTAATAAACAAAAACTCTAGCCATGGGATTCCTAGTTGATTCTGCACAAGGCTACCAAGGGTGAAACTCACTTTGCTTCTAAGCCCAAGGGCTATTATTTGCCAAGCTATAATTTCAGAACTGATGTATGTATAAATATGTGTTTGGGAATATGGATGCCTATTCATCATGAAGTTCCAAGTAACAGTAAGATGGGTATCTTAGATATACGAGCCTTGATAATTTTTCCAAGACTTTGGGAATAGAGATTATTTTGCTAGAACACTGATAGGCATAATACAACCTCCTTTCAAAAACCAAGACAGACTAAAATGTATTAATCAGGGCATTTTCTTTTCTGTAAAATATACACACAAAAATATGAAACATTAACTTTAGCTTTTCAAAGAAAAATGTGAAGAAATAATCTACAGTAATCATATAACTTTATAAGGTGAAGGAAGAAAAGAACAGAAATTTATTTTTTTCTTAAACAAATAGACTGAAACTGCCCAGCATTAATGTTTTGGGCTGAATGAAATAAGATTCTTTTATTGTAGCAGTTAGCTATTCTAGCAGTATTCTCATGAGCTGATTGCTAATCTGAACAATAACCTGATCTGTTAAATTACATTAATTTTGTCTTTATAATGCGTAAATAAGGTATTATAAAGAAACTGTCATTAGTCAGACAGCCATAACAAAGCATCATAGCTGTCCATTGAATCATTATCCAAAATGTTTTAGCAGATGTAATTTGATAGAATTTAAATTGTATCAGAATCATAGTCAGACACCTTTTGTAAAGCTTATGTTGAAATTGCTGTTTTTCCTCCATTCTGCAGGATTCTGCACTTTGAAAAAAAAAGTAATTAAAGAAAAATAAAAAGTGTAGGATGAAGCTACATAAAATTTCATCACGTTTGCTTTCAGTATTGAATATAGAGAGTTACATGTCTGCTTCCTCTTTATGCATATATATTCTGTTATTGTTTTAGTATATTTTGAAAATTGAACATGATTCTCTATCCTTGATCTCACATTAAATGAGACATGCATGAAAGTAATATTTGGCCATTTTTAATTGGAATATTTTGATCATGCTTTTTAGTTATGAATAAATTCAAAATATCAATGATAAGACTTCTCCAAGAGTGAAGACCAATGGAAAACTTTAAATAAAAGACTATGTTTGTATGGGAACAAGGTATGGCAAGGCCCAATTGCCTGCAATGTTGACTTTTATTAGAATTATCTTTCTAACTTCTGTTGCTTTCTCACAGCCTTTTTGGAATGTACATTCATAATCCAGGTAATATAACAGGGTTTTATTATTTATAAGCAAAATAAATAGATTTTGCATATTTAAAGGTGTTGGATTCAACTCCCATTATCGCAGTCAATATATGTCTGTTTAGGAAAGGCAGCTAAAATGCTATACCACAAAGAAAGGAAGCAAAATCACATAAGGGCAATATCACTAGATCTTTGCAAAACTTTCAAGGGATGTTTCAATTTGATGTAATTTTGATGGAATCACCCCACTGAACAGATTCACAAACTGAAGATAGCCTCAAAGCCCTTTATAGACTTTCACATGCTTGATGTTTTCTTTAATTTCTTGGGTTGATACAGACACTATAGAATGCTGCAACTTCCCTTCCATAAATGACGAATGTTGGTTCTATGACACTGGCATGAGATAATAAGCCAATCTCTTTGCCTATGAGAACTTTTTTAGGATGCCAAGATATTCCTACTTGTTATCAGCACAAACTTTGCTCTTTCTTGTGCTAATGTATTTCTACAATTGTCATGCCAATATAACTGGGATTTTTCCAGTTCTCAGCACTTTGAAATGAGCTAGACTGAAAATTTTAGTATAAGATAAGATAAATAACCTTTATTGTCATTTTTATATTGTGGGCACAATGGCACACATAAAAAATGAAATTTAGTTGCCCGCTCTCAAAGTGAAACATATACATGACACACACCTAAACATACTATGTACAACATATATATAGACCCACATCCCTACATATACATAGCAAATAAATATTAAATACTGTCCATCTTGAATATATAACGCAAGGAGGAAGTTTGAGAGTTCGCAAGGTTAATGCTGTATGGAATGAAAATATGGCTGAATCTGGATGTTCTGCTACGGATACCACGAAGCCTCCTCCCAGAAGGTAACAAGGAAAACAGGTTGTGAAGAGGATGTGTAGTGTCCCAGAAAATCTTGCGGGCCCTGCTCAAGCAACGCTTCTGTGCTATGTCCTGGATGGTAGGGAGGGAACTGCCAATGATCTTTTCGGCCATCCTCACCACTCTCTGCACCGCCTTCCTGTCTGCAGCAGTGATACCTCCAAACCAGACTGTGATGCTGTATGACAGGATGCTCTCGATTGTCCCCCTGTAGAAAGTGGTCAGGACAGGGGAAGGAAGATGTGCTTTTCTCATGCGGCGCAGAAAATGCAGGCGCTGCTGTGCCCGCTTCACCAGTTTCTCACTGTTTAGCGACCAAGTCAGCCTACTTGTTAGCTGCACACCCAGGAATTTGATGCTGGTAACCATCTCCACAGGTGAATCATTAATGCACAGAGAAGTGTGGCTGTGCCTGCCTTTTCTGAAATCAACAATGATCTCTTTGGTTTTTCTTGTATTTAAACCTAGGCTGTTTTCCTTGCACCAGTTCACCAACCCCTCAACCTCCTTGCAGTAAGCTTCCACCTTGTCATCCTGAATAAGGCCCACTACTGTTGTATCATCTGCGAACTTCACAATATGGTTGGTGGCAAACCTAGCACAGCAGTCATGGGTCAACAGGGTGAACAGCAGCGGACTTAAGACGCAGCCCTGAGGAGAACCTGTGCTCAAGAAAATGGTATTTGAGGTATTTGTTCCAACTCGCACATATTGGGGCCTGTTGGTAAGAAAATCCAGAATCCAGTTGCACAAAGGAGTGTTTAAGCCTAAAAGGCCCAGTTTGTCTACTAGGTGCTGGGGAATGATTGTGTTAAACGCCGAACTGAAGTCGACAAACAGCAAACGCACATGAGTATTTCTTTCCTCCAAGTGCTTCAGGCTCAGATGGAGAACGGAAGAAATAGCATCCTCCGTAGAGCGATTTGGTCGGTAGGCAAACTGAAGCGGGTCAAATGCTGGCGGGAGGCTAGATACAATAGTGTCTTTTATCAGCTTCTCAAAGCATTTCATGATGGTGGATGTCAGTGCAACCGGACGGTAATCATTGAGGCCTGTAATTGGGGACTTTTTTGGCACTGGCAAGATGATGGCCATCTTAAAACACGATGGGACCACTGCCTGCTGCAATGAGAGGTTGAAAATATCAGTGAGAACACAAGCCAGCTCCTCTGCGCATTCCCTGAGGACACGTCCAGGGATGTTATCTGGGCCTGCTGCTTTCCGAATGTTAACTGTCTGCAGTGTTTTCCGGACAGAGGTGACATCAAAGCTAGGCACTTGCTCATCAGGATGGGGCACAGCTTTCCTAGCAGGAGTACTATTTGATGCCTCAAATCTACCCAAGAATGCATTCAGTTTGTTTAGGAAGTCTGTGTCATCCTTACATCTCGATGGAGCCACCTTGTAATCCGTAATGGCCTGGATCCCTTGCCACATTTGCCTGGTGTTTGTTTGGTCCTGAAAAAAGTTCTGAATTTTCTGGCAATGGGCTTGCTTTGCACCTTTTACGGCACTTTTCAGATTTGCTCTGGCTGTTCTAAGTGCCAGCATGTCCCCAGATTTAAAAGCCACATTCCGTGCTTTCAGCATCTTGCGGACCTCATAAGTCAGCCACAGTTTTTCATTCGCCCTCACAACAAAGCTTTTCAGGACACAGACATCTTCTATGCACTTTTGGATATATGCAGACACCGTGGTGGCATACTCCTCAACATTTGTATGTTGGTTATCAGTAGCTGCTTCCTTAAACATGCCCCAATCTGTACATTCAAAGCAGTCTTGTAATGCTTCTATAGCTCCCTCTGTCCAAATCTTGGATCTATGCAATCTTGGATCTAATTAGCATACCATCTTGGGTAGAACTGTACTTTAACTTGGCATGACTAGATAAGGATTACCTTTTGACACTATAAGAATGGGTAAGGTAAAGGTAAAATTTAAAGGCTTTGGCTAAACTGCTTTTAAGAAAAAAGGAATAGCAAGGCTATCAATATGTTTTTGTGCCAGTTTCTTTTTGGCATTATATTTCATCAAAAATATGTTATTATTAAAACAGTTGGAGAAGAACACTTGCAGTATTGGTTCAGCACAATTTCTGCAGAGAATATTTACATAATTTGCAAGATAAAATGTTATGCTGTCCTCTAACAACATTGCCTTTAAAGAGCTGGAACATACATTGAAACTGAAGTTGGATAATCCTTGAAGGCATTCACTGAAGATTGACAGAGTTAACATTATCTAATGTTACTATTTGTTTTGTCTTCATCCCATTCTATCAAATGTTTCTTCATTATAGCATGTTTTATCAAATCAAAACTTAAGATGGCTTCAATATGTTTACCTTTGAATGTCATAATGAAAACTGGAATTGAATAATCTAGTCAAATCTTGAATCTCTAGTTCAAACCAAACCTGATTCACACAGACATAATCTGTATCAAATAATTTTTCCAATGGCTTCTCCCTTAATTGGATCAATTCAAACTATTAATGTTGCTGGAGGAACAGATTATTGACACAAATATCTGACATTCTACCACTCTACAGTCCCATGTATTTTTCTGCTCTCTGTTGCTTTTAAAAGTTTGCTATGATAGAGCTTTATAAAGCAATAAAATAGCTTTCTAAGGTAAATATTTTGAAGAAATAACTGTTGATTCTACATTATCATTACCTGTCCCACACAGGTAATGTTGTGAATTTAAGAAAGTTATTTATTTCAGGTGTCAAATGAGCTTATAGTATTTGTGATATAGAAAGAAATGATTTTGCAATTAATTTTGAAGCAACAATAAATGCTCTACTGCTAGTAAAATATTCTCAAACATTATAGTATCAGTTATTGTTTTAAAAGGAAAGAAAAATAGATATAGAGGGAGGTTAACATTAATTTAGCTTTGATTTCATTTCTTGGGATTCAATCACAATACTGTGCTAAAAAGTATATGTTATACATGTTGAATAGTCATTAAATTTGAGGGGGCTTGATGTCATAGTGGTTAAAGATGCTGAGTTAGTCAGCTGGAAAGATGACAGCCCGGGTTCAAGTTTTGAATGCCACGCAACAGGATGAGCTCCCGTTCTCACCCCAGCTTCTACCCACCTAGCAGTTCGAAAGCATGCATATGTGAGTAGATTAATAGGTATCACTTTGGTGGGAAGGTAAGCCATGCTGACCACATTATCACAGGAAATGTCTTTGGACAATGCTGGCTCCCTTGGCCAAGAAACAGAGATGAGCACTGCCCCTAGCATTAGACACAACTGGACAGAGAAACCTTTATCTTTAGTCATTGCATAGTTCCATTTCTATAAGTATATAGTTATGGTTAGGCATTTGTATTCTATAATCACAATCCTGGATGATATTAAAAGGTTTATTTTTATATTCGGCCTAAAATAAAAAAGGTAATTGTATTTATTTGAGCACCAACATAAGTCAATCAACCAGGCAGCTTTCATGCCCAAGGCAGAACTAGAACTCACAGTCTTCTGATTTTTAGGTCAGCACTTATTATACCAAAGAATAAAAGAGTTCAAACTGATTGGAGACTATGATATTAAGTAGAAATAAAAACTGAAACAAGTATACATAACCATCTTCCCATTGTAAGATTCAGTCATATGTTATTTATTTATTCAATTTCTATGCCTGCTCATCCAAACTACTTGATTCTGAGTGACTAACAATACTTAAAAATGAGGGGGGGGGGAAAGAAACCAATATAATGTTACTTGCATAGCACAGAACTATGTGCAACTCTGGATGAGGTCCATTTCTGAGAAAAGCATAATCCTGAAGCAATATTACAAGGTGATCTTTTGCAAAGAAACAATGTCACTGTCTGAGGCCGATCATATGTGACTGACCATTCTTGTATCTTTCCTACAGTACAATTATACCTCTGTGAGAAAGTGAGCAGAATTTGGCTATATTCTATCTGCCTTTCTGATTCCAAGCAGCCCTGAAGATAAATAGCAAGCAAAACTTCAAAGTATTGGAGGTTATGAAAATGTGTATTCCACACTTGGCAGAAATACATCCAAAGGAAAAGCATTCATAAAGAATACCCTTAACAGGTAAAAATGCATGAAAAGATTTGCCATTTCCTTTTTAATTAGGTTGCTTCCTATCACTGGTAGTATCCTTGTTAGGCAGGCAGTCTTACCAATCTTTTCCTATGTGGTGGAACACAGACAAATGGAAGGGATTATTTTAGTCTTTTATCTAAGAGGATTACCGGATAAATGAATAAAAAAAAAATCCATTCCACAGAAATGAAATTGAGTTCGAAGAGAAGATGGATATTGCATAGATGTCATACTAATTTCTTACACCATAAAAGTAAAGACAGAAAATTGAATCAAAATACTGTATTTTAGAGTATGGTGAAAACTGACTTACTGTTGATGATGTGATTCAAGATATCTTCTTTTTTTCTAAATTCACCTTCCTGTAAGAACAAAATATCCACAAAATGTTTTTGATTATATTAAACAATATAAAGCCGACTATTCTACAAAAATAGTTCTGAATGGAAGAACAGAGATAGGCAGCTTATGGTCTTTCTGGGAATGAATTCAACAATTTAAACCAATCAAATGAAAATGGCAGCGTATAATAAAGAAACCCAGTATGACCAATACTCAGAGGTTTATATGAGTAATTATATCTGAAGGCCATAGAATGCCTGGACTTGTAGTAAGACCATGAAATTTCACCAGGATTCGTAGGGGATCAGTTTGGAGTATATATAAGCAACAGAAGTAATCAGAAGATGGAACCCCAAAGAATAGATCATTAGATAGAGAAGGGTAGTTTCCTGTCTTCTGCCACCTCATTTTTTCCTTTGACATTTTCTATTCTCTTTCGCAAGCAGAATCCTGCAGGGTAGGAATAGAGAAGACTTGGTTTCAGCTGATCATCTGCACCCAGCAGTTTAGACCAAAGTCTGCAGGAAATCAATCCAAGGATCACATATAGCTCTAGGGACACAAACTGGCATATAATAAGATTTGTGTTACAATTATTATTGACTGGATACAACTGTAGGAAAGGGGGAACTAGTATTGGGGCATTTTAAATTAATTGATGCATTGTCACCTTCAGTACAGCTTAGCTTATCGGATGAGGTGGTTAAGACGATATTTTTAGGCTGTGTACAACGGACAGTTTTCTGTACAGACAATTCCACAGTTTTACACCGGAGTTGCATAGATAATCTTCAGTGAGAAAAAATGTTTCTTTCATCATGCTATCTTTTCCTATTATTGGTACATGTTTGTATAGATGTTTTATCAAAATAAAAAAAATATCCCAATTGTTGTTTTGAAGGGTTAGGGTTATTAATTAACTTTTATATGGTAAAGATGGGAGTGCGGACTACGTCAGTTTTTCTTACATAGCCACATTAGAAAGCCATAATAAAGGAGTGTTTCCGATTATAAATACTTCCATTGCAAAATTAATTTGCTATTACATGGCTTACATGGTTTGCTATTAACTTAAGTTTGGGCCTTGCAAAACTATGTTGAGGATAACAAATAGCAGAACATGAGATGGGAGAAGAACTGCTGAAGAATGTTAAATGGATATTTTTAAAAAAACAACACTAATAGTTTTTTAAAAATAAAAGTAGTGTAAGGAAAGTTTAAAATCAATAATACAAATATTTAAACTTTAATCAGTCTCATAACCATTTGCCCCTATGTCATATAATTGTATAAGATGAACAAAAGGATAGGCATATTACTTTTTTCTCTTTATTTTAAAATATTTCACCTAGCTCTCTTTCTATATCTATATCTATATCTATATCTACCTACCTACCTACCTACCTACCTACCTATCTATCTGATCCCATAATGATAAACTGCCCTTTCCCATCCCATAATAGTAAAACATTCTTATCTCCAAATCTAAAAACCTGAAACCATTGCTGTCTCATAAAAAACAAGGACAATAAAATATTATTTTGCAAAAATAGTGTTCATTTAATTCCATCTTCTTATATTTAACCAATAATTCTTTATATAACATACTGGAACATTAAATCAGCCATCCATGGCTATGTTTCCTATGAGTCCACTGCACAGGGTGAAATCTTGTAATGGCAACTGTATTTCCTAACTGTTATTGCAACATCTGTCAACTACAAGGTCTTAAATTCATTTCAATGATGTTTCAAAGGAGATAAGATTTTTGTTTTAAAAAATCCTTTGTTTTCATGCGAAATAGAATAAAATTATTTTAGCTATAACTGCCTGCCTTTTGCAATATCACATCACAATGCCTTCAGTATAGTTTTATAACTAGAAATTATTCTTTCAAGACTCTGGAGCAATCAAGTACATAATGTGCATCGTATGTTTAATTTACTCGTAAGATTCTATGGATTGGGATGAGTGGTTTCACTGAGATTTGATTCTGGTGAAGCCTGAAGACAAATAGAATGAAAGAATTAGTCAACAGCAGAGTGAAGTGGAAAAAAAAAACCTTGGCATTACATACTGAATGAATACTATACATAGGAAAGAACTAATGGAATGACGTATTTAGGATTTTGTAAAATTTATCTACTTATATGTGACATCAGCCCACTATATTTAGAAAATAAAATTGTATGATGTATGTGAATTCCTAACATGAGACCATATATTATTATAGTGAGTACCACATCATTACTACTCCCTGTAGAAAGCAAACAATCTTGGATTTCTCAGTGATCCCTTCCAGCTGTATGATTTTATGTCTAAAAAGAAAACTTGGGAAAAATTCAAAATGCTCAGCCAAGTAGTAGGCTTGAATATATATTTCTTTTTATTACCCTTTAATCTCTTTGTTTTGGGGTAGAGTAGGGATGACTGAGTGGAGCTGAGAGTTTACTGGCTGGATACCTTTCCTGACGCCTATCCAGAGTTCGCAGCAGATATTTTCTCTTTGTGTCCTGAAATCTGCCGCTGCCTAGGATTGAACTCTAACTTTCTGAGTGGTAGGCAAGCGTCTTCACCTCTAGGCCACCAATTCAATTAAGCTTGAATTAAATGAGATGCTATATTTAGAAACTGTAACAGATAATTTTCACAAAATTAAACTGGTATATAAATTAAATAAATATTGTGAAGATTTTCTGTCTCTTTTAGTTTGTTATGTGCTTTGAAATGAGATATTATATACAGCATGTAAAACAGAAGAACACTATGTCGTAAAAAATACTACAGATAATTCCTTATAAACCAAGACATGGAGAGACTACAAGTATTTCCTCCTTAAATTTATTAGTTGGACTACTAACATATACTGTTTTCATTTTACTTTGATTATTTTTTTAGGAAGAGATAGAAAGATGAATAGTCCTGCTGTTATGCTCATAAACTCTGAAATGGCCCTTAGATGACAAATGGTGGAAATTACCAATGAACTCTCCATCTGCCTGAATTTGCCATACAGTGACAACCCCAGTTGTATAGTATAGATGTATACAATGATAGGAACAGAGAGGCAACCATCCAATAAAAGAACAGGTATCACATATTCCTATATTATTTATGTAGAAAAACAATCCAAGAAATGTTCAAAGTAGAATGAACAAAATGCCCTTGGGCTTGTTCATTCAGTTAAATGGTCTATTTCAACTGAAAATAAGAAGGGCCAGCAAATGAAGGCAAGAAGTGATAGTTGTGTGGTGTATCAACATTATCTTTTAACTGCTGGTGCTAATATGAAGGAAGAAAATCATAAAGCATTCTTTCCTTTAGGCAGCAAAACTCTAAAGAAGGTACTAGTAATCTAAACAGCAGTCTCAGTACATAATCCAAAATGCATGTAGCTAAGTAGCAGGATTATTTCTGAGTAAATCAAGATCCTACCATAATCTCTGTTGCATTTTAATCTCCCAGAAAATGTTCAGTCCTAAACTGCATGAGATGCTTACCAACTTTACACAGTACCTTTAATAAAACTTTTGTATCTGTAATTTTAACTTCTTTAATTTTACACTTTATTATTTCCAGAAGCTATAAAATATTTTGTAAAAATGATCAATGATTTACCAGAGCCAAAAGAAGTTACCGCACAGATCTATAGATTATCACACAGAGTTTAAATGTGGATCCCATCACAACCTCCATTTAAAATACTATCTGTTCAGGCACAGATGGATTGCTATGGCAACAGAATCCCAAATACCAGGTAACAAAAATGTAAATTATTGATGGACTCATAATTCTGCCTCTTGGACACTCTCTCCCTAAAAAAAATCTACGCTTATGCTAACTAGTACAGAAAAAAAGATTGATCACATTTTTCCCTGCACAGTGAATGCTTCATCTGAAAGGATTTCATTAAATATTATAGCTAAAATTTTTACTCTTGTAGCAGCACTCAGCAAGCAGAGATTACAGCTGAAATGCCACCATTCAAGTCATGGCTCCCTGAAGTCAGGAATTTGCACTAACATGACAGAAACTAAATTTTGAAACCACCTGAGGAGGTTTTTATATATTTCATTTTGAACTCTGCTGACTGACAATCCTTTAGCCACAATAACAGTGCTGGTCAGCAATATACAGAACACAAGTATAACCAGCAAATACACAGTAGTTTAAAAACAATAAAAAAGGCAGAAAAAAGAAAGTGAAGAAAATAAAATTAGCAAGCTGTCAAGAGTTAATGTGCTCTTCTGGACATTTTCCAAATTTCAGAATGACTCCAAACAATATCTTTGGTCTTCTGCTATAAACTACAAGCATAATTAAACCATATTATTAAGAGTAGTATGATTAAACGTAAGTACAACATAGTGTACTATGCTAGTACTAGCAGACTTGACAATATTTCTGTAAGTAGGACAATTTAAAATTTAGCATATATTTATTACCTTTGTACTGGATGCTATTTTATGAGCAGGGAACAGTGATTCTTGAAACATGTATGTGTGCCTTCATGTCAATGTCAAATCTTGGTGACTGCGTGGACAAGTCCCTGCAGTTTTCTTGAAAAAAAATAGTTTCTTTTAAAATAGGTTTGCTGTTTGCTTCCTAGGGCTGAAAGTCAGATCACCCAGCTGGCTTTGTGCCTCAGATGGAACTCTGGTGTCTAGCCTAATAACCACTACACTAATTTGACCTTCTAAAAATATTTATGCCCTAAAAAAAATACAGTACAGATTGCATGATCATGGATGAAGTTTCTTTGAAGTAAATGTTAGTAATTCCAAATACAGATATCAGTGAAAACTTTATGGTTATAGAAACATTTTTCCAATCATTACAAGTAATAAAAATACTATTAGTTGTATTTAGTTTAAAAATGTTATTTGGTTCAAAGGATGAATAAAATACATGCAAATATAATAAAATTAAATTTAAACTGTGTTGTTTTTCCATTTATCTTTATATTTTATGTTATTGCTTTAATTGTTCAATATTTTTGTTATGTATTAACAACTAATGTTAATGTGTTATGAAACTAACGTACCTCCAACTGTTTTGGAGGGAAACTTCAAGAATTCAAGTTTGGGCGGGAGCGAGCTAATGTTGTGATTGGCTGATGCCCTAGAGGCGGAAAGTATAAATTGCAAGGCATTTGCTGGTTTCAGTTCAGTTCTGTTCTGACTAATAAACACCGTTGTATCATGCCGGTCTGGTCATTGCCTACAAAACCCACTACACAATAGTGGCGACGAAGGTGGGATACTGCAGAGGAGAGAGCTGCTGCTAACCAAGAGACTGAAGTCACTGGGTGATAGGCTGGGTAAAGAGCCCCAGCAGGCCTAGTTCTCACCCCCCCGCCTACCAGTAAGCCACACTGGAGGCACGCTGAAGTCACTGGGTGTCAGACCAGACACAGAGCCCTGGTGGGACCACTTCCCCGCCCTGCCTGCCAGTAAGACACACTGGAGGTACTGACATCCTGAGGGATCCGTCCCCAGGATCAAAAGGCACACAGCTCCTACCGCAGCAGTAAAAGGCAGTAATCAGGACCTAACAGAACTTCCGGAATGGCCAAAATTGGAAGGCTCAATGAGTTTGACATCACCCATCCGGAGCAGTGGAGCTCTTATGTCTCCCGAGTGGACAACTACCTACGGGCGAACCAGATCAGAAACGATGGCCTGAAGGTGGTGATCCTACTCTGTGTATGCGGGCAAGCAACGTTCGACATCGCAGAAAACCTGGTAGCACCGGCAAGTGTTGAGTCAGTGACATATGCAGACCTCAAGAGAAGGTTGAAAGAACATTTTGAGCCGAAACTCTCCATAATCACTTGGCGCCATGCTTTCGAGCAACGAGAGTAGAGGTCTGGAGAATCGGCAGCTGAGTTCATGGCCACACTTCGACAAGCTTCACGCCACTGCGAGTTTCCAGATTTGGAAGACCGCCTCAGAGACAGACTTGTTTGCGGTTTGCTGAATAGAGAGCTACAGCAGCGCCTATTCACCATGGAAAAACTGACTTTCCAAGATGCTTTGAAGGAAGTCATGGCGGATGAGGCTGCCGGAGGAGCAATGAAGGCAGCCCCGCAGTGATCCACCACGAGACCGCAGATGGACCGGGGGAGACCGATGAAGATGATGAGATCAACTGGTTGCAGAGAGAACCACCCAGATGGCAACGCTCAACAGAGTAAACAACGTCTCCACAGAACTGCACTAGCTGCGGGGGACAGCATAAAAGGGCAGAGTGCAAATTTCACACAGCTGTTTGCCGCACCTGTGGGAAGCAAGGGCACATCGCCAGAGTCTGTAGAGGTCGCCAACGAGAAACGCGAACTGCGGCTTCACAGCAGAAAGGTAAATGGGTCCCAGGGCAGAACAGGGTTGGATACTACTCAGGGAGACGAAGTATCCAACAAACGGGAGCCCAATGTCCCCTCAAGGAGAAGTTAAAACTCCAAATTAGACTTCAAGGGGTCCCATGCTCCATGGAGCTAGACACTGGGTCAGCTTTACCAATCATCTCATACAAGACTTTTGATTACATTTGCAGATGAGGCAAAGGGCGAGTTCCGCTCAAGCCATCGCCTCATACTAACAGACTTCCAGAATTGCCGTGTTTCTGTAAGGGGGGAAGCCACCATTAGAATTAAGCTCAAGGAGTTTGAGGGTCCCCTCAGCGTTGTGGTCATAGATGGACAGCGCACCAGCCTCATTGGACTGGACTGGTTCGAAGCCCTGGGCATCCGTTGACTGGCATCCATCGCACACAAACAGCTGACCTGGCAGCAGTATGCCAACAATACGCTGATGTTTTCAGCACGGAGTTGGGACAATACAGAGGGGCGCCCATTTCACTCAATCTTGATCCAGCAGTCACTCCAATCCGAGTGAAACTGAGCAGAGTGCCCTTCACACTAAAACCAAAGATTGATGCGGAACTTGACAAACTGGTGCAGCAGGGAGTGCTCCAACCTGTGGATAGTAGCCTGTGGGAGACTCCCATAGTGACCCCAGTGAAGCCAAACGGGGACGTTCGCATCTGTGCAGACTACAAGTGCACAATAAACAAGGCACTACAGCAACATGCTTACCCAGTTCCGGTGGTAAGCCACATACTCGCCTCGCTTCAAAGAGGCCAAATTTTTGCTAAATTAGACTTCGCCCAGGCATACCAGCAGCTACCAGTCGATGACACCACCGCCGAGGCACAAACCATCATCACACCCAGAGGAGCATTCCGTGTGCGCCGCCTGCAGTTTGGGGTAAGTGTAGCCCCCGGGTTGTTCCAAAGCATCATGGAACGGACACTAAAAAACATACCCGGCGTCTGCCCGTACTTTGACGATGTCCTGATCACAGGGGAATCAGCGGCAGTCCTGGTGGAATGTCTCCGGGCAGTACTTCAATGTTTCCATGAGGCAGGCTTAAAACTAAAAAAAGACAAGTGCCAAATTGGCGTGGAATCCACAGAGTTCCTGGGGTTCCGAATAGATGCTGCTGGAATCCACCCATCAGAGGCCAAGCTAAAGGCAATTCAACAAGCCCCCAGACCCAAATCCAAGGGGGAACTGCAAGCATTCCTAGGCTTGCTGAACTTCTACCACTCGTTCTTACCACATAAGGCTGCCCTGGCAGAACCACTTCACCGTCTACTGGACAAAAAAGCACGCTGGGTCTGGTCGTGCACACACGATAGGGCATTCAAGATGGTCAAGTCGCTGCTATCCTCAAGCTCCGTGTTGGCTCATTTTAATGAAAAACTGCCAGTTACACTAGCCTGCGATGCTTCGCCATATGGCATTGGGGCAGTGCTAAGCCATCAAATGCCAAACGGTCGCTAGGCCCCCATTGCATATTACTCAAGAACTTTATCATCTGCTGAGAGGAACTATGCACAAATTGATAAAGAAGCTCTCACCATTGTTGCAGGTATTAAGAAGTTCCACGACTTCTTATATGGGTGACCCTTCACCGTGTTCACAGACCACAAGCCGCTGCTTGGAATTTTTACGGTTGACAAACAGACTCCGCAGATACTGTCACCGTGGATTCTGCGATGGTCAATTTTCATGCTGCCTATTCATACAGGTTAGTCCACAAGCAAGGGAAGGAAATGGGCCATGCTGACGTGCTCAGCTGACTACCTCTGCCACAGATGGATCTGGACCCAGCCCCGGCATCGCGTATCCTGGCAATCCAGGACCTACCAGAAACACCCCTACATGCAGGGGACGTGGCCGCTGAAACCGCCATGGACAGAACGCTCAGCCGCATTCTCAACTGGGTGTTGAGGGGATGGCCAGAAACCCAGCCAGGCCCCGAGTTCCAGCACTACGCATGCCGGAAAGATGAACTGTCAGCTCACAAGGGTTGTGTGCTCTGGGGCAGCAGGATCATCGTTCCACCCAGTCTTCAAGCCAGGGTGCTGGATTCCCTACATGAGAGGCACCCCGGAATCGTGAGGATGAAGGCTCTAGCCAGGAGCTATTTGTGGTGGCCAGGCCTGGACAAAGACATTGAAAACCAAGTAAGGAGCTGTCAGGTCTGCCAAGAGACCCAACCAGAGATGCCCCAAGCACCCGTGCACCGCTGGGAGACCACGCACGCTCCATGGTCTCGCAGGCATATTGACTTTGCGGGCCCATTCCAGGGATAGGTATTCCTCATTGTTGTGGACAGCTATTCCAGGTTGGAAGTGGTACCTGTCCCATCGATGACCACCGCCAGGGTCATCCAGGAGCTGCGCCGGCTCTTCGCCACACATGGTCTGCCAGACATCATCGTGTCCGACAACGGGGCACAATTCACAGCGGCCGAATTCCAATCCTTCCTAAACGCCAACATGATATGGCACGCAACTTCTGCTCCCTTCCACCCCACTTCCAACAGTCAGGCCGAGCGAATGGTGAGGTCACCAAGGAATCGCTCAAGCGGATAAACACGGGAGATTGGAATCACCGCCTGGCAAATTTTCTCCTGTGCCAGCACACGACTCCTAGCACTGCAATGGGTCGCAGCCCTGCAGAATTAAGGTGGGGCCGCCGGCTCACAACGAAGCTCGACCGACTCCACCCAGACAAGACAGCAGCAGAAACAGCTCAACCAAAGCCTCCCAGGAACCTACAGCTGGGTGAACTGGTATGGAGTAGAAACTATGGGCAGGGGGCACCCTGGGTTGCCAATAGAGTTGCCGCTAGTCTTACGAGGTGGCTCTGGAAAATGGTCGCGTGGTCAGATGCCACATTGACCAGTTACGGCGTCGGCAGTCTGGGCCAATCCCAGGAGAGGAGTTCGAGAGGAATTCAGACACACTGGGTGACTACGTTTTTCCGAATTTGCCCACACCTGCCAGGGCCGCCTCCGCAGAAACAGAGGCACCACAGGTCGTGGAACCACCTCCCCCATCAGGTGACCTAAACAGCCATCATGTCACGGGTCAACCAGGGAGGGACGATCATACAGTCAAACAGGACTCCCAAATGACATTACAGTGGTCTGCCTGAATCCGCAGGCCCCAGGTCTACCATCAGGACTATGTGCCTTAATCAAGGGAAGGATAACAACTATCCTATGGGGGAGGGGTGTTATGTATTAAGAATTAATGTTAATGTGTTGTGAAACTAACGTACCTCCAACTGTTTTGGAGGGAAACTTCAAGAATTCAAGTTTGGGCAGGAGCGAGCTAACGTTATGATTGGCTGATGCCCTAGAGGCAGAAAGTATAAATTGCAAGGCATTTGCCAGTTTCAGTTCAGTTCTGTTCTGACTAATAAACACCGTTGTATCACGCTGGTCTGGTCATTGCCTACGAAACCCACTACACAATAATTTTATTACAGCTTTGGCAGATACAATTCACATATGAACCTGAAGATGAAACTTACGATTTACAATAAATGGTAATACAGAAAATCTGTTTTGTAAGAAGCTATTAAAGTAGAATAAATATTGATATATTTTTGCTAGTGTACATATCTTATGTGAAAATGTGTAAAGAAAAACAGCCAACATTGCCTTTTTAAAAAAGTTATTAAAAGAGACTTTAATCTTAGTGAAAACAAGTACTAATGAGAGATTAAAGTTTTCAACATCAGTCATTTGGACACAATATTAGTAGTGTTTATTACTTAACAATAAAAAGGTGATTCTAAATTGTCCAGGTAAAAGGAATGATTTTTTTTAAAAATGTTTATTCTTTTTTTATATGAAATTCCATCACAACAGTATACTTTCACTAGAAAAACATTTTGCCTCATTTAATTACTATGGCTATACTCTGTCATAATTTTGATATCCATTCCTCCCTTAGTATGTGGCACTAATATAAATAGATTGATAGAAAATTGTGACAAGGGGATATAGACGTGGGAGAGAGACACATATTTTGATAGTGCTCCTCATGTTATACATAGATTTCATATATTAAGAAATGAGCAAAACTCTAAAGGTATTTTAAAAATGCAGTAACTAAAAGCATAGTAAAAGCAACTTTCAGACTAATAAAATCTGAATATTAATATTAATAAAAATGTGAGCATGCAAATGTTGATGTACTAGTCTTCAATGAAATTTTTAAAGAAGCAATTCCTGAAAGGTGCTTCATGAAGATATATTATTCCTTTACTTCTAAAAGCAAATGACCATGTCATTTTCAGTCTGGGTATAATTTCAAAGCCACCCAACCTGAAAACGCTTCAACCAGTACTAGGGGAGAAGGATGAGAGGAGTCTTCTCTTGCAGTACTGACATGAAGTAGTTCAAGGTCAAATTGTTTTTTGAGGTAAAAACCTCTTCACTTCAGTAGGGAATCTATGTTGCTTCACATAGACCTAATAAAAATGTCTTTGGTATGAAAAAGTAATGTTAGCACCAGGCAGATGTCTCTGAAGTGAAAAACTGCAGGAACTATTACAGAAATGAAGATTAATGCTGTGCTGTAAATATAGTACGTAAGTATGAATGTACTGAATATGTTGTGAAGAATAGCTATTTGGTTATTCAGTAAATTTGGTTATTCAGTATATTGTCCCAGATTTTTAATCTCTTCTTATAAACTCTGACAAGAGTCTACCAGGAAGGATTCTTACCCAAAAAACTGTATGTGTACATGTATGTATGTATGTGTATATGCATGTGTGTGTGTATGTGTGTATGTGTATATGCGTGTGTGTGTGTGTGTGTATGTGTGTATATACCAAAGACATATATATATATATATATATACACACACATATATACACATACATACATACATGCATGCATACATACATATAATATTCCATTACTATAACTAAATTTAAGTTCTTTTTTATTTCTTGTTATAAATGAAGTTTTAGGAGACTACAGAAAGGCTTTTAAAAAACCAACTGTTATAAGTGCAGTTTTTAAAAACAGAATCTGGATCAGCTGTCCCAACTCAGAGCAAATGTTTTTCTGTTTGAATCACAGTTTCACAAAATTATACATTAACATTATTTTATGAGCAGTATTTCAGAATTTTAATTTTATTACAGAGACTTAAATCACAGATAAAATATTCTGCTGGCAGCAAATATGTAGCATTGACAAGGACAAGAATTCATCTAGCTTTCTTTGGTTCAGGTTGCTGGATTTACCTCTGTGTACAATTTCTACTTTATTCCCATCTTGATCCCATGTCGAAAGGTCACATTATTTGGCAATGTATTACTTTGATAACTGAACTATGACAATGGCTTGTCTCAGTATCATAACTCCCTGATCAATAAGCAATCACAGGAGTCAGTGGGCATCACAAGACTCTCTTTTCAGTAGAGAAAACTGTTAATTACTTCACAATGACACCTACCTATAATCACTCTATCTTACAGCACTTCAGCTGAAACAAAATAAATTTTAAAGACATCAAAAATAACGCTGTGTTGCAGACAAGCTTATGAATTACTGCTAGGGAGGGAGGGAAGGAAGGAAGGAAGGAAGGAAGGAAGGAAGGAAGGAAGGAAGGAAGGCAGGCAGGCAGGCAGGCAGGCAGGCAGGCAGGCAGCTAGCTTCCCACATGGAAACTCAATGGGGAAGACAACAGGAAGTTGGAAGTCACTCCTGATTCCCCACTGATTTTTTGCACACCTGTAGTCATTGTGTTTCTCTATTTAGATAAGGAAATATCTCTGAAATGGACCCAATGGAGCATGAATTGTCTAGTGTTTATTAAAGATGAGAAAATGGAGAAAATTTAAGATCTGCAAATGATGATAGGTAGTAGTAGTATGTAATATATTGTGAGGAATTAATGTTAGTTGTATAAGAGAGTTTTTCTACCATCTCTGCTATATGCAAGTGAACTTGGGTATGACAGAAAAAATATAGAAATATATTGGATGAAGGATGCTTAAGAAGTGTATGTGATGAGACTAAAGAGACAGAATTAAGAATGACTCATGAGAGATCAAATATAAAAGTAAGTGACCAGCATGAGTCATCTGCTAGCTTGATCATTTAAACAGAGAGAACTGAATCGCAAGATATGAAGGAAGAATGAACATGTTGAAAGGAACCAAGAAACTTCAAGATGGAGAAGCTGATGAAATACCAAAAAAGAAATGTGAGAAATATAAAAAGCAAAAAGTAAAATGTGAACTAGTTTATGATTTATAGCAGGCATGTCAAACTTGTGACGTCACGTGATGTCGCACGACGTATCGTGACTTTTCCCCCATTGCCGGCAATGGTGTGGGCGCAGTTTCGGTGTGACACATCCGGCACGGAGGCCGGCAGTTTGACATGCCTGATTTATAGAGAACATTAGTCCAAAACAAAAGTACAGGTGTTTCGTAAGAAATGCTTTAAGACTCCAATTAGGTGATTAATAGGAAACATCAAGCAGGTAAAATCCTTTAAATATCTAGATATCTAGATTCATATTTTCAGTATTCTACTGCTGGTCTACTCAAACAAGAGAGCTTCTAGAAAAAGCCTCAAAAGGCATCCCTTGCAATCACTTAATTTTCATGTGAATTTGGTCACAATTATGTCCCAGCAGCTACTAACTATTTAAAGCCAAAATTCTGGGTTCAATGCTAGATAGTCTTTAGCTGTGCATTTATGAGAAGTCTCCTAGGTTAGAAGCATTCCAGTCAAAATTCTTGAAAATCTTACCAAGAGTAAGATGACTAATATTACCATGCTTTAACATGACTAATATTAGGTTGCATTTTTTCAAAGAGGGGGAACTTGATTAAGACTTTGTTGTCTTAAATTCTGATTGAAGCATGTCTATTGGGGATGTTCCCTAGTTTCTTTAACTTTCCTAGATAGGTTCTCTTCCAACCTTAGAAGAGAAATTAATGATGACTGGACGTATTGCAGTCTTACCTTGTCAGTGCTACCTGCTTTGGGGCTTGATAACGACCTGGAGGAACTAAAGCAGAGCATTTGGAAATAGATATTCAAAATAACTAAGCCAAAAGCTTCCAGCCCTTTTATAATGCAAACACATTTCTTTTCTAGTCTGTCCCTAGATATTTATTTAACATTGTATGTGCTCCACACATAGGATGCTATTTACTTTGGCCCAAATTGGGATACTACCTATTAGGGCACCAACTGCTAGATAAATAAGCCTCTTATATAAAAACTGGATTTATTTTTGTTCAGACCCACCCAAATCTGTTCACGTGTGCTATTAAGTATACATTGTATATCCAATGGCAATCATGTTTAATATTTAATATTGTTCAGAACCCTAATTTCCATTGTTACCTGGAACTTATTATCTTTCCTCTGGGTGATCACTCTTCAGAAATATCTAAAAGTTGCAAAATATTTTATCAATAGCTATAGCTGTCAGAAATCATCTGGTTCCTCCTCAATATTACAAACTATTAGCTGCCAAATATTTCAGGATTTCCAAGTTATAATATATATATATAGATATTGTACTATATCTGATCTTTTATTCTGTTTGGTCTTGGACCATAAATAAATTTTAATTAATCATTTGTCGAGGCAAGGATAGTTTTTAAAGATAGGAAAACATTCATTTTATTAAATATAGCAATTATAGATTTTAAAGACTCTTTCCCCTTCTTATTTATAAGGTAAGGCAAGTATAATATTAAATATATGAAAATATGATAATAGGAATAGAATTGTAAGTTTGTCTGACATTTAAATTATTTTTTAAAAAAATTGTGCCTGCTGTACTTAGCCCAAAATTATTTTTTGAAAACGTAGAAACATTTATTAGTATTTTCTATTAATTATAATGTTCTATTCTTCCTAATTTTAGGAAGAAAACTTGGAGTTTTAAATGGAAGGTTAGTTTATGTTAGCCAAACTGAAAGTCTACTCTCAAACTAACATTTTCATTCTTATACATTAACTATGAGTAAACTCATACTAGATATATTTATCAATTTACTGTGGTATTAAGCAAGGGAAGAGAGAATATTGTAATTTTTAGAAAGTGGTGAACCACAGTTCATTGTATATCGTGGCCAGAAGCTATGCTGGATGGACCATTGTAATTATTTAGTTATCATTCAATGTAAAAAGAACTGCAGTGCATAAAACAGACAGAAAGTATATTTTTTCTAAAATGAACTCAGTGATTTTTGCAGAGTCATTTTAATCTAAAAGATATTAAACAACACAACAAACTTGACACCAATTAACCAGAAAAAAGCCAAAATAGTCTTATTCTCAGATAACTGGGCACAAAACCTCAGCCTAAGGATGTTAATTGTTGCAGAAACAAATCATTAAGTAAGCCAGCAATAGTAGCAGCAGATCAAGCAATCTAATCCTATGGCTGAATTGGTTTCATAGTGCTCTTACATTACACTAAGGATAACACTAGCTCCTTCAATCTCACCTAGCCATCTAGCTATATCATTCAAAGAAAGCTATTAAGAATGAGAGGAAAAAAGCTAAGCAGCTTACAGCAAAACACAACCATTAAAAACTAACTTGCAGAGAGCAACTGGGGTTTGTAATTGACCACCTATGTATCAAAACATTGTATATTGAACAGTATATATTGAATAGTTAAACAACATTTTGTTCAGGGAGCTATTTGTCTTGGGAACTGTTATTGTTGTGTTTGTATTCTGTCTTTTACCTAAAATATATATATAGAAAAAGAACCACCTTTTATTGATTGCACAATACATGCTTAGGGAACTTCTAAGACTAAATTATTATAGTTTTTGGGGTGGAGGAGACTGTTATTCTCACTGCAATTTACTAGTCCAATTTTTTTGTTAGAAAAAGTAGTTTAATAAAGCAAGTGAGAATTATACTTTATTTACTACTTCTGTTAATATTTTTATATTCATTATGTTTTTGGTGATAGGCATAATGGGCAGAGAAAGAGATTGAGGAAAGCATCTCCCTGACTTCTCAGGCTGTAAAAGAGATACTGGGAAATTTGTACTATCAGACTTGCAAGATTCTGTTAATGTAGCCTTATGATAAAGTAGAATTAGATCATCTGCTCAATTTTCCTTTCTGGTCCACCTGGAAAGTGAAACCATATAAAATAGTATTTACAACAGCCAGGTCTATGACTTGGAAGATTTTTCTGGATTCAATGAATCTGCTTCATCAGCAGGATTGAATACATTTGCATGTATTTATATGTGGCCATGCTAATACAAGAATTATAGAAGTTGTATTTTAACTGCAAATACAAGTACACATATAAAATCATATATAGTTAGCACTCTATAAATATAACATTTGCAGAGCTTAGTTAACAATTCCCAAAGTAGCACTTCTACAAAGTAATAATGTTTAGTATTATTATCTTAATTATGTATTTCTCAAGGTCTTTATTATTCAGTATTGCCTTTCCATTAATAGCCTTCTCTGAAAATAAACAAAAATAAATATTTTTCCCTACTGAATGTTGTTGCCTGAAAGAAACCTGGCATGGATTTTTAGTAAGTTCAAGCAATGCTTGAAGAGTATTAGAGTAGCAAGCGATAGCACTTTACTTCATAAGAAAAGATAAGAACTATTAGACACCTCCCCCTGCCCCAAAGGAAATGCTATTAGAAACTGAAAGAGGGGGAAATCTTCCTCTGCAAAAGGGACAAAATAAAAAGAACCAATCCAGTAAATGAGAATGACAATTGGAAACAAAGATGTAGTGTTGGAATTCAGGATTAGTTTTCAGGCTTTCATAGAAGAAATCTGCAGGGACAAAACAAGAAATTGATTGTGAAAAAAGAAAATGGGTCCCGAAGAGCAGAAAAGATGCAACTACTACCGGTACAAGAAGACAAAGAGAGAAGGTATTTAGTAATTCCTTACTATGAAGAACAGAAGACAATGTGTCAGCAAGAAGCACAGATAAAGCAGCAGTCAAGATCCAACAAGCCCACTGACAATATTCCCTTTCTGTAAAGATCAGCTACAATCACATTTTCCAAGACTTCAATTCTTTTGATCCATGGAAGCATAAGGAAAAGGGATACAAGAATAAATAAGATGAATATGAAAATGGAATTGTAAGGTGTTTGATTTCTGGGAATATGTTCACTGTTGCAAGCTGGAGGGATTGCTAGCAAGAAATGAATTGCCTCTCATAAAAACTGGGAACAATGTGTCTTCTGGAGAATGAGTCTGAGTCAATGTCCGGTGATTCTCATTATTGGATTGTAGGAACTGAAGAATACATGTTATTAAAATAAGGGAAATAAAAATAAAGGAGAAGTTGCAGTGTAAGTTAAAAAATGAGGTTGTTGGTTATTTCTCATTTTCATAGTTAAAAGATGCTGAGAACTAGAGTTTTTTGTTGTAGTTCTGGTTTTATAGAATAGTATTTTCCAAAGAAATTAGGTCTGCCACACTCATAGCATTATTCTGAAAACTGGTTAAATTCTCCCCCCAAATATTTCATAGTTAATACATTTCTATCATCAGTTATTTTTATTTATAATTATTGCTCCATCAATATTATAATATTGTTATTTTATTATATTAATTCTACACTGTTAATTTTAATTACTCTAGATCTTTTCATTGAATGATGCATTGCTGTAATATGCCTGTAACCCATAGCAGATATCCATAAATAAATAGAAATATTCTGGATCCTAGTCTTGTAGGGATAATAGCAGGAAAGCTAAACACACAATGAGTTGATCTTAGAGAAAAACGTTAAGAAGAACAAGAGTATTTGTTCAAATATGTTCCAAAAGAAAGTAAGAAAAAAAATACAGTATATGAACTGGTAAGGGCACACAAATAACAAAAGGGTAAGAAGTAACAAAGGCAGTAAAGAAAGGCAGAACTGCTGAAGTAGTTTTGGTTTACTCTATTTTAGTAGAAAAGACAACTAAGGGAAGATATGCACCACTTCTTAAGAATCTGAAGAAGTTTCACAGAAAAGAATGTCAATACTTGTTGTATAACTCATACAATATAGGACACAGAATAATATCCTTGAAAATTAAAAGAAGGCAGACGTTAGGTGACTGTTAAGTTAAACCGTAACAGCAGTTCAACAGTGAAAACCAATTACTGAGAAAGGTGGTAAGCTTTCCTTCACTTTGTGAATTCAAGAAAAGGCAGGAGAGAAGCACTTTTAATTTGCATTTCTGCATTTAGTATGAGGTTGAATTTAGCAATATAAATGGTATCTTCCAACTCATTATTTCCCCCCCTTTAAATAGCATTATATTCAAATGTTTCATTTGTTCATTTATTTATTTGTAACAGTTGTATAGCTGCCCATTTTAAAACCCAACTATGGGCAGCTTATAACCCAACAACAAAAATAACCCATAAAGCTAAAAGAGACACTAATTAAAACATTTGTGAACCACCAGACTTGTCTTCTTCCAAGGTGTGTTTCTAAAACACAACAAATTCAAAAATACACTCACACATTGTCAGATCAACATAATATAATACATGGACAATTCATTGTACCAAAGTACCTGGGATGAGTCAAAATTGCTTTGATCTGAGAAATGAACACATGCTTGGGGCAGTGGGGGTGTCAATACTCATTATCATATATTAGTTCTAGACACCAATAAGTCTTCACATATAGTTCCATGATTTTTCTGATATTTCATTAACCTTTGCATCACGGATGTACTAGTAGGGCTTCATCAATTGCTAACCCCAACTCCAACTTTATTGGAAGCCAGGAAGCAATAGGCATAATGTGGTTATTGCAGCCAATCAGTATTTATAAGGCAAATTTTGTGCTCTCAGAAGTCAGCAAGTGGATTCTGCAAAGGCTTGTTCCTCCATCAGGACACTGTAAAGACACATTTATTTTATCTGTATAAAATTATTTGAGAACCTTAATACTCTGGAACATGAACAGCTGTTTAGGATATTCTGACTGGTTAAATTAGGCCACACATATTCAATTAAGAAAGCTTTATATTTCTCTTTGATTATAAAAAAAACCTTTTAATTTGGAGTGTTGACTACTCCAGGGTGCTATCATAAATAATAATGATCAAACTCATAATAAATAATTTTTACAAAATGTTCCTATCTATATTGTAAGTTTGGTTGAATTCAAAGGGGCTTTTTATGAAATAAATATAAGACCCTGTCAGTCAAGTAATTTTGACTTGTGAGGTCCAGGAGAAGAGTCTTTTCCGCCATGGCTCCCACTCTTTGGAACAAGATCTGCATCCAGATTTTTTGGCCTTCTGAAAGGGCCTGAAGACCTGGCTCTGCCAACTGGCTTGGGGCCTCAATGGGGGCACATTATTCTGGAGGTGATTAATGGACTAGATAAGATTCAAGGCTCCTGTATGCATCTTGCTTCCTTCCTTCCTTCCCATCTTGTTAATTTTAAACTAATTGAATGTTATTATTTATTGTTTTATTGTTTTAATGTTTTTTAATTATTGCAAGCCACCTAGAGTCTCCTCCAGGTGAGATGAGTGGCATATAAGTTAAATAAATGAATGCAAATGAATGCAATCTCCATTAACTCCACTAGTTTTCCAAATGGTTCCTGAAATATATAACAAAGTGTTTGTGAAGAAACACTTGATTGAGGCAGTATATAAGCAGAGACTTCTACAATTGTGATGCAAGGTCAGTTCCTTCTGGACCTGAATCATGACATTACATATGTTTGAACTTTACATTTTTTTATTATGGTCTTTGAGCAGCATTAGAAGAAAAAGAAAATAGATTGCTATAGCAAACTTATTACCAAGAAATTATTTAAAAAAACAATAGAACAATATGTTTAAGTTAAACTTTTGGCAACTGTATAGCTTGATAACCTGGAATGGAAGTGTAGAGAGGATATCCCTTAAAAATAATGACAATAATTTTTATCTACATGAGTTTTAATTTTGAAATAATACAGTAAAGCCAAATGCAGAGCTTCTATCAAAAAGATGCTGGTTTTGTTATTTAGAGGAAAGGATTGGATCCTGCAGATGTCTTTTTCTATAAGTTAATACAGTATTGTCATGGTTCCGATAGATGAGACTAGTAAAAGCAGAACTCCAAGGCAAGAGATTTCCTTAAAGAACATGTTTATTGGCTACAAAGTATCAGCACAGTCAAAAGTGAAACCAAGTCTGGAGTTCCCTCCCAAGGGTTACAATGTTACAAAGTTGAACTTCCCACCCCAGCCCTACGTAATTAACTACGTTTTCCCAATAGAACAGTTTAGTGGGCTTTCTAACGGAAGGCTCAGCCCGCCAAAAGTCAGGCAGCCATGACCTTGGTTCCGACTGGACAATTATTGTTTAGTCTAACACGAAAACCACCAATCCCCCTCCCAGTACTGTGGCAATCGAAAACGAAGCAAAAATGCCTTCAGCCAGGTTCGTTGCAGTGTTGACAGTCGGATCCCCTAGATGTCAAGGTTCCGACTAATGAAATACTTCAAAGAACTTCCAGGCATTGTTTATCCTAAAAAGTCTTTATTCGTGCTACAAAGTGTCGGCACAGCATGGAGGGATGCCAAGATCTGAATCCCCTCCCCATAGCACATATTTTGCTAGCATATTTCCCTCCCTTAATTTGCTGTCATAAATCACGTTCTCCAATCAGTTTGAAGGGCAAAGGTTCCCTTCCGTTCTGTAATGTGCCATTTCTTATCTTATAAAAAACAACTAGGGGAAACATTCTTCCTCCTCCCCCCAGCATCTTCTAATTCTAAGAGCAAAGCAAAGTAAAGGAAAAGGCTGCCTCTTTATATTGTCAAAGCAAAAAACATCCAATGTTTGCAGCGTTGACACTAGACAGAGAACGAATCCTGCAGACAAAGAAAAGTTAAGAGTTAGAAATTTCCCCGAGGCTTATGAGGGTGCTTATCAAAAAATCTACGTATTAGCCTATCTTCCTGGATGTCAGTACTTTTTACCCAAGTAGCTTCTGATAGTGAGTATCCCTTCCACTGTACTAAATACTGTAATTTTCCTTTGTACAATCTAGAATCAGAATTTGTTTTATTTCATAATGGGTTTTCCCCTCCAGGTTCACTGCTACGGCATCAACCATTCCAGCCCTGTCTGGATAAGCATTTGCATAATGATTCAGGTGAGCCCACACCTGATTCAGGAAGAAAGACAGTTTTTTGGGGTCCCCAACAAACGTGGGTTTGATAGGAGGTAGGTCCACAGGCCATTGCCCCCAGTAAGCTTGCTGTATACCTGGTCACTGGGGCTGGGGCCATGGTGGGGCCCATCCCTGGAAACCCCTTGGCTGGGCTCCTGGGCTTGCAGGGTGACAATCTCGGTTGGGGATCTGCCAGCAAACTGGACTCGATGTTAAGGCTGGTCTAGACAGCGGGGACACAGCATGAGCCATCGCTATGGGACTTGGACTTCGCCGATGAGGTGGAAGGGAAATTTGGGAAACGTCTGTCGCCTCATCCACTGGAAATCACCTGGTGGGCAATCAGCTTTACTTCCCCCATCGCGAGTCGGTCAAACTTCTCCTTCAACCACTCGACGGAATGGCTGTGGATGGCAGTCAGGTACCTCCACTCCCCTGATTCATCCCACCCAGCCGGCCATTTCGCCTTCCTCAGCATAGGTGAGGGATGAGATCAATCGGAATTCAACCTCAGCAGCCTTAATGGTGCTCCTCCGCTGTAGGACAGCATCCGATCTCCAATTCTCTCTGAAGCTCAGTACTCTTCTTGCTGCCTCAGCCTCTCTGACAGGATCACCCGGGCTTTCGGCCTTGCTCCAGCTGCAGGGACTGCATTCTCCGCCTGGGCTGTAGCCTGCATCCCCTCAGTCGATGTCGCACTGAGGGCCACGGCCGATCCTCCCTTCTTCTCCACCTCGATCTCTTCCCTGAGTCTTTGTCATCCTCCTAAAAGGCTTAGGTAGGTGACCGGGGCTCAGGACCCCAAATTTTAAAATTTTAAGGAGACTTGGTTTAATGTCATGGTTCCGATAGATGAGACCAGTAAAAACAGAACTCCAAGGCAAGAGATTTAAAGGCAAACTCCAAGGCAAAGAGATTTAAACATGTCCTTAAAGAACATGTTTATTGGCTACAAAGTATTGGCACAGTCAAAAGTGAAACCAAGTCTGGAGTTCCCTCCCAAGAGTTACAATGTTACAAAGTTGAACTTCCCACCCCAGCACTACGTAATTAACCACGTTCCCCAATAGAACACTTTTGTGGGCTTTCTAACGAAGACTCAGCCCGCCAAAAGTCAGGCAGTGATGACCTTGGTTCCCACGGGACTAATTATTGTTTAGTCTAACATGAAAACCATCCATCCCCCCTCCCAGTACTGTGGCAACCGAAAACAAAGCAAAAAGGGTTTCAGCCAAGATCGTTGCAGTGTTGACAGTATTCAGTTTGGAGAAAGAACAGCTCAGGTTGAAAATAAACTAGAAGATAAAAATTAAATAACTATTATTTTGAAATACCCTAGAAACACAGAGAAGAAAGTCAACTTGGGAACTGCCCAGAGTTTCATATAAGATGGGCAGCTATATAAATGTTTTAAATAATTAAATAAACTCTCTAAAGAATCACAATAGTTGATAGATGAAAGAATTATGAATTATGAATATATATTTCTGACTGGGTATACTAAGCAGGGTCTTATGTGATGTTGAGATTATGTTGGATATAATATGCATCTAACAATTACTTTTGAACATCTGGCTGAAAGAAAAACATCTCATAAAAAGAATTCGTTAAGTATCTTTTATTCTAATTTATGTAAAATGGAAACACAAACTTTTTGGTCAATAAATCAGTAAGTACACTTTCTGAAGCAGAATGTCACGTTTAACATTTATATTACTCTCATATGTTTTTTTTATCCTGATAACACCATTAAATATTATAAGCAATTTCTCTTAACATTCTTGGAGTGGGCAGTCATTTTTCTAATCTCAGTATTCCAGCAATGATATACCTAATCACCATAGTGGCTCCTTTTTACTTGGCCCTTTGTCCCTTTGACTAAATAAGCTTCCTTCAAATTTGAGCAACATGGCAACTAGGACTATGTTCCATTCTCCAACTAGATATAAGTTAGCATTTCACCCAGAAGCTACAGGTGTTACCTCAGAATATTCATAATTCAAAAGTAGAAGTTTTGAGTGTGGTATGGATGACTTAAGATTGGACTGATATAAATTCAATTTCCATTTGACACTTCAGAATATTTTTAGACTTGTTTTCCCACTATTCTCTTCCTATTGTATGGATTGGCCAGATGACACATTTTTTCTAGAATGATTTATCTGCTATGCTGGGAAATTTTGGATATACTGTTTCACGTCATGTATTGTCTTTGAATACTATAGTCTGGATCTGATTACTCTTGAGGAACACCATTCAGAATAATATTTAATCCAATTCCTTAATGAACTACACAAGCATGCAAACTTCAATTTTATCTAATTTTAAGAGAAGTATGTATAAGAACATTTGTTTTTAAAAGCAGATCACTATTTTACAGAGCTATGCCATTGGTCAATATAATTAAAATAAATCAAACCTTAAGCTCAGAAATTTGTTCATAATCAGAACTACCAGTTTTTTCTTGTCCTATGTTTGCTTTTGACTGCCTAGTCCCCAACTGAGCACAGTCTATGCACTATTAGAATACAAAGCACACAATCTTAAAATAATAATGTCACTGTCTGTTGTATTTCCCTAGTAGTCCCACAAGACATATTTTTCCTTCTGTCAATTGCACAGCAAGGAGACAAGGTATTATTCACCTAGCAGTAAATACTTCCATGCAGAGCAATTCAGACTGCCTGCCAAAAAAACTGCAAGTCCATGCCAAAGCAACTGAAGCTCTGTGCCGAAAACAAAACAAAAACAAAAAAAGCAAAAAGCAAATATCCATACAAAATATGTGCACTGTGTGGGGTAGGGGTGGGGGGGGTGGGGGGGTGTATGAGAGAGAGAGAGAGAGAGATAATAATGCAATCCTAGTGGACAATGTTATATTGAATTGAACTGCAATAAAGTGCTGCATGTAAAAACAAGACAAGACACATTATATGTGAGCTATTATGTGCTTTACACACTAAAGACAGAAGCCATTCAGAGCATAGAATTTATATGTCCCAAGTACTGGAGGCCTTTGTATAGCCTCTCTACAGATTTCCCAAAAGATGAATGATGTAATTTACTGCTTAGTCTAAAGTACTCAAATTGATAAAGTATCCAACCTAGCTAGCATATTTCTAATTTTTATGGACTTTCTGTTTTCTTTAGGATTCTACCACAATAGAGTGGTCTTTACGCTTTGAGACTTCATTGTTCTATTATTATGATCTCCCCTCTCTACAAGCTAACACTCTTTGCCATCTGAAACTAGAGCGAGATTGGAATTCAAAACAGAATATGAGATATGATGGCCTAATCTATGATTAGGTTGTGTATCTGGACTGTGCACATACATCTTAGGCTACCTTCTTTCAACTTTTCCATCCCAAATGGAACATATTAAAATCTAAGTTTCTTAGGATAGGAATTTTTTTTAACCAGCCTTCAGAAACCATAAACATGATTATTTTTAATAGAGAAAATGTGATTTGGACCGTAAATACATATATTACATCTGCAGTACATTCCTAAATAAAACACCTATTTTCCTTGATTCATACATGTATACCCAGAAAAACGTATGGTTTCAAGGAGATCCTCTTTAAAATTGGATCATTGGACCAGCCCAATTATTCATCAAAAATTAGAATTGTTGATTTTAACAAATCTGAACTTTGACCTATTAAAAAAATACAAATTCTGAATATGTTGGCAAATGACAGCTGATTATGAATTTATATAAGTCAAATGTAGCAATCTCCAGGGTAGGCTTCACACTTCATGTTAATGAAGCAGAACCCTCATTGAAATTATGTTTTATTCACTGGGGTTTCTAGGTAGATATGAATGAAAAAAATTCAGTAGATAATAGCAATAGCACTTAGACTTATATTCTGCCCCATAGTGCTTTACAGCACTTTCTAAGCAGTTTGCAGAGTCAGCATATTGCCACCAACAATCTGAGTCCTTATTTTACCGACCTCGGAAAGGTGAAAGATTGAGTCAATTTTGAGCACCGTCAGGCTTGAACTCTAGGTTGTAGGCAGAGTTTGCCTGCAATACTGCATTCTAAGCTCTGCGCCATCATAGAATCCAAGATTATTTGAAATGAAATCAAATATGAGTACACAAATACTCCAAAATCAGGAAACCTTTGTGGTGAAGGACATTGGAGTGGAAGCTCAATTCTAGAAGGAGGAAGGACAATTTCTTCAGTAGCTCATATTATTATCCTATTCAAATAGAAAAAATAATAGTTGTTTTAGTCATCCTAAAATGAATGTAAGGAGAACCAGATCTATCATAAAGTAAAGGTAAAGCAAGGCAAAGTAAAAACTGCTTCAGACAAAATATTCTGCAAAATGGTGATTCAGAAGAGAATGATATGTATGACATGCCATCTTCTGTAGCCTTATGTAATCAGCTGTACTCAAATATGGTAAAGGACTTTGCTTCTTAAAAAGATTGGACCATCATCTTGCCTTTTCTCAGCAAACATAACAGAGCAACTTCTTATTCTGAAACTGTTAACTTTTTGAAACATCAACTATTGAAATTAGTTCATTTCACTACAGTGAGAAACCTTACTTTGTGAGACTGACTGGTTTTCATAACTTGGCAAGCTAGACCTGCAGGATTTTTTTTTATCTAACCAAGGATGCTGATTAGAGAGATTTAAATGTTCAAGAGCTTAAGATAAACTACATTCACAGATAAATGAGCAATGTTTAGATTTATGGCCTCTTAATGGTAAATGACTAATTTATATTCTAAGCTTGAAAACATTATTACTACAAATTTTGTTTTATTGCTAAAGAATGCAGTAAACAACCACTTGGCATTTTAAATGATACTACACTTTGTTTCTTGAAATGAAATTTTATAACAGCTCATAGTTCATCTGTTACAATATACCATTCACACTGTACATACAGCATACCATTTGTGTTTCTTCTCAGCCATATGTTTTCACTATACAAGTTGAAAAGTCATCTTGAAAATATGTACCATGAATACACTGCCATGCCATGAAGGATATGGGTAACACTATCTTAATATCCAAGGTGGTATGTTCATTAGAGATCTTAGCTAACCTAGAACATCAAGTAATATAAGCATACTTCAATTAAAATGAAGGTTTGGTGGCCCTTCTGCCAAACAGACTACTGCTATCTTTATGGTTAGCAAAAAATGCTGGATGTGGCATGGGTATGATTAGCTATGGAGATAACCAAATCTATTCTTTGTTTACCTTAATCAAAATTGCCAAGGTTCACCCAACCATTACTTGAACTTGAAAGCTGACCGGCAGCAATTCTTGAAGACAACCCTTTCCTGAGCCATAGTTAGTACAGTACAAAACTAGAAAAGCTGTAATAGCCATAAACAACCCCTCCCCAACTCAGGAATTGCCAAATATGTAGTATTATATATTATATGATTCTTTCAACCTGTACAGCTTGAAAATGGGCAATTTCTCAGCGACAGAGACATCAATGCATTGTCTTGTAATGGACCTGCCTGTACTCAATCAATTTACATCTGAACTTGATCCTTTAAGTCTATTTGAAAGTATCAGATAAAAACCTTGGAAAATAGAGGTCATTTTCATGGGTTCATATGTCATGATTATGGCATATGGAAAACTGCAAATGTAAGAGTTTATATTGTACCAGCATGAATTTACCAATTACATGAAAGAAGTTGTGTGTATGCATTTTATGTCTAAACTAAAAGAAAAAGAAAGGAGTAATGGAGATAAATGAATCAATCTAATCTTGTTAAATAGAGCTAATAATAAATGTTGGTTTATTATGAACGAAAGAGCTAAATTAAAAGTCAGAGAATATGGATTGTTGATATTGTTGATGCTATGGTTATGTATACTATTGGGAGTATATAGATTGGTAATAGTTTTCATGCTATGCTCCAGTAGATTGTGATAAAGAAAGATCCCAGGAGGAATTTTCAGAAAAATTATTCAACATTGTGAATGAATGCAAGATAGAGGAAAAAAGTTATTCTGTTAGGTGACAGAAACAAATGGGTGGGAATGAGGTCAGAATTTGAGAACAAGTGATTGTGCTGTTTGGAGACTTATATTGATTAATGAATATCTGCTTATAAAAAATAGTCCATTTTTAAATATCTGAGATAAGCACAAATCTATGTGAATAAATCACAAAGAAAGAATTCAAAAGCATGATTTCTTGTAAAATTTATGATGAAAAACTGAGGAAATTAATTTTGTGATGAGATATTCTGAAAGTTAGAGATACTATTTATTGGTAATATCAAGACTGGATCCTGGGAAGAAATGAACATAGAAGAAAATGGAAAGAAACTTAAGTGAAAGGAGAATGACTACCATGAAGATGTATGTTATACAAAAAGGTATTAGACAATAGATTGATTACTTCATATCAATGATTTTAAAGAAGCTGTATCATTAACACAGGTCCTAATGTTTTGATATACAGTAGATTCTAAATTATTCTAGAAAACTGGTAAAATATGTATTGTAAGGTAGAAAATACCTTGGGAATGTTGTAAAATGCCTAATATTTATAACTGTTTATCATGATACTAGCCAACTGCAGATTGCATTATTTTTTCTTGTATTGGATATGCAATTAATTTGTCTTTCATAAAGACTGCTTGATTTTCATAATCATACTTAGGTAGAAAATTAACCATTCTCTTTGGTAATATAGAAATGTTCATATTTGTTTAATTATGTTTTCCCTACATGATCAATTAAGATCAAAAATTTTATTATGTTTTGAATAGAAAATCATTTTGGATTTCTCCATGAGTCTTATGTATTCTTTTACAGTATAATACTATTAAAAGTTATATGGAATTATGTGGATCCATGTGTTCTAGGACTTCCTCTGGATTATCTTTTTAATAGCCATTTTATTTCATCTTTTGCTATCATAAAACAGGCAGGCACAAACTTTATTTTGGTCACTGACCAATAAAAAGTTAAGTTTCTTAAGAGAGTTTTTATGTTCCTCTAAAAGGTTCTTTATATTCATTTTACCCAATTTTTTTCCCCTGAGATCACATTATTTTGCTTTATAAATATTTTCATGACAAATTTTAAAACTTTCAATTATTCTTTTTGGAATTATAGGACTTTTCCATCTGGAAAGTTAATTTAAAATATGATTTCTAATGATCTTTTTTAAACATATGTTTAAATAAAAAATGTTTTTTGCTAAGTCTGTAAAAGCTGTGATTTAAAATTTACTGTTGGATGCGATAATCTAAGATATGGAAGTTAAGCTTTTTCAGAATTCTGTTTGTAATATATGTAACATTCAGTCAATCAGCCTCTTAGTTTCTTCTTAAACTTTACTGGCCTTACATTTTTCTTTTGAGCAAGGTGAAGAGTAAGACAAAAGAAGGCAAGGGAATTCTTGATCTCTAGCAGATTACATTCCCTGCTAAGAAGTTGACAATGGTCAAAGAGGTTTATTCTTTTCAGGCAAGCTATAACTATGTACAAGGGAAACATTTATTTGCATGGGGCATATCTTGCATAATCCAAGAATATATCAACTTTCCAGATGAAAAGAATGCATAGAAAGAAGGAAAAAATAGCATGTACATGGGCATCATCTTTAGTTGGACTGGACCTTTTTCGGGGTCCAGGGTCAATATGAAGAAAGTAATTTCCAATTAGCATCTGGGAAAAACCCTCAGCTATTATAGAGAGATGAATTGCCAGAAATCAGAAAGCTTTGAGTTTCTGCATATCTTGCATGCTGATTATAACAGGGTTAGTCATATAACTATCACTAATCATATACATATAAGAGAAATGCCTTGGCTCACCTAATTGCATATAGTTACAAAAACAAATCTCAGCATTTTGAATGAAAGCCTTAAAAAAATAAGCCAATTACCTTGAGCATTCCGAACTCCCAGCTGATGCATTACATAGTGCTTCCATCAGGAAAGCAACCCCTAGGTGAGGAATAAATGTGATCCTGTTCCTGGTCAGAATAGGCCAAAAAGAATCAGACTATTTAGATCATGGCTCCCCAACCTTCTTGGCACCAGAGACCAGTTTCATGGAAGACAATTTTTCCAAGGACCAAGAGAGAGATGGTTTCGGTTTCACTTGCTCGCCCACCGCTCACCTCCAGCTCTGCAGCCTGGTTCCTAACTGGGCCACAGATAGGTCCATGGCCCAGGAGTTGGGAACCCCCGATCTAGATGATTTCATTCATCCATTTCATTCATCTGGCCACTTGTTGGTCCTATTCTTTTTTCTACTTTTATTCCAGCTAGTATCAGTCCTCCAATAATCTTCTATCTGGTAATTTTTAGGGGGTCTGAAACTAGCTAGGAAAAGTCATCCTTGGGACGTTTGTTGCAATTGCATTGCAACAGTGAAATGCTTGCTTCTGGCATTTAACTGTCCTACATCTATGAAGTGCACATATACAGTATAGTAAGGCTTTTTAATGATGTATTGAAACCACTGATATGCACCTACAGATTTTATGATACTAAAAACATAGATACAGTGATATAGTTATATTTCTACAATCTCCTCTAGAAGACATGTTTTCTTAAAAATTTGTTTTCTTTCAGGGCTCAGACAAACATGATAAAAATCTTCCCTTGAATTTACATTGCATCTTCAATTTGCGTCCTATTCAGCCATAGTGAGGCCATGCTTCTTTTGGCAAATGTAGAACTAGAAGCAATTATAAAACCACTTAAGATTCTATAAAAAAAAGTTGAAGTAATCATTATGTATTAAATGCAAGTCCTATTTAATGCAAATAAAGATTCAGATTTTTGCAACTTTTTATACTGTCTGCATGAGCTTCAGGTTTCTTTTTGGGGTACATATATCCCTTGTTACAAAAATAAACTAGATTATTTCACCCTCTTTACATTTAACCTTGCCAAAGCTAACTTATAGCAGTTTATAAATAAATAAACATCAATCTGTTCCACAGTAACAGAGAGCTTAGAAGAACAAAGGACAAAGAAAACAACCAACATCCAAGAAAATCCTACCCCTATCTATTCTGCCCAGACCCCATCAAAAGTTTGCCCATCCTCATTAAATTTGATAAAATTTATTTTATACTAAATCAATTAAGGTCATGATTCTTCTCCTACTGAGAATATACTGCACCTCATAAATTGTATTACGATTCTGTATTTACTATGAATGCATGAACTGCTATGATACGGCTACTTAGCTAAAATTTAAATTGGTTCTTCTTTTAGATTTCTGTTTATTTTCAAAGTTCATATCTTTTATTAGGCTGCTCCAAGCTTCTTTTCAATCTTAACCAGTACAAAAGAAACACAGCTGAAAGTACACTAGCTGTTTAAATATGAACATTTCAACAAAATGGCCAAAATTATGTTTAAGGAAACATTACTGGTGTTACTAAGCAGAAAACTTTAACCTGCTGACACAAGGAGGCAAGGATATATCTCTGTTTCCATTATGGCGATGTTATAGAAATAGAAATGGATCATAATTATTGTACATTGGACATAATCCATTTTTAGTATTTTTCATGCATCTGAGGACATGAAATAATTATAGGCTGTCTTATTTCAAAATAGTTGTAGTGTATTTGATGGCTAACCAAGAGGAGCAGAAGATTACTTAACTTATCTAAATTTCAATTTTGTGTTTCATGAAGTTATGAATTTTCTTAGCCAAAGCAAATGACAAAAGGTACAAAAATATATTGTTCATACGAGATTGAAAAAAGCAGAGCCACAACTACATTGCTGAGCATAAAAAGGTTTTATTGGCTAGCTGATATTGGAAACACTGTAATATTGCATAGGTTTCTATACTAATTTATACATTTAAAGAGATAACATAAACCACCATCAAGTCAATATTGTAACAAGAAGATATTCTGATTATAATGCCAGTCAAACACCACTTCCGATCAATTAAACAATAGTAGTTTCTACCAAAATGTTTATTACCCTGAGTTTAAGAACTAAAATATGTTGTTATAATTACTGGAACATAATGATAATATTTTAAAAAAATACACATTCAGGGAGAAAGAAATCCAAAGTCAACATTTCAAATGTTGCACACAAGATAGATAGCATATGTGATATTAATGGAATGAGGAGTGTCTACCACATTACTGAGTTACAACTAACGTATCTCTGGTCTACGTAAGATATGGCAATATATATATATGGCAATATATATCTTTCATTTAAAAGATACTCTAAAACAGGGCTTTTCAACCTTTTCACCGATTGTACCACTTTTAGGATATGGCAATATTCGAGTACCACCTAGCAAGGTGTCAAAAACGTGATGACCAAAAAAAAACCCTGTTCAAAGTTGCAATTGCACTGAAATGACTTATGACCATTTTTCACACTTATGACCATTGCAGCATGCCCAGGGTCATGTGATTTATATTTGGATACTTGGCAACTGATTCATATTTATGATGGTTGCTGTCCCAGGGTCATGTGATCCCCTTTTGCAGCCTTTTGACAAGCAAAGTCAATGGCAGGGCTGCTGGTAGCCAAGTGCTAAGTTCCCTCCCTCCCTCCTTCCCTGCCTCCCTCTTTCTCATGCCCACCTCCTTCTGAAGGAAGAATTTGAACCCCCCCCATATTTTCTCTCTTCCATATATTCATCAAACAAGGAAAAGCCTCCAGAAACAGAAAAGACAAACTGCTGAGTGAACTAGCTTAAAAAGGCACATTCCCCTTTAAGAATTAGCTACTGGCTAGAAAGGAAAGTAAGGAGCCGGCAGCCGGCACTTAAGGAAGAAAAAAAATGTAATAAGTATTGGCTGCCGGCTAAGGCAGCCTCCCCAAATGGCTCCATTCATAAGTAAAGGAATCTACAGGAAAAATCCATTCAGGAGAAAAATACTTCAAAATCCCTTGCAGCAAAACTTACAGCTAACAATAGCAGAGCAATAGAAGCTAACATGAACATCAGCCATCAGCCAAATAGAAATTGCCAAACACTCCTTAAGAACACAAAGCCCACATTGCACAAATCCCAGAACTTCAAAGTCACAAAAGCACATAAGAATCCTTCCATTCTCCATCTCCCTCCCTCCCTTCTCCGTGCCTCATCTCCAGCCATTGCTGCTTTTCATTCCTCTTGGAGGGCGACTCCTCCCCCACTGCATTTCTTGCCTGTTTGCTGCTGCCAGCACAGGTGGCTGCCACAGCAGTTGCAAATCAGCTCATGGCCAGCCTGCTTGATTTGATCTCCTCTCCTCTCCCCCCCCTCCTCCTCCTTCTTCCCCTTCAGTGCAGCTAGAGCTGACTCCGCCTCCTCCCAAGGCTGCTGCTTTTCTCTCTCTCTCCCTCTCCTGCCCAAACTGCCTCCTTTTATAGGTCTCCACCCCCCTCCTCCTCCTTTCTCATGGGGGAGGGTGAGCCAGAAGTGAGCCTGGGGCCTTTGTCTTGCCCAGCCACTCTGCAGCTCCAGAGGACTCTCTCACTGTAACTCCTTGCCTGTGCTGGCTCTTTCCCTCCCCCACTACACTTGGCTAGGCAGGGCTGCGTACCACCTGCCACTTGTTAATGTACCACAAGTGGTACGCGTACCACAGGTTGAAAAGCCCTGCTCTAAAAGTCTAGCAGTACATCCACATACATGTTCACAATACACTAGGTTATGGTTCAATTTACTGTTTTCTTTATCTATGTAAAGTTTAGTCAGTTGAATTTAGAGCAAAGTGTTTCATTTTTGACAATGTCATTTAACATGAAATATTAAAACAATATGTAACAATTGTAGAGATATATAAGGATACATGTTTTCATACGTTACGAGGTAAAATTGAAAAGTATTTTTCAAGATACTGAGTTAGCATTGAGGAGAAAAACTTCTTTTAACTCTCTTCTAATACCATATGGCATAGGATCAAACATAAATTCTGTGCTTTGCTTATCAAAGTATAAAAAGCCAGAAATTCTCCCCTTATTTTCATGTCATGTTACTAGCTGCAACTAAGTCCTGGCAAAAAATTTACTGTAAATTACATCTAAAGAGGATTTGTCTATGATAGTGGTACATTTTGTACTGCTAAATAATAATAATAATAATAATAATAATAATAATAATAATAATAATAATAATAATAATAATAATAATAATAATAATAATAATAATAATAATAATAATAATAATAATAATAATAATAAAGTTGGAAGGGACCTTGGAGGTCATCGAGTCGAACCCCCTGCTCAGGCAGGAAACCCTACACCATTTCGGACAAATGGCTGTCCAGTCTCTTCTTAAAACTTCCAGTGTTGGAGCATTCACCGCTTCTGGAGGCAGGTTGTTCCACTGGTTAATTGTTCTAACTGTCAGAAGTTTCTCCTCAGTTCCAGGTTGCTTTCTCCTTGACTAGTTTCCATCCATTGCTTCTTGTCCTGCCCTCAGGCGCTTGGAGAATAGCTTGACTCCCTCTTCTTTGTGGCAACCCCTGAGATATTGGAAACTGCTATCATGTCACCCCTTGTCCTTCTTTTCATTAAACTAGACATACCCAATTCCAGCAACGTTCCTTATATGCTTTAGCCTCCAGTCCCCTAATCATCTTTGTTGCCCTTCTCTGTACTCTTTTCTAGAGTCTCAACATCTTTTTTACATTGTGGTGACCAAAACTGGATGCAGTATTCCAAGTGTGGCCTTACCAAGGCATTGTAAGTGGTATTAATACTTCACGTGATCTTGATTCTATCCCTCTGTTAATGCAGCCAGCACTGTGTTGGCTTTTTTGGCAGCTGCAGCACACTGCTGGCTCATATTTAAGTGATTGTCCACTAGGACTCCGAGATCCCTCTCACAGTTACTACTATTGAGCAAGGTACCCCCTATACTATACCTGTACATTTGGTTTTTCTTGCCTAAATGTAGAACCTTACTTTTTTCACCATTGAATTTCATTTTGTTAGATAGCGCCCAATGTTCAAGTCTGTCCAGGTCCTCCTGTATCTTAAGCCTGTCTTCTGGAGTGTTGGCTATTCCTGCCAGCTTGGTGTCATCCGCAAATTTGATGAGTTCCCCATCTATCCCCTCGTCCAAATCGTTGATGAAGATGTTGAAGAGCACTGGGCCCAGAACAGAGCCCTGGGGCACCCACTGCACACTTCCCTCCATGTAGATGCGGTTCCATTGAGGACCACACGCTGAGTACGGCCGGTCAGCCAGCTACGAATCCATCTGGTGGTGATGCTGTCTAACCCACATTTTCTATCTTATCGAATAGTAGGTTGTGATCTACTTTATCAAATGCCTTACTGAAGTCCAAGTAAATATATCCACAGCATTCCTCTGATCCACTAATTTTGTCACTTGGTCAAAGAATGCAATAAGGTTTGTCTGGCATGATCTGTTTTTGACAAACCCATGTTGGCTTTTAGTAGTGATTTTGTTTGCCTCTAGGTGTTCGCTGATTCTTGTTTGATTATCTTTTCCAGAATCTTCCCAGGTATTGAGGTCAGGCTGATAGGTCTGTAATTTCCTGGATCCATTTTTTCCTTTTTTGAAGATGGAACTACATCAGCTCTTTTCCAGTCCTCTGGTAGTTCCCCAGTGCTCCAGGATCTTTGAAAGATATAGTTCAGTGGTTCTGAGATCACATCTGCCAGTTCCTTGAGAACCTTAGGTGTAATCCATCTGGTCCTGGTGATTTGAACTCGTCTAGGCTGGACAGGTGCGCACTTACCATTTTCTTGCCTATCTTAACTTGTGTTTCTATTCTGTTTTTTATGGCACTATTTTGATAGGTTGGTGTTTTTTCCCTTTGTGTAAAGACAGATGCAAAAAATGAGTTAAATAGTTCTGCTTTCTCCCTATTGCTTGTCACCTTCTTGCCACTTTCACCCACTAATGGACCAATCATTTCCTTCACTTTTTTCTTGTTTTTTACATGTTGAAAGAAGCTTTTTTTGTTATTTTTGACTTTGGTCGCAAGCCTTAGTTCATTATGAGCCTTAGCTTTCCTCACTTCATCTTTGCAGGCTCGGGCTATTTGTTGATATTCTGACTTTGTTACATGCCCCTCTTTCCACTTTCTATACAATATATAAATGCTTTTAATAATGCTTCTATAAATGCTTTTAAAGATTCATTTTAATATCCCCTGTACCATTTTCATGGACTACAGAATGTTGGCATGACAATGAAATATGACAGTGAAGTATTAGTGTTAAAATGATAAACATATTACCTTTATCATATATTTATCATAAATGTAGGATGTGAAACATTAATGGAAGACAGGAGGACTATCTACACAGGTATATTCATTACAACCTCTCTTTTCCCCCTCTCTACATGGAAAGAAACTAAGGGCTTAATTTTGAGACTGATAGATTCATTTTTACTGAACATTTCAAAGAGACCTGTTGTTCAGGACTCAGGCTTGAAAATATTTCTTATGTTGAATCTGTTGTCTTCATTCAAAGTGATGGACTGTAAATTTATGTTTGTGACATAATGAAAGCACACTGCAGGCCAAATCTCAGTGTCTCATTAGGTTAAGAGAATGATTTGTCCCTTTGTATTGTTGGAATTTCCATATCTTTTTTCTTTGCAAAGAGTCACAAATAACATTTGCACATTAAATCTCCTTCAAACCTTAAGTATTTTTTCAGGAAAATTGCAAATATTTGTAGCAGACATTTTCCATAGGCAGTTCCTGTTTTATGCCTCCAATTAATTGATTGTTATAGTTGTTTCGCTCAATTCCCCCTCCCCAATTATATAGATATTACTTCTTTCTAGAGCACACTATTCCACTCATTCATATCACTATTTCACTTCTATCTCATTACAATACTGTTGAGTACATCAATCCTAATAACTGTGCTGCATCACTAAAATCAATAAATATCTCTAGTGGTATCATATTAAGAACAAATATGTGCAGGTGTGTGTATCTATCTCTATCTCTATCATCTCTATCTCTTTTATCTCTATCCTTATCTCTATCTCTGTCATCTCTATCTTTATGAATAAATCAAGGTTTTACTCTTCAAAAACAAACTCCAAAATGAAGGTCCTTACCTATGATTCATCTGTCTTTTTCCCAGATATTCTCTTCCATTGATGCCTATGGAATGGCAATGACATTGGTTTATAATCTCTACAGTACACTAACTTGGATGATGAATGTGAGTGTGCTGTAGTCTATTATAGCATCCTATCATATAAGCACGCTACTTGATCTACAGTATTACTATTTTTAATTGATAAATAGAAGATGATATAGGAGAGATAGTATATGTTCTCATAGCTTTTCTATAAACAAAAACTCCCCATAGGGAAGCAGGGCTATTTCTGAGGTGACAAGAAGTAGGACATAGATGGAATCTTAGAGTACTTTGCAAGAAAGAAGAAAAAGTAGAGATGTAACTGATAGAGGAGAATATTTGTAGCTCAGGGTTGAACTGTGGGGTCCTTGTGCTCTCTGACCTTGGCTGTTTTCTTGCAGATGTTTTATTATCAAATTAGATAATATCAGCAGTGCTACACTCAATGATGTTACTTAGTTTGATAATGAAATGTCTGCAAGAAACAACCAAGCTTAGAGAGCACCAAGGACCCTGCAGTAAAAAAAAGAAATAACTGGCAAACCAAGAAGCTAGACAGCATTGGCTTTTGAAAGTTTGTTGCGGGTTTGAAAGAAGTTGGGACAAGACATTCAGAAATGAGAATCTCTACTCTCAAAAGTAAAGCTGAGAGCCCCAGGAGAGATAAAGCTGACTGAAGAAAGAGAACCAAGATGGAACAAACCTGTTCTCTGAAGATATTTTCTATGAACTACCTGGACAAAAAAAGGCCAACCAAGGAAAATGAATTACATTGTCAGATGCAATGAACCAAGAATTACATGATGATTTACACAGAATAGTTTCTTTATTTTTACTGACACATGGAAAGAATCTTGCCAGATTAAATGCAATCTGCATCAGATCTACCCTGTGAACAGTTAGGTAGGGTCCTCTCTAGACCTCTTCCTGCACACCGAAGTTTCCAAGCTGATTTGCCTCTTAGCTCCTATTGAAAGACTCCTCTCTCTAGTGACTCTGGACTAGATTCCTCCACAGATGCTAGTACAATTATCCTTACTTATTTCTGATTAGAAAATAGGATGGAAAATATCTAGCAATATTCACATTTAGACAACACATATCATACAGTATACATAATAAGGCAGACTTCACCAGGAGTAGGAATCTTTACTTTGCCATTACAGAAGAACTCTCTTTAAAATATCTGATCAATAGAGTCTGAGTCAAGCTGCTGCTCATTGCCTTATTGCAAGTGTGGGAAACTATGGCCCGTTTATGTCTTGTGGAGCCATAAAAGTCATAAGTCATAAAAGGGCACAGTTCCCCACCTCTCCCTTATTGCTACAGTTATCTGTGCCAGTAGTGGGAAAATTGTAAAAGAATGGGGCTTAGAATAGAAACTAAAGACTTGTGTTGTTTTGTTTGCAGAATAAAAAGAGTAAAACATTCACTAGTGATGACTGACGAACCATGTCTTAAATCAAGTTCCCAAAAACCCACAAAAGTTTGTGGCAAAATCCCTCATGGATCTTACTATTCTATTCTACATTGTTATTATCTAAATTAGACTACATTTACTTATGATGATAATAGCTGAACTTTGTTTTGCACATACCGATGCAACAGTTCTATATAATCTTGGTGTGCATTTTTGCAAGGGCTATTGGCTACCTAGTCTTCAGGCTCCATATTTTACTATCATACACAACTTTAAGTAGCAGGACTATTTTGTTAGCCTGGTCCTCTAGTTATAGGAGCTGGTTTTTTCACTGCAGGAAAGAGAGTACTGAATGCACTGGAGTTCCAGACATTTCCCCTTATCTGAATTCTTATCATTACCACCTGATTGTGAACTTGCCTTTTGTCTACTTACATTTCATTTTATATTCCACCGTCTTAACTCAAGTACAGCCATTACTTAGTGCTGCCTTTGTCTAACGACAGCCCAACCATACTGCAACCACATGACAAGCCAGAATCCAGCAAGCACTATCTGACTGCCTAACACTGTCCTTGGGTTGCAGAGTCACCTATGTCATCTTTAATACCAGACTTTGTACTTAGAATAAGAAAAGGTTGGTGGGGCACAAAGGGAATGAGAGAAAAAGAAGAAGCAGGGCAGAAAATTTTGTATTTTACAGCATGAATTGGACTGATAAGGCTAGATAACATTTATTGCTGGTAAATTCACATAAACTGAATTTTGTGAATTATTTCCTTTTAAAAATCAATTTATGCCTATATCTAATCAATTTACAACCTAATCCATCAAAACTAATGTCTGTGCATTCCATCAAAAGCAGGCAGGCTAGATGTAGCCTCTATATCAGGGGTGTCAAATTGCCAGCCTGTGGGCCGGTTGAATCATGCTGAGGCTGTGCCCACCCCAGCTCCGGCAATGCGAAAAAGTCATGATACGTTGCAACACGTCACGTGATGCGGCGAATTTGACACCCGTGATCTATATTATCTGGGATCCAGTGAGTCTGGCACATTGTGAGACACCACATTACCTTGGCGTCACACTGCACTGAATATTAACCTTTAAAAGACGTTGTTCCAATTTAAAGCAAAAGATCTCCTCCCATAATAATCTCTTTAGAAAGCTTGCTGGAACTGCTTGGGGTACCCATCCCATTACTCTATGAATGGTTGTCCTTGCACTGTGTTTCTTGGTAGGAGAGTACACCTGTCCTGTTTGGGACCTGTCTATGCACTCTACACAGGTGGACAGGGTACTTAGTGATACATGCCACATCGTTACTGGATGTTTGCGCCCCACCCCACTTGGTAAACTATATATCTTGGTGGGAATAGCCATGCCAGGTGTTAGAAGGAGTGTGGCACAAGACATGAAATATGGAAAGGTATTGCATGGTCCGGCACATCCATTATTTAAGCCAAGTACCTCCTACAAGAAGAAGCTTTATTGATTGTATTGAGGAAATTGGTATTACACCTCAAAGAGAATGATGAAAAAGATGGAAACTTCAAGTTAAACATTTACATAATTGGATAGAACTGCTTGAGCAGTTGCTTGGAGAAGGAGTGGACAGTTTGGAAATGTTTAAATAGACAGTGCACTGGTTTGGCTAGAACTAAAGACCACATGGAAACATGTCCCCCCCCACAGGGCAAGCATATTTACTGTGAATGTAGCACCATTCAAACAATTATCCATCTTTTACAGTGTCCCCTAAGACCAATATGCACACAGAATGACTTGCTGGTTGGAAATATCCCTGCCATCAATGTGGCCTAGCATTAGGCTAGAATTGTATAAATTTATGTTTTATTAAAGTTTTTAATCTTTTTAAATTAATAATTTCCCCCTTTCTAGTTCCTGCATTTCTGATATGAGATGAGACGAGATCAATTTACAGACTGTGGGTTTTAATTACTGTCTGAGGAAAGCATAAAAAGTACTGAGCTTTATAAAAATGTGCGTTAAGTAAGCATGATCTATCTGAAGTTTTGATAGTCTTGACTTCTGCCAGACTGCTATAACATCCAACACCTATCCATAATAATAGCTGTTATATACAATGGAAAAAGGAAAAATGTCAAAGAAATGAAGGTGGAGGTTTTTCAAAATAAATATAATATGCAGGGATCACTTGAGTGACCTTAGCTAAGAATCACAAGACTATGGGAAGGGTGAGACTGACACTGAACATATTTGCATCATTAGCTTATACCACATGGAAACCCATAAATGTTATTATTAGAATGACTAAGGAAGTGATCTGCCTCAAGTAACAACCAATCCCCCAAGGTAAATTAACAGTACAGTTAAAGACCAATATGCAAAGTTAATACATAAACGTTCAGTAATAGATTCAGAAATGTCAGCAATTTTTAGCTCTTTATGATGGCTTTTAATTTTTTATTTTCTATTAGTTATTTTAAATTACACAAATGCATAACTCCATCTTATTCCTAAGAAGTAGGATTAATTTGTATAGCCACACATCATATTCAGATAGCTTTATCTTCACAGGATAAAGTTATGGGAAAAAACACACCCTGTATTGTCATACAGGTTGCCAAAGCACAAGAATTACAACTATATTTTTACATATAGTATTCAGTCCGTGGCTTGTTAGGAACCGGTGCATGCAAGTGAGGCATGAAGCTTCATTTGTGCATGTGCAGGAAATAGGTTGCGTGCAAAACCATCCCCTACTCCCTGCCCCCCCCCCCCGCTGCTGCTGGTCTGTGGAGCCAGAAAGGACTGCTGCTTTACAACATCATTATTAAATTCTTGAAAACTATAATGAATAGGCAGCCTTTAATACAATTGTTGCCCTAAATATGGTCTCTAAAGAACATTCCAGACGGTTGTCTCACTGCTACCTTCTGCACTAATTGCAGTTTCCAAGTATTTACAAGGGCAGAACCAAATAAAGCATATTGCAGGATTAACTGTGAGAACTGCTGGAAACAATTTAAGCAATCCAGAATTTAGGTCATTCAAAATTATTCATTTTTGCTACTAAAATAGAGCAGAATCATAGTGTTGTATCACACTTTAGAGTGTTTTTACTAATTAATTACATATAGACAGTGCTTTTTTTGTAAAAAGAAAAGGTGCCGGAACTCACACATGTCATACAACCCACTTTGCCTACCCTACAAGGTTCCATCCAAAAAAGGTGCCGGAACTCCGTTCTGAGCGTTCTATGAGAAAAAAAGCCCTGCATATAGACTTACAAAATACATGCACACTAGAATTATTTCCCTTTGAAACCATCACTGACATTAATCTCTGACCCTTGCCTTTATCAAGGAGATAGGAAATGATAAAATAGCCTGAGACTGAGATTGTCATCAATTAAACTGCTTAGCTGTATAAATATATAATGAGTAGATTGCAGTATGGTTGTATTAGATATCCAGCCACAACACCATTTTGAATTTAGTCAGATAAAACTAAAAGATTGTGGCTACTTTGCATATATGTGGTTACTGAAACAGATGCCAAAGAGTAAAATATTCAATGCAGGACAATGTTTAAGGGTCATGGAAATTCACTATATGACTTTATGCCATTTATACCATTCTGAAACCACCTCTTCCTCATAAGGTTTCTGTGGTAGAAAATGGAGACTGTACCATGTAAATTACCTTGAACTCCCAAAAGAAAAATGAGATATAAACAAATTAATAAATTATAACTCTGTAGAGGAAATAGTTAGAAACATTTGATTTCATATATCTTGAATTCAACACACATTTATTCTAGGAGAATAAGCCTTGGCATACGGAATCTTTCAACTGCTGATCTAAAAATGTTATGCTAACATAGTCCTTTGGATGCAGCAGGAACAATGTGAATTGGGATGCATGTTTGAAACAGCATATGAACATGTGAACGTGTTCCTCAAATCAGCTGCATCTTTTCCCGGGCTTGTTTGGCTGCTGCTCAGTTCCAGGAAAGGATGCGTATCATTTCTTTTCTTATTACATTAAGCTTTGTAATCTGCTTATTTAAAGCATAGATATAATGTGATACAATAAAATGAGATCATGATTTTATAAGCTATATAACATACAACTTAATTTACTTGAATATTATACTAAAAAAGTCTTTGATGTATCCCGTGGTCCTTGATCTTCTTTCAACATAAAAAATATTCACCAGCTCTCAATGTACCATATATACTTGCATATAAGTGCATTCACCTTCGCATTTTTAACCAAAATACCATTTAAAATACAGCACCTATAGATAAGCCAACCCTCAAAATGTTTATATGTTTCAGTTTTCACAATTGGCTTATCCATGGATAACCCAAGGATTATCCATTTTTTTCATGGTATTTTGGTTAAAAATGTGAGAGTTAACCTATCTGTATTTTGGCTTATATGCAAATATTTGCAAGATATACAGTATTTTAAAAACCTATTATTATATATACTTGTATATTAGCACATTCCTGGATAAGCTGAGCTCAAATCTATGGCTGGATTTTGGTACTTAGAATTCTTGGCTTCTTCGTGACTATATAGTGTAGAAGGAAAAACCCTAAAACTGAAAACCCCAAAAGCAAATTTTCCTTTAATCAAAAATTCATATTTAAGCCATTGAATGCTATCAATTTGATTATGTGCCATCAAATTGACTCCTAATGACATATACAGTAGATAGATTTTCTCCATGATTATCCTCTTCTTTCAAGTTTTCCAATGGTGCACTAATTCCCACTATAACTGAATCCATTCACTTGATGAAGGTCTTCTCTTTCTTTCTTCTTTTCCCAGCATTAGACCCATTTCCAGAGAGTGAATCTCCACATAATTGGTCTGAAGTAGAATAATTTGAGTCTAGTCACTACTGCAAGTGAGAACTGTGGGTTACTTCATTCAATGATCAATTAGTTTGTTTTCTTGGATGTTCACAGTATTCTCAGGAGTCTTCACTAACACCAAAGTTCAAAAATATGAATACTTTTCCTATCCTGCTTCTTTAAAATCCAACTTTTGCTTTCCTGGAATCTCACAAGCAATACTATGGTTTGCATGATTTAAATTTAGGTAATTTGATTTTGGAAACACATTCTAATCATAAAAATTTGCAACACAGTGCATTTGTGTGACAGCATGCACTTATCTGCATGCCAAGATATTGAATAATTATTTATGCTGTATTATGTCAGTCCACATTTTGGGGCAAGAACTAAAGCTATCATTTTCTAGCTAAGCTTCAAAATTCTGTATGACAATAAAGCAGTCAAGAAAATTTAAATCTTCTCCAGCAACAAATCCTTATTAAATTAAAATGTGCTTCTGGATAAATTTAATCAAATCTGGTCCTGGCATGCTAAACATCTTGCCACAGTTATAGATGCAGCACTGTTTGGAAATCACAACTTATTTCTCACTAGGAAATTACTGTTAACTAATAGAAAACATCTAGATTCTGCCCATCATCTGCTCAGAGTGATTGCTTATTTAACACATTGCAAGAAAATTACACTTTCCCACAAAATCACATCTTTTTAAAGTTAATGAACACTTGTGTCTAATGTTAACTAGTCTCACATTTATTTTTCCCACTGAGTTTATTAACCCAGTAAGAATATTTTTTTAAAATCCAGTGGCTCTTCCTTTTAAATATTGAATGACATCAGTGAGCAGTTCTATTTAAATAAATTACATACCTCTGAAGTATCATCTAATACAGTTTTATATAAGCTTTCAGAAGACTGAAATTCAGCATCATGTTTTCTGTTTAGTTTTTATCTTAGCTGTTATGCTTCTTTTTTTAAAGTTCTGCTTGAATTCATAATTACTTTGCTGGATCCAATCAAAACGATTATTCTGTTTCCAACAATGACTAGCCAGATGTCATTGGAAAGCTTACAGACCACTGATCATTGATTGTCACTGTCATTTATTCAGTTATTTATCCCCAGCATACATAATCAGCATTTTCCCCCACCTCTGAACATATAAGATGCATCTTAACCATTTTGATTATGCCAATGATAGGTCTAATTTCCATGCATATATCTATTTTTTTAAAAAAGTCATCTACCAAAGTGACATCATAAATACATCATCTGTCAAATAACTCACACATTATTTTCACTGTTCATTGGATAACATGTGATTTGGGAAGGCCTTATATTTTCACAAACTTGTTGAACATATTTATGTTCAGAGTCAACCTTCACATGAAGCCTTAATTACAAGATAATTCACATAGCTCTATTGAGATTGAATCCATTAGGAAAGATATAGTAAATATACAGCTCATTGGAACACTATGTATGAAAACTTTAGAAAACTATGATACCAGGGAGAGATGTTCAATCTGTTTCTCTCTTTGTTATGTATGAGGTTTCTCACAGTGGAACACTGCCAGCACTGAACACCATGCAGAGAAGCAGAAGGCAGCAACTGTCTAAATAGGTGTTCAGGATGTTTCTCTTTGCAGTATTCCCATAAAATGAAACTTTGGAATAAGCTCCCCAAAAGATTATTTATAGAATAATGATTTCATAGGTAAGACTGATGAAAACTCATTTCACACAAGTTCTTATTTATTTCTCAACACTACCATATTTTTTTTTGAGACAGGGAGCTCAGAAATGCAAATAATAATGAGAACCAATATCTCTCTATGATGCGTGCTATTTACTTCATATCCTTTTCCAAGTAATTTCTAGCTATGATTTTGTATTTTCATGGATGCAGCTCACTGTGCTATTATTTGCATTGTGCATGGCAGTATGAACTTTTTTCTCCTATAAGTCACATCCAATTTAGGATGTGAGTAATTATTGTTGCTATTGTTTAAAAATCCATCACTTTACATTTTCTGCAACTCATCTGTGGTAATAATTGATGCCTACTTATTAAATTTGAAGACTTTATGGATTTAACCACCTGAAATAATGATGTAGCATATAACACGATTATTTTAATTCTACACTTAGGCACAGTACACCATTATTCCAATGTTTTACTGTTATAAATGAAATAGGACAGTTTCACAAATAAAGACATTACTATGCTACTTATATTTGGGTTGTAAAGGAGTAAAAAATAGCACTCTGTCCAACTTCACTCTCCAGATGTGGACTCAGCATGGCCATTAGTAAGGAGTCTAGGAATGAGACACCATATCTAAACAGGGGTCAGTTTGAAGAAAACTAAATAGGATGTCAACTACAGACATGCAGTAAAAAGATTAGGGTGGCTCTGACCCTCTGGATTTTTTTTTTTAAAGACCTGTTTCTTTGTCCAGCCTGGGGCACCAAGTGTGTGAAGGGAGCCATTCCTGGTTAATTTAGCAATTATGATGGGTGGATGTATTTTACTTTTTGTATTACTGTAATTGCTTTTATTTTCAAATTTTAGTCACTGATCAGAATCACTTACATGTCAGATGGGTATTATATACAGACAGACAGACAGACAGATAGACAAGCTTTTTGAGGTAGGCCAGATCAATAAGCAAATACCAAAATAATTATTAGAATTTTACTTTATGTTTGTGGATATAATCTTGCAAGCTTGACAGAGTCTTTCTGAGCTCTCATATGCCAAAGAGAATGAAGGAGGGATAAACTTGAGTTTCTTTCTCACCACTTCCTGTTTCTCAGACATAAGCTGATGTTTTACATAACCATTCTTACCTTCTTTCTTCATGGATATCTCTGTACTCCTCTACATACTGTCATCTACATATTAGAATGGTATCTGTAAAAACTGTATGCCGTACATGTATACATTCTATTGTTCTAAATTCTGATTGGGCAGGTTCATAATTATATAAAAACTTTACATATAAAGCATGCTACCTCTACCTGGTTATCTGATTGTTTTTAGCAATAACAAACCAGTCTTTCCTTCAGATCTTGTTGCTTACTTTATTCAACTGGGATGTCAGTATCAGGAGGCATGGGGGCCCTATTGCCATTTGGTTGCACATATGGGATAACTATACCTAAACAAGGCTAAATTGTGCTGTTTATGAATATTGTTAGTTTATAATAGAAACAGTATTGTCCATACAACATTCTACTTTGACGGATTTGAAATCTGAGGGTCACAATAATCTTTATTGTTCTGATGAGGCTTTGCTTCGATTATGTTAGTGCAACAAAGCTAGTGAAAGACAATATTGCTTATGTTACATTTATGTTCTGGTCCAAACATTAGCAAAATATTGCAGTGTTGTTATGCAAAATCATAGCAGATCTTCAAGCAGAGGTTATTAAATCTAATAGTCGTCACTTAATTATCATTGAAGGGATTTTGGTCACAGCTGTATAACTGATTAGTATCTCTGTCATTTTGCTTGAGTGGATACTTGTTTGAAAAAAAATGTAAGGGAAATCAGTGTTAAGGATCTTAATGCAGGTAAACTCAGGCATAATGCAGGTAAACTCAGGAAAAGGAGGCATGATTACTCCAACTCAAAAATGTAATTCCTTCATTCATGTATCTATAATGACATATCTGTATCTGTACACAAACACACAAAGACACTGCAAAGGATAAACTATTACTAAGCTTCTTATGCCTTCCTGACTTCCAATTCTATCCTTTTACGGATCATTTTATTGGCCAAGCTGCACCTGCTTAGCTAAATGCTCAAATGAAAAGTGACACAAAGGAAAAAAAGTCCTAATTAAACTGTCAATCACCATTAATAAGCTGTAATATCTTGTGAGAAAATTAACCATTTAATGTGATTTCACTAAAACATGCATATTTGGATGTACAACTCTATCAGAAAAGTGTTATTAGTATCCCGGTACTGTTGTTATTATTGTTTAACTTCCTTTTCCAAAAATTCTCACTAACCTACATGACTGTACATCAGTCATGACCATACAGTAATTATAGTAGTAATTAAGTCTAAAGGAATACGAAGAAAGTTGAGATGTCCTCCATGAGTTTCCCTTGAGTCATGGGGTTGGATTGTGATTATAAATTTAAATAAATAAATAAATTGCAATGAGCAATCTTCATGAGTCAATTGAGCAACTAAGAAAATATATTTAAACAGCAAGGCTAACTTAACTCTTACATGTGCACAAAGTTCTGTCAAGGCAACACATCTATGTGCACAATGAAGTCTACTGCCTTAGAACAAGAGAGAAAGCAGATGGTACAAAGTTTTATTATGCAATGGTGTGGACCAACTTTAGCTTGTGAGATACCATAAAATGTTGGTGTTCTGATCTGCAATTATATGCAATTTGGCAATCTTTCATATATAATTTTGCTGCAGTATGTGGTGTCCAATGTGTTTTTAAAATAATAATTTTATTAAAAATTATAATTACAATAATACAAACCAATACAAACCAAAACAGATAAAAATAATAAAAAGAAACAGTGGAAGGTTCAGAAAAGAAAGGAAAAAGAGAAATAGAAAAGAAAAAAGTAAGAATACAGTGCAAAAAAGAAATATATAAAGTAATTCCCACTTTCATCACAAGTGTTGACAATTTTAGTAAATTGTTGACAATTTTAGTAACTTATTGCCACCTCTTAAAACACAACAAATCTATTTTAACCTTTTTCATTAGTTGTATAAATGGTTACAAATGCAAATGCAAAAAACTAATAGAAACCAAGAAAATATATATAAAAAAGAAAAGATGGGAGAAACATGTAAAAATTAGAAAAGAAACAGAAAAGAAAGAAAAAATATATAAAAGATGACTCCCCCACACCCCGTCTCCAGGCAGGTATAAACAATTTAGCTAATATAACTCCTTCTCTAATACTTCAGTTAAAAAAAAAATCTTCCCATATCTCATTCTTTATCAATAGTCAAATTCCATTCTTATCAGTAAAAGTCTATGAAGAGCTACCAGAAATAGTAAAACACCTGTTTTAATCTTAACAAAAAATAAACTTTATAATTTCAATTTATCCTTTTGTCTAAGAAATAAGAAGAAATATCTGCACACTTATAAACAAATCTTTAAAGCATTGTCATACAATCCTGATCAAAACAAATTCCCATTAACAGCTATCAAAAATCATAACATATATATTTTATACTTATCCAAAAGATTCACTTTATAAATCTTTTTTTGTTAAAAAAAATCCAGGTCGCTCTTATTTATTATTTGTATATCCTTTCTAATTATTTAAATATCAACCCGTTGCTTTTGTATGTCTACTGCAATATCTTTTTCCATGTCTAAATCTATTTTCAACTCTTGTCAGTTAAAGCATGTTTCCCTTCCATAATAATTCTTAAATATAGTCTCTCTGTAGCAGTAGATATCTCTTGTTGACTCTATTAACTTGGAGTCCATTCTTCAAAAATATCTTTCAATATGTCCAATGTTTCATTCTGTGCTTTTCTCTTTTAATTGTGATCTTTAATTCCCTCTAATGTCCAATTCTTAAAATGTTACTTTTTTTTTAATTCAACCTTTCCCAAGGGAAGGATTCTTTGTAATTAATTCCAAAATCTTATTTCAAATTTATCTGAAGCCTTATTCTATTTGTAATTTCTAAAATTATTTGCTGTTTATTAAACAAATTAAGTTCTTAAACTTGTAATAAAACTTTCTCTAAGGATTAAAGAAATAGTAGCCAGTGCTGCCAAACATGTTAACCCAAAGGCTTTTAATAGCTGGCAAGCAGTTAATAAGAAATTTTCAAAAGTGATTAGAAAAGGAAGTATACAAACTTAGTGTCCCTTCATAAGTAGCTATCACAGTTTAAGCAATATGACTATTCCCTGATCTCATGGAAGATCTGCACCCACCTGAAACTCTATTGCTAATGAGGAGCAGATGTCTGAATCATTGTGGGTAATTAGAGTTCTCTTCTTATCCAGAGAAGTTTCAGAGAAGAATCTACTTGCCGGCTCTTCCTTCTTCATCCACCATTTCTTCCTTCAGAAGTGACCTCCTATGAGTTTTGGGCACCAATTAATTACATATGTTTTTTGTAGCAGTCCTGTGCATTTTTTAAAACTGCCAAATGGGTTAGAGTTATCCATCAATGACAGTTATCTCTGGGGGCAAAACCTTTTTGGAGATAAGATTTGAACCCTAGCAGTGGGTTAAAAAAAAAAAGGGGGGGGAAACTTAATGTTTTTAATATAATGGTTACTAAGATGGACAAGTCAAGTAGGAACAAAAGCAGCAACTTCTAGTTCAAAAGCCAAAATACAGGAAACTTTAGTGTTCAGGAATATTGTTCTTCTCTGCTTTGTTCCAACCCTTTTGCCTAACAATGTCTACATCGTTTTAAAGTGAAAGTGAAACTCAAAGAAACATGAAAGAAAAATTCATTTTTCATATGACAGTAGTACATGTTTTTACCATGCCCATTACAAGGGAAAGATGAAATCAATGCTTCATCTACCAAACAAGGATGAAGCACAAGCTTGCCTGTTGTGCCTAATTCTGGGCAAATGAGAAGCATTTGGAAACCTGGCTCTGCCATCATAGAAGCTATCTTGATATCTGCCTAAGAACACCCTCTGATTGACCACAGCGAATTGAGTGGTTAACAATGGCTTTTTATTTAGTGAAGTTATCTAAATATCAATGCACATGAAAGAGCATAGCATGGATAAACGTGATAATTAAAACAATATATTGAAAACTAGCTAGAATATGTAATAGGAAATCCCTTGGGAGCCATTTCATTTCTTTCTTGATGATAATGATTTGTTTTGCCAGCTTGCTGAAACAGTGCCTTGTGATCTGTATTGCTTTAGGTGTCAAGGGTATAAAAAAAGGAAAAGGAAAAGCATAAGGTACAAAAAACATTTCATATTATCCCCCAATATTAGTTTGATTTTGATGCAGAGGTTTGAAGGCTGCCTGCCTAACCATGACATTTAGCTGTTTCTTTGTATTTTCTTCCTTTATTACATTTTAAGATTTTTTTTAAAGAAATAAGAGCTAATACAAGCAACTGCTATCAATATCAAGGAAGCACAGACAAAAGTTATTTGAACGAAATGAAATTTCCCATGTTAATAATAGTCCGGTTGCAGCTGGAAACTGCTAGATAATTAAATAGAAAAAGTACTGCAACTTTTGGACCTCCTATAGGGATATTTCTTGGGCAGATAAAAACTGGCTGTTAGCTGCCTCCTTATGCTTGCTTGTGCTTCGTTACATTACGGTGATGGACTGCCATGAACTGTGGGGCGGGGATAAGGCAAGAGGGAAAATGAAAGAAAGTGCTGTATCTCTTCGAGATTCAAAGTCACCCAGCATACTAGCTGCATACCATCCTGTGCCTGAACTGACCATTACAAAAACATCCTGCCTGAACCTGACTGGTCGCACGGGGTGGGAAATGGGAGGTGGCTAAGGGAGGGAAGATTTGAATTTAAGAAATTTTGGTGTGCAGTGCTCAGTTCTGGCTATGCATTACTGCAATACACTTGACTTCTAATAAACGACATCTTTTTCAATAAATGGAGCCAAGGATCAATTCTATGTAGAGGTTTAAGTAGTGCAAGTCTGACACACTGGCACTTCTCTCTCTCTCTTTCTCATTTAATAACCTATGATGTAAATATATAAAACCTGGTAGAATTATAATTGGACATTTTGCAACCAGATATGAATTACTGTGATGATCATTACTTTTATAATTATGGGGTCTGAAGAATCCACATTATTTTCAGCTACTGCATAATATTCCTTATTTATTAAAAGAGGTAATTTGCTGTCTATTGCCAACCTACAGATATTGATTCAAGATGCCTCATAGCAGTGACACCAATTTTCAGTAACCATGTACAGAACTGCAATGCATGAACATACATGTTTGAAGTAAACTAGTACACAAATATTTGGTAATAAATTCTATTAATGTAAATAATATTGGCTCAGTATTGCTCCATCAGAGCATACACATAAATCCAGAATTAAGCTCACATCACAGACAGCTAGTATTCAGAGCCCTCTCTGATTTTGTTTAAAACACTTTTCTCATTCAAACAACTAAAGAAAATGTACAACAGTTCAAAGAGTAAACTAAATGAGCTTCTGGGATGGAGAGAAAAATGAAAAGAAGAGAGCCTTGGAGCCCTCAAATCCATAACTGTTCAATATACTCAACCTTTGTCCTGCCTCTTTCCAATGTAACTGTTTCTGAATCTTGGAAACATCTAGTTTCTAAGGCAAAAGGAGATAACAGAAGAATCCAATGCTGCATTTCCTTCTACAAGGTCACACCCTCAAAGATCTAAGATTTCTAAGATGGATTTATGATGGATAAGAAGCTAAATCCCAAAGGTCATTTTTTAAAAAATATTTGATCCAGCTGCTAATATTTAAATGGAACTAAAATTCCTCTGACATAGCTTAGATCAGGAGTAAGAGCCTGTTGTAGCAAAGGCTTTTTATGAAATGGCATTCACCACACTTTATGCCTACAGTAGATCAACATCATAGCAATTCTGAGTAACTATAACCAAGAGAAATATTGTTAAGAGCAAGACAGCAGGCCTGAGCGAATTTAAATGTTCCAACATGTAAGGGGAGGGAGGTAAACTTTATTACAATCTTAGACCAGCATGTACGCACGTATACATAATTTTTTCCATAGATTATGATAATAACAATTCAAAGATTAATAGAGGTTTTTACTTTAAAAAAGGGAGAATTAAAATTTAAGAATAGCAAAGAAATTTTATTAAACAATATTTGCGAGCTTGCCCTCAAGACAGTAAGGCAAAATTTGGCTACATTATGGGATGCAGTGATCTTATGATGAGTACATGAGGTAAGAAGTAGGAGATATACCACTGACCATCTCTCCCTGAGAGTTTCTTTATGAGAGGCCAAATTCACACATCATGCAAGCTTGAATATAAATTCAACAATATGCCACAGATGTGCTATACATGTTTTATGGCATGGGAGTCATACGGCAAAGTCTTCCATGGAGGAGATTTTTTTTGTGTGTGCGTGTTTTTATCAATGACTGTTAAACGATGTGCGCTAAACTTATCCAGAGCAAATGCTCTGCAGTTTCTATGATTTATTAAGGATTGGCAATAATCAGTTGCACTAATGATAAAAGACATTCAAGACAGAAATACACCTAAATAAACCCACCAGTCCCTTATTTTTGTTTTCTTTTAAAAGACATAGTCCCTTTTATACACACAGATCCAATTTTTAAAAAACGCTATACACCCATGCCAAAATGTTGCTCCTCACTCTACTTAAAACACACACAGAGACACACTAAATTCTTGTTTAAAACTACTCTGGAACTCATTTGCTTCTAAAGGGCATTTTACAAAAAGTTGAAAGAAAACATGACACTATGTTGGAATATGTCACCTGAATCACTGCTTCAATTTGTTCTGCTTTTAATTCCCTTAAAAACTTCCTTGCAGATAAATCTTGAAAGCCGGATGAGCTAATTAAGATCATCTCATAAAGTATGTTGTACTGGGAAGTTAACAAGTAGCTGGGTCAGTCTACAGCAGCTGAGATTTAAAACTTCAATTCTGAAAGCTTTGATTCTGGATCCACCCCCTCAAGAATTACATTTTTATGCTCTTTTCCCACCTTGGATAATACATAAATGCTGATGATTCCCTTGCCTCTTTGACTTCTATCATACTTCCTTTGATGCAAAACATTAATGAGGTAAATCAAATAAAACTTTTAAAATTAATACAAACATACTGAAAATTGTACAATTAAAACAAGATGAAAGATTTGGTTTTCTTTAGCAGAGATGGGCTCTTTTTTGGCTGGGGAAGAAACTAGAGTGAATTATATCCCAAATCTTCTCTTGTATATTTCTTGAATGGGCATTAACCTCCTAATTTCTGTCACTACTATGAGTTACAGAACAATTTTATTTAGGGATGCATGAAGAATTTAACATTTGAAATCTGATATGAATTGATCTAATCCACAGTTCTATGGAACAGAATGGAACATAGAAATAACATTTTTTTCCAATAAAAATATTGTTTATAAAGTAAAATCCAAAACACTTAGAAGTGCAAACTGTGAACAAATAATAATAAATACATATTAAAATAATTTATAAAAACTTTTTTGAATAAACAGGATAATATATAAATTAAACTTACAGAACATTTTTTAAAAAACTATGTTTGTATTACTCAAAAATACATCCCACTGTTCGGTGGGCTATAATTGTGCTGCCTTAGTAATTTTAATCCTAGTTTATTTTCTTCCACCAAATCAATCTGTCAATCAACCAGTCTATTTGACAATCAAAGTTCAAATGTTGTATTTTATAAACTGAGCAATCACACTTAGGATTTATCAGGTACATTTCATAAGTATTTGGCTCAGGTTTCCCCAACTTGGTGCTTTCCAGATAGGCTGGACTAAAACTCTTACATTCTAGAGCCAACTGCCAGTTTAGCACTTTGAGACTTGCAACGCAACAGATGTTGGTAAAACTGCCCTGAGCCATCTTGCTGAAGTACTTCTATGTCTTGTTTTGACTCTGCTTTTGCTTTTTTGCTCCATCCCCTTGTAGCTTAAGGATATGTGTGAATAATGTGCTTCGTAGCTTTTTGCCAGAGGATTTAAAACACAATTAGCTCTGGGTGCTGTGCTGCATGTTATATTTTATAAGGGAATTTCACATTCATATCTCCCAAGTGTTTGACAGTGTGTATATAAATGAGGAAGAGTTATCTCCAAGACCAGATTGAAATACTGGTGTCTTATTTAACTTCCTGTCACGTTCTTAAAATACACCCCAGAAGAAACTGAAAGGAACACAGATTACTGCAAAATAGGAATGTAAATTAATGCTGATTATCTCTATGATCATACAGCTTCTGCAATCAACATTTTTTTTCAGTAGGAGAGGATGCTGAGCAAGTGATAAAGAAAGTATCTAATTTGTTTCAAACACTTGAAAAAGGATGGACTTAATTCTTTCCCGGAGAACTAAAAAAAGCATAGTAAGTGTGTACCAGTGGCTGTTTGCAGATTTTCCACCAAGCAAAATATTTTACTGCATAAATATTGCCTTTGGCAAGAGAAACTGAGACCCTTCAACCCATTTGGTATGTCACTCTTGCCATCTTTTAATTGTTGATTTTCTTGTAATTTCTTTGATAGTTGTAAGCCACATAGAGTCACTGGATATCAGACAGTATATAAGTTTATTGAATTATTATTATTATATGCAAGCTTAAATTGAGGATTAAAGCTAGTGGTCCAACAGAAAAATCTTAGACCCTAGTACTATGGGTCTATTTACAACTCATGGAATAGTACCTCTGGGGCTATCAAGACATAGTAAAGATGAGTTCCCACCAGAAATGTCAGATTGAAAGTGGCTCCACAAGAAGTTGGACAAGGAGAGGATTTGAGATTGCCCGCAAGTGTTCAGATAACTGCTTTTCATGAAGAGACAGCAGTGTCTGGGAGACAAGGGAATAACCATCTTATTCAAACCACAGTTGATGCCTTTGAAAGGACATTTACGTTAACAAGAAGCAGTGTAGGTGGAACTTGATTCCTTTACCCAAATTGGTGAAAGCCATGAAGAAAAGAGAAATGCAGAGAAGGAGCCTCACAACAGGAGAAATGAGCACTATGACAATGAACTTCAGAAAAAGTAGTCGAAGGCCAGGTCAGTTTCTGAAAAGTTCAGACTTAGCAATAAAATTTGAAGTCAGTGCCACCTACAACAAACCATGATGATGTCAAAAATACACAATCAAGCCAACAGAATAACTATGTGATGATATAATGACATCTGACACAAATATATAAATTAAATCATTTGTGCAAAGCATGTCATTTGCTCCCTGTTCAATTCCTCTGGACTTTCATATTTGCTGTGGCAAAACTTGCTTCAGCCTCAATTAACTCATTATTTTATAGCAGTAAATATATTTTTGTCACTGAAATATATTATGTCTGTACAACTTACCACCTTTATAAAATATATGTAAAGGTATCTTTTCTTTTCTTTTAAAAAAAAGGAGCAGTTTGCTTCTATCTTAGGCTCAATACCTGAGACTTATGGAATTTAGACTTGTAAGTCTATTTCAGTCAACCAGTTATTTGGGAATAAGCACAATTTTGTTTCAAAAGATGAAAGGAAAAATGCTACAGATAAAAGTGTATTCCGACATACTTATTTCAAATGCTGTTCTCTTGATAGTAATTTGGTACCCATAGCCTTATCTGAAGGGCTCCAAATTCTGCTTTGCATCACTTGTGATATATGTTGCAAGATATGGTATCATGTAAATGAAACTATAACTTACCTCATAGTTATGATCACATGAGCCTTGAATCTACACTGAATATTAAACTAGTATGCCTTATTGTTATTGTTTTATTAAATCAAGAAGTATATTAGCATAATGGTTGGAAGTTTGAGTACTAAATACATAAAGCTTCCATTGCTGGATATGGAACATCAATCACTGTATCTGTCTAGATCCTTTCCTTATGCCACTTAATTTAAAAAAAATAATAATATGTCAAGCGGAAATTGGGAGGCACTAATCATTACTACAGTGAAACAGAAAATGAATTGGATATCATTTGCAAAAGGAGCCTTGGGAAAAGTATTTAAATGAAATAAGGTATTTGCATTGGACAATAAATAGAGCTTTAATTTATTTACTGTTATATTTCCACAGCAAAGGAAGAATCTATGGTTATCAGATATTGTTGCAAGGACAGTGTAAATATGTAATGATACAATGCCACCTAATGCAAATATACAAATTGTATCATTAGTGCAATACATTTATTGCCATTTGTTCCCTCCTTTCAATACAAAATAAGAATAAAAAATATAAAATGGCAACCAACACAGAACAAACCAACCAAAAGAGAACTTTCACTTAAATAGTCCCTGATGTCTGATGGAAGAGTCAGATATTGATGGTTTTCCTAATTTTTTTGTTCGGAATGTTGGAAGTCGCTCATCAAAGACTTGCCTAATTCTCTGAACAAAGGAGGAAGAGGTACAGTGCAACTAGACTTGCAAGCTTCTGTTATTGTAACCAATGTCAATAAAAGTAGATTGCCTTTCTGTAGAATTGATTTACTGGTCTGGTCTTCCTGATGGATCTCACATCCTTATTATAAAGGCTTCAATTCCTCAGATCTCTACTTTCAGTGATTCTTTCTCTATTATAACACTCAAAGTGGGTGATCATGAGTTAGAATTATATTTTGGTTGTGAACTATAGTAAATACTAGTCAATTCAAATAATCTTAATTCAATAATGACTTCTCCATGTGTTTGTTTATAGGCCTGATTCTCATTTTCTTTTCTTTTATTGCAACATACACCTGTTATATTTCACGAAAATAAATTGCTTAAGAGTGCAATAGTCTTTTACTTCCTGAAACTTTTCAATATAATTTTCTGACTTCTGGACTGAATAGATCAGTAAAAGACAACATTCATTTAGGCTGTATGGTCCCCTCCATATAACCAAATACACTACAACATCTAATACTTTATAACATTCTAATCACCAATTGTCTGTAATCATTTTATTCACTCTAGGGAAAATACGATTCAATTAGTTAAACATGATTTTCAATGTCTGGACATAATTAACTTTCATTAATATAATCATTATTAATAATGTCAGTATTGTAGAATTCATTTACTGTCTCTGAATATTTAAAGATGTGAGAACCTAAATTAAAACTCTATCATCTGCATTTCAATTATACCAAACCTGAGTGCAGTGTAGCCCTGCTCCTCAGGTCTAAAATATTCTCTCTGACATCAATTAAACTATTGTGGAGAAGATGGTTACCTATACTACATTAAGACCAATGTAAAAGTTGCTTAAGGCAAATTTTATTTTTCCAGCTTATTTCCTGAAATACATTTAAGCAACAATATCCTGGAGATGCTTACTAAAATCATATACAATTGTCTTGGAAGTTACTGCTCAAGTGTACCTGTAGATGTCCTAGATCAGTACAGACAGCCTGAACCACAGGGCTCCCATGTAATCTCACAAACACCCCCCCCCCTTTTTTGGGGGGTAGTGTATGGAAGCATCTTGGACAACAGTTGTTGAACATTGATAGCATATTTATTTGAAAAATAAGTAACACTCAAAAACTGTAATAAAGTTCTTTAAAAGGGACAACAATTTTTTTTAAACTAAAACCCTTCAACAGCCTCCCACTAAACAAGAGAGAAAGTCCTGCCACAATTTGCATCATTACTCTGACAACACTAGTCCATCTCTACCCAGGCATCAAAAGAACACTGTGCATCTGTTCTGGATCATCAACAATATTGTTTGTATTAATGTATTTTTGAAGGACAGATGGGGTGCATTTAGAATGTCTGAACTAGCCCATTAGTTGAACTTGAAATCTGTAAAAATTAGAAAACTGTAAAGAAATTAATTTAAAAATTACAGTGAAACAATAGAAACTTAATAATACTTTCAGAGACAACAACAAATATAAACAAAATATTTATAAAACAGTGAATGAAAAACAATTTAATTAGCCAACACAAATTCTGAAATAATATGGAAAAACCTAATATTGGTCCCGTAATAGAACTGAGAATCGCTGATCTATTTTTGGTTCTAGGAATAATTCTGCATAGAAACACAATTTCTTCCATCGTAACTGAAGTAGTATTTTATGACATGCCTCTAGTTGTCTTTTATCATATGTTATTAAAGTACTGGAAGCCAGTGTAATAATTCAACAAATAGAAAAAGATCTGTTTTTAAGCCATTATAGAAGCTGCAGATGCTACGTTCTCTATGTCTGTATGTATGCAGAATGATCTCTGTCTTCATATATTTCACAAAGTAAGATTGCTAGTATTGTGTTTGCTTGTGTTTTTCCTTATTCTTCTTCTGTAATATCTGAGCTGTGGAGTTCAACTGACATCAAATATCAGAACAAATTTCATATTGTAAAGCTTAGATACAATAATAAATATAACTATGAAATAATAAAACATTGTGCTTGACTAAACACAAACATTAGTTAAAATTGGGGTATGAATTGGGATAGAAGCATGCAAGTTTGGAAGGGGAGGGGGGCTGAAGAAGACACTTGACCTTTGAGTAGCTTGCCAGAAGCCTCCCTTCAAAATGCAAGCTGAGCCAGGAAAACACAGTAAGAAGGTAAAACAAAGACAAATAGTATGCCAGTACAATACTAAATAAATAGTATAATATCTTTTAAATAAAGGAGGAACTTTCAGAACAGCCGCCTTGACCATTCTCAAGGCTTTGAAGACCATAGACCAGGGGTCTTCAAACTTGGCCCTTTTATGACTTGTGGACTTCAACTCAGCGTGCCTGGTTGAGGAATTCTGGGAGTTGAAGTCCACAAGTCATAAAAGGGCCAAGTTTGAAGACCCCTGCCATAGACAGCCTTAAAGCTGAGTAATTTATACTAAGAATTAAAATACAAAAGCATTGACTAATCAGCCATCATTTCCTCCTAAAGCCCTAAAAGATAGCAAGATTAACAAATATATCTCCAATCAGTTGTTTTAAAATTTGGTACTTTTATAAATAGACATGGTGAATATTTCATAAGCAAAAAGCAAGTAAATAATCATTTCAAATACCTTATATAAATGGCATCAACAGTAATTTTCTAATCACAAGGAAAATTCAAGCGATGGGTAGATTAAGATTCTTCAGTGCTCTGGCTACCTGATTTTTAAAAAAGAAATAAACTCTCTTACATGGTTCATGTAAATGTTCATATCAACATTTTTCCTCAATCAGTGAGTATTAAATAAATGAAAATCAAATAGCAATATTTCATTTTCAAGATCCTCAGGACAGCATTCTTCATAAAGGAAAACAGAATTTCCAAAAATAAGTCTGTCAAAGGGATAGTTCTATAGATAAAATATTCTATCTTACTTTCATTTTTCCCCAACAGACCTTATGCAAACTTTTTTTTTTTTGCTGGAGAAGTTTTAATAAATTAGTTATAATTTCTGTTGTGCTATATTGGCTTGTTGAGGTTCATTTGGTATTGGAAGGTTTGCGAGTTAAATTTTGAAGGGATAATACTTGCATTAATCATATGATGTACTGTGTATTGCAGTATTAATAGGAGAAGAATGAATGATATTTATACTTTTGAACATTCCCTTAACACCAGAGTTTCTGATTGCCTTACCAGGTCTCCCCAAACCATTATTGTGTAATACCAGGCTAGAATTAAATCCTCCTCTTAGCTTTTAACTCCTCTGTTAACTTTTAACTCCCTTTTGCCTTCCCAGCTTTTAACTGCAATGCCAAGAGTTGTAAGATGCCTGGAGGAATTTACCTCCCACTTAATGCTTGCTTTTTGTTTGAGTGAACACCATTTATTTTATTATCATTTTAATGCTTTATATCTTTCCAGTATTCTATATTGTGCTATGATTATATATTTATCCTGTTCCTTTATATCTTTATTGCTTTATGTTTTAACTTGTGTCCTATATTTTCATTCAATTTGTATATAGTTTTGAAAATTATGCTAATGAGCAGTGTAGTAGTGCTTAATTTATCAATGCACTGGCAAACATAACAACTTAACAATGCCTCAGTATAATTGTTCCATACTTATACCAGTAACATTTTTATTTCTTAGTTAACAAAGGGTTATGCTAAGTGGCAAAATATATTACTGATCTCAAAGCGCATTAGTATGATGACAATTTAAAATGCAAAGCTAATCAGATCTATGACCCTGGATGCTTTCTAGAGCAGCTTTTATCCAGTGAGATAGGACAAATCATTAGGTGAGTTTTTTGTGTGTGAAATGTGATCTATCATTTTACATATCATAATCCTTAAGTATTCTGCTCTACTGAATTGTAACTTATTGGACAAAGAATATATAATTTAGAGAAATGCAATAAAGAAGGCTAAATTAGTAATCTATGGATGCAAAATGATACATAAGACAATCCAACAAAATATTTCTAATAATAAAAATCAGTACCTTGGAAAGTTTACAAAGCTTTCTTTTTGTTTTAGATAATTTTTTCATTTTTAAAATACTTGGTTACATTATAGTTTCACAATCAAACTGTAAATTACAAAGCATTAAATATTTGTTCTATATTATTTTTAAATAATACCCTCCCCCCCCAAAAGAGAACAATTGTGTATTTGAAACAACCAGGATAAAAAAACCTAAGATTTAAAACAGGGATTTGATTAGAAAAGATTCAGTCAAATCACCCTTTAATGGAATCTTTGAAGTGAATCTTCAGATTATTACAAGATATAAAAATCATATTAAATCACTGCAGAGAGATTCAAAGATTATTTGGTGATTTGATTTTCTGATTAGGGATGCCCCAACAGTTTTGCAACTAATTTCCATAAAGGGATAAAACTTTGGTGGATGGAACATGATCCTTGATATAAATAATTGACCAAGGAGTTTTATAATCTCCAGAAATGTTCCTATCAAAGGTACTTGGCAGATTGTCTACCTTATATATGTATATACCAATTCTTAACTGAAGAGTGAAACAAAATCAGCAAGAAAATAAAGAAAAGGCAAGAATCAAATTTATACTGCTGTTCTAATTTTCTGTTGCTAACTTTTTAGGTTTTATTCTTCCTTAACTCCCACATTTAGCAGAGGATGTCTTCACCACACACACTTGGTTTGTCTGCCATGATTTATAAAATATAACATATGGTTCAGATTATTATACAAACTCAGTCAACTGTGTTAATTAAATAATAATTTAATTTTACTCATCCTGTTTGGAACTTCTATTTTAATATGGGCAGACAAAAGTAGAATGGGTACAGTGCCCATCTTCCTTTACAGTTTGCCTTTTCACATATAAAGAAAATGATAAAAAGGAAAATAAATGACAACAATATGTACGTTAAGAATAACTGGGGAAAGAATAACAGCAAAAGGGTGAAACATATTCTTTCTCTCCAGTATTTCTCCACAGAAATGCATTGCATGTCCTCACTTGTTTGTGTTTGTTTGTTTGTTTGTTTGTTTGTTTGTATGTATGTATGTATGTATGTATGTATGTATGTATGTATGTATGTATGTATGTATGTATGGTTTTATTTTATTTATACAGCTGTACTTTATACAATAACAATTTTGGACAACTTACATTTCATGGTCCCTGATATCAGAATGTTCAACCATTTGTGTGATAGGTAAAACTAAATTACTTATATATTTAGTTAATTGCTATTGTTGAAGTTTTGATTGTCATCTAGTGCTTCTATAGATGCCATAGTGCAATGTTAATTTATTTTATATATAAATTATTAATAGCATAAACTAGTCCCAAAAGCAAGCATACACATATCTATATTTATAAGCATACACACACAGATTAGTATGTATATATAGATATGCATACACAGACATATATGTATACATATATGTGTGTGACTGTCTGTGTGACTGTATGCACACATACACAATCCTTGTGAGTAGTCCAAACAAGAAGCACAACCAGGAATACTAGCTCTATCTTTATTGCAAGGTTACATTAACAGAATCTCTCAGAATCATTAACCAGATTACTGTTAACGCATGATCATAAATAGTTAACAAAGAAAAGAAAACTTGGTATCTGCTCTTCAATCTTTTATTTGTTTCCTCAAAAGTAAGTTATGTTCCAAAAACAACTATATATTTATCATGTATCCCATAATAGTTACCTGGAAAAGTTCCACTTAACTCAATTACAAAAAGTGAATCGATATTCAAATTATCACACTTACTTTGTGTACCAACATTGAAACATGACATTGTCATAAAGGTCATTGCATATTATCCTATGCTTTGATTATGACATCCACTCAAAATCACCTTAATTATCTTAATTAATTAATTATATCCGAGTATCACCAGTTGCCTAGCAAGGTGTCAAAAACTTGATGACCCCCCCCCCCAAAAAGGAAAAAAGTGATAAAGTACAGGTAGTCCTTGACTTACAACAGTTCACTTAGTGACTGTTCAAAGTTACAATGGCACTGAAAAAAGTGACTTATGACCATTTTTCACACTTATGACCGTTTCAGCATTCCCAGGGTCATGTGATTTACATTTGGATGCTTGGCAACTGATTCATATTTATGATGGCTGCAGTGTCTCAAGGTTATGTGATCCCCTTTTGCAAACTTTTGACAAGCAAAGTCAATGGGGGAACCAGATTCACTTAACCTTTTATATCAGGGGTGTCAAACTCAATTTCATTGAGGGCCGTATTAGCATTGTGGTTACCGTGGGGGGGAGGTCCTTCCTTCCTTTTTCCCTCCCACCCAGCCTCCCTCCTTCTCATTCCCATCTCCTTCCTTCCTTCCTTCCTTCCTTCCTTCCTTCCTTCCTTCCTTCCTTCCTTCCTTCCTTCCTTCCTTCCTTCCTTCCTTCCCTGATCCTGGCACTTCTGCTAAGCCCTGGCAGCTCATCCTCACTTCTGCAGGGCTGTCAGGGCTCAGCAGAAGCACCAGGATCAGTGCCGGGCTCCAGCTGATTGGCACTTCTGGGCGGCTCAGCAGAAGCGCCAATCAGCTGTAGCTGCATGCGCCAATTCTGGGGCTTATGCCGAGCCCCCATAGCCCTGCCCAGCTTGCTCGCTCACCCTTCCCCTGAAAAAAACAACGCTCGCTTGCCCTTCCGAAAACACGCCGCTCACTCGCTCGTCCTTCCGAAAACACGCCGCTCACTCGCCCTTCTGAAAACACGCTGCTTGCTTGCTCGCTCACCCTTCCTCTGAAAACAGGCTGCTCGCTCGCTTGCCCTTCCCAAAATACACCACTCGCTCACTCACCCTTCCTCCGAAAACAGGCCGCTCGCTCGCTCTTCCTCTGAAAACAAGCCGCTCGCTGTGTCTCTCCTCACTGCTTTGCTAAGAAAAACCTCTTCACTTCTCGCTCTTTCTCTCCCTCTCCCACCAAAAACCTGTCCCTTTTATACCTTCTCTTCTCTCTGCCCTCCTCCTCCTTTTCTCTTCTGTGTGTGCCATTACTATGTCACCACGTGCGCCGATCCTGGGGCTTCTGCCAATCTCTGCAGCTCCAGCTGATCCTTCCAGATCTGTGCGGCACCGTTTTAGCTGGTTCCCTCCCCCGCTACTCTTGGCTAGGGGTTGCGTACCACCTGCCAGGTGCTAAAGTACCACTGGTGGTACGCGTATGACCAGTTGAAAAGCCCTGGCATAAAGTATCTTAATTCTAAGCATTACTGGGGATTTCATGGCAATATATATTTTGACTAAAACAGTTTCTTACAGCAGTGGGATCTTATTTCTATGGACTTTCATCTTTACTAAATCAGTAAATCTTTAGATTTGCAAATGCTATATTTATCTTTTAAATATCATTTCTCAGACTCATTCTGTCCACATTTTGTACCATTTAAAATTATCATATATGTTCACTATTTCACTGGGTTTTTAAAATTATCTTTAGAATTCCCAAAATGTTACAATCCAGATTTTGTTCAACATATATTAGTACATTTCTACAAACTCTTGTTATAAATTTATCTTGCCAGACTGGAACATAACAGACAGTTTGCTTAGGCATTCCAGAAAACTTATTGCAATCTACAAATGCTGGAGTACATGAAATTCAATTCAATTCAATTCACAGGTCAATTTAAAGGCAAATTTGATCTGGTCTGCAAAAATCTAGATGACTGTTAGGTGACAGCAAAGAATACCACTAGTATCAGTGGTGATTCAAATATGTGAACAACTGGTTCTCTGTGTGGATGCCGCTTCCGGAAGTCCGTTCTGGGCCTGGGGAACAAAAAATTAGCTACCAGTTCTCCCGAACTGGTGCGAACCGGCTGAATCCCACAACTGCCTAGTATACTTTGCTAATGGATGTCTGAATTTTGAAGCACAAATTCGTAGGTTTAATCAATATATGGTAGACATAAACAAGTTCAGGTTACTTCTGATATCCCAGCACAACTAATTGTTGCTAAGCATGCCCCCTGCCTTTTTCTACCAAAATTTCAGTCAAATCATAGTCCCCTAAAACAGCAGCCCCCAATCTTTTTGGCCCCAAAGGACTGCTTTTGTGGAAGACAATTTTCCACGGACCTGGGAGGAGGGGATGGTTTCTGTGTCGCTTGCCTGCCACTCACTTCCAGCTGTGCGGCCTCATTCCTAAAATAAATGTCATGCTTAAACTGCATCTGCAATCTTCATTTACTGAGAAATATCTAAAAAGGAATGAAAACCAGAAAAATCTGCTTGTGTAAGCTCCAGACATTGTTAAAAGGAAAACCTTGTGCTCTTATGACACTGCAATAAAATAAAGACAAACAAGTTGAAATTTAAGTGGCACATTTTGATACTTCTTGTTTCCCACTGGTTGTTGTTGTTGTTAGTTGCGAAGTCGTGTCCGACCCATCGCGACCCCATGGACAACGTTCCTCCAGGCCTTCCTGTCCTCTACCATCTTCTGGAGTCCATTTAAGCTCATGCCTACTGCTTCAGTGACTCCATCCAGCCACCACATTCTCTGTCGTCCCCTTCTTCTACTGCCCTCAATCTTTCCCAGCATTAGGCTCTTCTCCAGTGAGTCCTTCCTTCTCATTAGGTGGCCAAAGTACTTGAGTTTCAACTTCAGTATCTGGCCTTCTAAGGAGCAGTCAGGGTTGATCTCCTCTAGGACTGACCGGTTTGATCGCCTTGCAGTCCAAGGGACTCGCAGGAGTCTTCTCCAGCACCATAGTTCAAAGGCCTCAATTCTTTTGCGTTCAGCCTTTCTTATGGTCCAACTTTCACAGCCATACATTGCAACTGGGAAAACCATGGCCTTGACTATACGTACTTTTGTTGGCAGGGTGATGTCTCTGCTTTTTAGTATGCTGTCTAAATTTGCCATAGCTTTCCTCCCCAGGAGCAAGCGTCTTTTAATTTCTTGGCTGCAGTCTCCATCTGTGGTGATCTTAGAGCCCAGGAAGATAAAATCTGTCACTACCTCCATTTCTTCCCCATCTATTTGCCAGGAATTGAGAGGGCCAGATGCCATGATTTTGGTTTTCTTAATGTTGAGTTTCAAGCCAACTTTTGCACTCTCCTTCTTCACCCGCATCAAGAGGCTCTTTAGTTCCTCTTCACTTTCTGCCATTAGAGTGGTATCATCTGCATATCTTAGGTTGTTGATATTTCTCCCGGCAATCTTAATTCCAACTTTTGATTCATCTAGCCCTGCCTTTCTCATGATGTGCTCTGCATATAAGTTAAATAGGCAGGGCGACAGAATACAGCCCTGGTAGTGAACCGAAATTAAAATGTGAAAATCCATAGATGTGACCAACCAACACACTAGAATACTAGGATAATGTATTATTAGCAGATAAAATAGGTTTCCCCCCCTCTATTGATTTTGCCTGTTACTGAAATTCTACACTGAATAAAACGCAGTGTTTGATGCCAGAAAGTATTTTAAATCGACAGCTAATTAGTTCTAAGATAGAGGAAACATTTCTACCAACCATCAACTAGACCTGTATTGAAATAAATATTTTTGTCTTATATATACACATATACACAAATCACACTATCAAATAAATCATGCAGTCAATGAACTTGCAATACATACCCAAGGCAAATCTCACTGCTCAAGATCAAATAAAGAAATATAATTAATTTCTCTGGAAATTATTCACACTAACAAAGAGGCTGGGAAAGAAACTCATTCTACATGTTGATAATTTATTAGGAAACTAAGTGAATGTTATGTCCATACAAACATGTTAATGGACTTTTTCTTTCATTATAATTTAATTTAGTTGCACATGTGTTGCTTCCAATAAAGACTACCATTTTATTTGGGGGAATTGTCCTAAGTTAGATTGTATCAGGAAATTGGCTTAAATTTAAAAGCTTTTACCAATGAGATGATGGCATTCAACTGCTCCCTCATGCTGTTTTCTCCTACAAATTGCATACAAGTCTCACCTAGCCCTCTGCTACAGTTCTCAATAGGACAGCCCTTTCTACAAACTGAAATGTGCACAAGTTGTTCATATCCAATTCAACAATCTCAGCATCCTTCAATGCTTGGGTTTTTCACCTGACTTTTAAATCATTACAAGCTCAGTTCTAACATTTCAGAAACTACAACCGGATTAAGAGGACCAGGGGAAAATATTTGATTTTTTTTATAAAAAACCTTTCCTTAATGTTGGATTTCCTTTGGAAGCTTTACAAAATATTTCCTTTCCATTTCCATGTCGTTTTGCAGAACATCTTTTGAAATAGATATCAGTCGATAGGGTTACAGAATAATTCTTGCTGTCACTACTGAGGATGGTTTCTAGGTAAATCAATAAATTTTGGAATTGATGTCAACTTGTGATGAACTGAAGTTCATAAAATCTTACATATTATTATAGCTACATTTCAACACAGGTTTATTCATGGCAGAGGCAAGCAACAAAAAGTATATTTTATTGTAAACCCTGAGCTTTCCATACTTGCATGTGACATCATGACACAATTACAAAAGAACTGAACTTGCATTATGATATCACAACACATTTGATCATTTGGCATCAATGTAATAATAATAATAATAACAACAACAACAACAATAATAATGTTGGAAGGGACCTTGAGGTCATCTATATATATATATATATATATAATAAAGGTAAAAAAAGGATATATGCAGTGTTATCTTCATTTTAGATGTCCAAAGGGTCTCTCTCTCTCTCCCCCTCCCTCCCTCTCTCTCTCTCCCTCTTTCTGCCCTTGGTTTGCCAGTCCTCTTCCCCCACTCAGTGTGTGTGTGTGTGTGTATATGTGTGTGTGTGTGAGAGAGAGAGAGACAGAGGCACTTGCGCTTTCCCCCCTTTCCTCTCTTTCTCTTTCTTTTTCGCTTTCCTCTTTCTCTCTTTCCTCTTTCCTTTTTCTTTCCTCTTTCCCTCTTTCCTCTCTCTCCCTCTCTCTTTCATATCTCTCTTTCCTCTCTCCCTTTCTTTCTTTCCTCTCCCTCTTTCCTCTCTCCCTCTTTCCTCTTTTTCTTCTTTCTCTTTCCTCTTTCTCTTTTCTCTCTCCCTCTCCCTCTTTGCTCCCTTTCTTTCCTCTCCCTCTCTCTCTTTCCTCTCTCTCCCTCTTTCCTCTCTATCTCACTTTCTTTCCTCTCCCTCTCTCTCTTTCTTTCCTCTCTCTCTCTTTCCTCTCCCTCTCTCTATTTCTCTCTTTCCTCTTCCTCCCTCCCTCCCTCTCTGTCTCTCTCTCCAGGTGAGGAGAGAACGAAAGGCAGACTGCGCCGAAGGGGCGGGGAGGGGGAGGGGGTAGGAGGCAGCAGAAGGCGCTGAAAGGCGCCTGGGGCACCACGGACCGGCCCGGGGAGACGCGTGGTCGGCTCAGCGGCCCAGAGACAGCCCAGGGAGTGATGCCCCCGCTGGCTGCCGCTCCAGCCGGGACTGCCGCCTGGACCGGCTCGGGGAGATGGGCGGCCGGGGATGGCCCAGGCAGTGATGGCCCCGCCGGCCGCCGGCCACCGCCCCAGCCGGGACTGCCGCCCGGGGGGAAGCAGGAGGAAGAAGGGGGGGAGGAGGAGGAGGGGGGCAAGGAAGCCGGCGCCGGGCCCCAGGAGGAGGCACCCCCCGCAGATCCGGCCAGGGCTCTTCTGCTGGCTGGTTGGAAAATGCCTCCCCCCTCCCTTTCTCTCTCTCTCTCCCCCCCAATCTTCTGCTCACCTCACATTATTCGCTGACAAGCTGACTGGGTTGGCTTTAAATCGGCTCTCCTCTCCTGCCATTGCTGCGTCTCCCTCTTCCTTCCCAGCAGCCGGGACTCCGGCGCGCCTTCCTGGCCAGCGGGGGCCAACTGTTGCGCCGGCTGGGGATCGCAGGGGCTGCTCTCCCTTGGGGCCGCGGCTTGCGGGAGGGCTGGCCTGCTCAGCAGAGGCTCCGGCAGGCCGCTCCCAGCGGGGCTTCCCCACGCGGCTCCCCAGCCACGTGCACCTCAGACGGGGCCAGCCCGGGAAAGGGACTTTCTGGCCATGCTTCTCCCAGGGGGCGGGGCACCCAGGCACAGGGCCAATCAGGAACCCCGCAAGGGGGCAAGTCCACATGAGAGAGAGAGAGAAGGGAAGCGCAAGTGCCTCTCTCTGTCTCTCTCTCTGCAAATGGTGGAGGAGGCTCGGAGCCGCAGGAGAAGGCTCAAAGAGCCGACCCGTGCCCTATACCATTTCAGACAAATGGCTGTCCAGTCTCTTCTTAAAAACTTCCAGTGTTGGAGCATTCACCTGTTCCACTGGCTAATTGTTCTAACTGTGAGGAAGTTTCTCCTTAGTTCTAGGTTGCTTCTCTCCTTGATTAGTTTCCATTTATTGCTTCTTGTCCTGCCTTCAGGCACTTTGGAGAATAGCTTGACTCCCTCTTCTTTGTGGCAGCCACTGAGATATTGGAACATTGCTATCTTGTCACACCTAGTTCTTCTCTTCATTAAACTAGACATACCCAATTCCTGCAACCGTTCCTTATGCTTTAGCGTCCAGTCCCCTAATCATCTTTGTTGCTCTTCTCTGTACTCTTTATCTAGAGTATTAACATCTTTTTTACATCGTGGTGACCAAAACTGGATGCAGAATTCCAAGTGTGGCCTTACCAAGGCATTGTAAAGTGGTATTAATACTTCACGTGATCTTGATTCTATCCCTCTCTTAATGCACCCTAGCACTTTTTTGGCAGCTGCAACACACTGCTGGCTCATATTTAAGTGATTGTCCACTAGGACTCCAAGATCCCTCTCACAGTTACTACTATTGAGCAAGGTACCCCCTATACTATACCTGTAAATTTGGTTTTTCTTGCCTAAATGTAGAACCTTACTTTTTTCAGCACTGAATTTCATTTTGTTAGATAGCGCCCAATGTTCAAGTCTGTCAAGATCCTCCTGTATCTTAAGCCTGTCTTGTGTTGGCTATTCCTGCCAGCTTGGTGTCGTCTGCAAATTTGATGAGTTCCCCATCTATCCCCTCATCCAAATCGTTGATGAAGTTGTTGAAGAGCACTGGGCCTAGAACAGAGCCCTGGGGCACCCCACTACATACTTCCCTCCATGTAGATGCAGTTCCATTGAGGACCACACGCTGAGTATGGCCAGTCAGCCAGCTACGAATCCATCTGGTGGTGATGCTGTCTAACCCACATTTTTCTATCTTATCAAGTAGTAGGTTGTGATCTACTTTATCAAATGCCTTACTGAAGTCCAAGTAAATTATATCCACAGCATTCCTCTGGTCCACTTGGACAAAGAATGCAATAAGATTTCTCTGGCATGATCTGTTTTTGACAAACCCATGTTGGCTTTTAGTAATGATTTTGTTTACCTCTAGATGTTCACTGATTCGTTGTATGATTATCTTTTCCAGAATCTTCCCAGGTATTGAGGTCAGGCTGATAGGTCTGTAGTTTCCTGGATCTCCCCCCCCCCTTTTGAAGATGGGAACTACATCAGCTCTTTTCCAGTCCTCTGGTAGTTCCCCAGTGCTCCAGGATCTTTGAAAGATATAGTTCAGTGGTTCTGAGATCACATCTGACAGTTCCTTGAGTACCTTGGGGTGTAATCCATCTGATCCTGGTGATTTGAACTCGTCTAGGCTGGACAGTGCTCACTTACCATTTTCTTGCCTATCTTAATTTGTGTTTCTAATCTGTTTTTATGGTACTGTTTTTGATAGGTTGGACTGTTTTTTCCCTTTGTGTAAAGGGAATTTAACCGAGTTAAATAGTTCTGCTTTCTCCCTGTTGCTTGTCACCTTCTTGCCACTTTCTCCCACTAATGGACCAATCATTTCCTTCACTTTTTTCTTGTTTTTTACATGTTGAAAGAAGCTTTTTTTGTTATTTTTGACTTTTGTCGCAAGCCTTAGTTCATTTTGAGCCTTAGCTTTCCTCACTGCATCTTTGCAGGCTCGGGCTATTTGCTGATAATTCTGCCTTAGTTATGTGCCCCTCTTTCCATTTGTTATACTTGTCATTTTTGTCTTTCAGTTTATCAGAGAGTTCTTTATGCAGCCATACTGGTTTCTTTTGAGAAACTGTTCTTCTTCGTTGATATTGTGCTAGACTGGGCATTTATTACCTTACTTTTCAAAATTTCCCAAGCTTCTTGAGTTGTTTTCCCCTTGAGGATTCTCATCCATGGAATCCTTCACAAGCTCTCTCTAAGTTTATTGAAATTAGCTCTCTTGAAGTCCAAGACTCTAGTTTGACTGTGTTCTATTGCTTGTGCTTGCATAGTGTTGAATTCAAATATTGCATGATCATTCCCCCCCAAGGTTTCTGTGGCTTCAACCCCTTCTATCATTTCATCTCTGTTAGTGAGAATTAGATACAATATGGCTAATCCCCTAGTTCCCTTTTCTACTTTTTGGGAGACAAAGTTGTATGCCAGGTTTGTCAGGAATCTGTTTGATCTTCCACTTGGTGCAAAGCTTGTCTCCCAGTTGATGTCAGGGTAATTAAAGTCCCCCATTACTATTGTGATGTGCTTCCTACATACCTTAGTTAGCTGACTAGCAAAAAGTTCATTTATTTCCTCTGTTTGGTTGGGTGGCCTATAGTATACACCTATGGCAATGTCATTCCCCCCCCCTTTTATATTGACCCAAATGCATTCAAGACAATTTTCATCATTGTTGTGCTCTATTTCTGTAGAGATGTAGTTATTTCTTATATAGAGAGCAACTTGCCTATGCATTTACCTGGTAGAAGTAAATGCCTATGCATTTACCTGGTAGAAGTTCCAATGAATACATATGGGACTTCCTGTAATACATGCATTACAGACTTATGCTATAAACTTTCAACACCCATGTTACTGTGTGCCAGGTTTTTTTTGCTAGGTTTAACAGTGTGTCTAGAAGTTTGCACCATTCTGAGTTGCCACTTTTACAGACTTGGATTCTGATCTGCCAGAAGACAGTTTAGGCCAGGGCTTTTCAACCAGTGGTGCTCGTACCACCTGTGGTACTTTGCCATGTAGCAGGTGGTACGTGATCGTCCTAGCGAAGTGTAGTGGGGGAGGGGAATGAGCCGAAGTGACCCAAGCCTGAGGGAGAGGCAGTTGCAGCTGCAGGACTGTCTGGGCTCAGCAGAAGCCCCAGGAGCCGGCGGGGCTCCAGCTGATTGGCGCTTGCGGAAGCAGCTCGGAGCTGCAGGTGAACTGAAGAAAAAGGGGGGGGGGAGGAGAGGAGAGGCTATAAAAGGAGGTGGTTTGGGCAGGAAAGGAAAAAAAAAGACAACAGGGAAACGTTTAATCCCTTTAAACAAATGTAATTAGTTTTAGCCCCTTTAATTGAGTCTGTCTATGGCTTTTAGAAAGTTCTCTTTGAAGGTAAACAGGCTTAATTTAAAGCTAAAGCTTTTCGCAATTGCCAGAGCCTTTCAGTCTCGAGTTGCAACATTGTGACACGTGACATGCATGAGGCAGCTTAAAGGGGAAAAAAACGGAGTTTATGTGTTTCTTTATTTTGTGAGCTTTTCTTGCTTTACACTTGATTCCTATGTCTTTAAAGGTGCATATTAATAAACATGGATAAATTCATCATACATTTGTCAGTGCAAAGGGAAAGTGATTCAGCAAAGGAACAGCCACCGAAGAAATTAAAACTGGTACTTTTTTCCTTTTTTTCTACAGTTTGTAATATTTTATTAGATTATAGAATAAAATACAAAAATGCAAAAGCAAATAGTAGGACACAGTGGGGAGGAAAAAGGGGGGGAAAGTGAGGGGGAGAAGGGAAAAAGAACAAACTTCCTCTGTTGCAGTAGAAGGAAGCAGTAACATTGAACCTCAACTTTTTACTTTTCCATAATATTATAAACTAGCCATTTCTATAACAACAAGTGAATCTAATCAGTAACCCCCCCCCCTTTTTTTGTTTTAGTCATCAAGTTTTTGACACCTTGCTAAGCACTGGTGGTACTCAAATATTGTCATGTCCTAAAAGTGGTACAATCTGTGAAAAGGTTGAAAAGCCCTGGTTTAGGCATCAGGCTAGAACCAGGAGACCATGAGTTTTAGTCCTGCCTTAGGCATAAAACCAGCTGAGTGACCTTGAGCTAGTCACTTTGTACCAGCCCTAGGAAAGAAGCAATGGCAAATCACTTCTAACTACAGGGACTTCTCCAGGCAGTCTTTGAAAATCAGACATGACTGAACGGAAGAAAAAAGAAATCAGCCATAAACAACTTGACTGCCTTGGAGGGAGAATAAATACACCAATTTCAGCTGGACTTTTGTGATATGTAATTGAAATAGGAATATTCCAAAGCACTTTGCATATTTAAAAGACTTACAAAAATCATATATAACCAGCTTTATTTTTGCTGCAAAATCCCATTTGCCAAGTTCTTCAGCAATTTCCCATTCTCTCTTACAAATGCCATTGCAGTGTGGGTGGAGGTGAGATGCACTTGCACATTTCTAATTATACACTTCACCTTAACTAGACACTTTGAAAAATGACACAGTATAATTGCAGATTAGTATTTTTATACTGCCAAGGTCTCTGCATGGAAAGTTTAGGAAATAAGTAGATACAGTCTTAGCAGTCTTTTGTGGGCAGCAAAGGTGAGTCCTTATGCTCAAGCAAAAAGCAAATGTAGAATTTGTATATACAATAAGAACAGGAAGAATATAGATATGTATGTAGTATATATTTCACTTTCATACACTCACAGTGAAAACTGTCTCCAAAGTTATTGGTAACTTCTTCATGTAAAAAGCTTTTCTCCACCATCTGCAGCCTTTCACTGAGTTCTTCATCTGTTTCCATTTTCTTCTCTGATTTCTTTCTAATATATTCACTGTATGTCCACCGTGATGGTCACTGGACCAGTTCGCATCTGGAAATCTGCAGCCTGAAGCCATGCGGGGCAGTGCTTGGAAGTTACAATCAATACTCTCAGAAAGCCATTAGCAGGCAATGGCGATAGGAAAAGCAGCACCCTTTCTGTACTTCTTTAAGCTAGTATAAAGTTGGTTACTGAGACAAACAGCATGGTAGATGAGGTAGGCCATTGGTCTTATCCATTAAGGCTCTTCTTATAACTGAAATCCCCAAGTAAGTTCATCACCATTGTTCCTTTTCTAGCTCACTGGTAATTAACTTCTCACAAAAGAACATCCTGTCTTTTGTCTTTCTTTTTTGTTGATTTATTTTTACTTAAGTTTAAATCTTTTCACAGGAAAGAGACTTTGTTGGTAAACCTGAACACAGTGGAGTTACTCCAGATTTAGAAAACCTTTTTCAAAATGTAAGAAAATGAAGGTACTGAATATCTAGATTAAATTACATTGCTAAATTATGGATCATACATGAAATTAATCTAATACATACTTACAGAAGTATAATTTCAAAGGAACATGTCATCCGTATTTTGTCAAAAATGTATTTAAAACTTTAAGTATGGGGAAAGAGAAATATTTTTAAAATAATATTTAACTATATAGGTTCTTCAGTGTTTGTTTTATTTATTTATATGTCACCATTATTATTTTTTACAAATAACTCAAGTCAGTGAACATATCCAACACACCTTCCTCCTCCTGTTTTCCCCACAACAACAGTCTTGTGAGGGGTTTGGGCTTGCCGAAGACAGGACTAGAACTCAGTCTTGTGGTTTCTAGCCTGGTGCCTTAACCATTAACTGGACTGGCTCTGGTTTATCTTTATCAAAGTAAATTATGCTAGTCAAATAATATGAAAACATTACTGGTAACAAAATTTAAAGTGCTTAAATGAATCAAAATTGAAGAAAGTATCACTGCAAATAAATACTGAATCAGAAACAAGTGGGAAACAGTGATTTACACTATAATAGCATTCACAGCAGTGGCATACAGAGACCAGACTCTTTAAATATTCCATAGCACAGGAAAGCAGACTTGACAGGAAATAAGGGCTTTATGATGAATCATCAGGTAGTTTAATGTTTTTTTTTCTGATTAAATGCTTTGTTTTTAAGCCATTTGCGTATCAGTGCCTGATGTACTAACAAGAGAACAAATTGTTTGCAGCCTTTAAAAAAAATAGACATGCCTTTAAAATAAGTTTTATTATCAAATTTATGCAGAAGTAAAGTCCTGTATATACACAATTCTAATTATCTCTCCTATGTTATTGCTACAGGTTTAATCCAGGAACTTATAAAGATATACCCAATTCAAGTTCATCTAATTTCTAAATGCTTCATGTCTCACATGTGCAATGTTACGTTTGTGTTCCTGTCTCAAGAAAACACATTTATCCTTTTCCCTCTACTACAAGCAAGCCAATGGCACCCAGGGACAGCAATATGTCTGCAGGCACTTTCCTTGGTACCTCCAAGCTCATTGGAGGTTTGTAGTTCTTTAGCCATTAAAAAGAAGAAAATGAGAAGCTAGCATGCTGCAAAGCTTAGCATCAGCCTCCAGCATAAACTTTAATTCAGCAATGTTTCTGGTCTCCAGCTAGATCCCATCATAATTCTTTTAAAATAAAATGGTTGTAGCAATCTGTCTTTCAAAAACAGCAAAAAAATGGACAATTCAAACCATCCAGGAAGACTTTAGAAAGAATCAGGGCAAGCCTTGTGTTAACAGCATTTTTTGTAAGTCTCTACATTCACCACAATTGCTATGAACAAGCAAGACCCCATGCTATTTTTCAGAGCAAGATCTCAAAATTCATCTCCCCAGAAGAACTGCTTCATATCTTCCATACTGCTTAGCAAGCAGACACGGTAGCTCTCATTCTGGAACATGCATTGCATTTATAATGATGCTGTTACACTGGTCTTATTTTCAGGGCAAGCAACAGTGTTGCTACAGCCTCTAGTTCCTCCTTGCTGTGATAGCGAGCGCTTATCTCAGCTTCCTTTTTTTCTTTTATCTCCACTGGATTCCAACAGTTCATAATACAATCCTTATAAACTTTAAAAATTGTTAACCTTGTATCTTTCTATCTTTTTTATTTGTTTTGTGGTTTTAGAAGAGACTGCACTGCAAGGATATATCTAAGCAAAATTAAGTGTACCCTCTACTTCCAGCCTTCTGAAAGCACTATTTGAAAGAAAGCCTTTAATCTCGAGGTCAATATCATTCACTTTCCCAAATGGCATATAACCTGACTCACATTCTACACCAAGTTTTAAAAGTTCTTATTTAAAATTTTGGGGAAACAGAGTTGATTCAAGAAAGTCTTACAACATAACCCATGCCATAAGAGATGTTCAGGCAAAGTATTTTTCAGGGCAATATAAACAGAAGTGTAACAGATCATTGTATTTTCAATCAAATTTCTTCCCCCCTGCATAGCTGATGTTCAACACTTATAAAGTAGTATAGGAGGAAAAATGTTGTTACATTAAAGAAACCTAATGTAGCTTAAGTTGAAATGCCCATCTCTCCTACACAATGCAGTGAGCATCTGGATGGTTATCTCTGATCTAATTCAAGATACTGTGGAAGCACTTCAGCATTTAATGTCTTGATATGGGTAAGAATCAGATAAAAGAGCTATCTGTTTCTCTTATGATTTATCTTGTCTATTCAACAGGTAAGCACTACAAAAGTCTTGGATATTTCCTCTTTAGGTACTAGATGGCTTCAGCATTAAAAGTTCAAATGATGAAGAAATCAAATTTAATGATGAAGGCAGTTTACATTCAAATAGTCCCAATGTTTCTGATATTACCAATAATTGCTAGCAAATCTTAGAGCCAGAATCAGTCAGTGTAGATCAGGAATGGGGAATCAGTAGCTCTCCTAATATTATTGGGCTTAATTCCCAACAGGCACCCTGGCTACTAGTCAGGAATGATGAAAACTGCAACCAAATAAGATCTGAGTTCTTTGGTAATAAACTTTCCACACTCTGAATGAGAAATGAGGAAAAGGAAAGCAAGATAGGAGAAGTAATCCAGCTAATCCAGATTGGATGAATAAAGAATGCAATGGGGGTTTGGAGGCAGGGAATATTATACTTTTCTGTATATAAACCAGCATGAAAGCAGCAATTGACAGTGCTGACTGAAATAATATGAACAAAGAGACTTTATAAATCATCATTTGAGTTGATAATTATAGTTAAATTATTATTTAAACAAGTGTTTGAATTCAAAATGCAAATTAAATGAAACTAGCAGAGCTAATAAATAGCTACCACTCTGCTTTACAACACGAGCAATGCAGAGATACCAGAATTGCTAGTATACCTGTACAAGGGCAGTGCATATCACAAGAACAATTCCTTGGAACACCTCTGTTTACCATTCAAGATCCACTGCTTTAAGAGTTTCATTAACTTTAATAAATTTACCCCTTAAAGCAGCCACACCACAATTTTGGGCTCACATAGAAATGGGGCAGAAGAGTTATATAGAAAAAAATCTAATTCTTCTATCTATGCAAAATCTTTGGCCCATCCACTGACAGTCTAGCTTGTGAAGCCCGAGTATGATATGGCTAAAACAATAGATACTACTTTAACGAATGGAGAGATATTGTGCTTATCCACAGTATCCAAAGCACTTTTGCAATACCATTTTCAAAATATATCCATTCAAAATATATTCATTATCTCATTACATAGACATGATTTGAAACTGTGATTAGCATTTGCTGACAGTGACAAGCTAAAATTAAAACCAAATAACATCATTATGCCATTAATAAACATTGAAAATGACAAACATAATTTTAGAAAAAGGCTGTTAATTTGAAGAAAACTGCCTAACGATTACAGGCAAAAAAACCACACAAAGTGGGAATTAAAAGTTAAAGCAATGTGAAGAGATGGCTAATTCATTTTCAACATCTTGACAGAATATATTTTAATAAAATATGCCTTTGAATTATATACACTTCTCCTCATGCCACCAAATTAAATGGTCAAAATAAAAATAATGTAATTTATTTTATACTTATTGTTTCAAAAGTAATACATCAGCCTAAATGTGATAGCCATAAAAAAGTTTTAATACTGGAAAAATGTTGTAATAATTGAGGCATCTTAAGGAATAAAAGAATAGAATTTTAAATATATATTGTATGTATGTGTGTGTGTATTGCAAAAACTAATGTGATGGATCACATAGGAACATCTAATCTATATTAACTGATAATGCACTTGGTTGATGATGACAATCAGTTTATTGTCAAAATATTGTATTATTTACAATCATGTTATATATTAAAGAATTATTTATTTAGTGTATGATGAGAACATGGAAGAAGAGATATGTGTGTGTGTATGTGTTGTGTGTATATATTTATAAAATGATTTTATATGACTGAAAATAAGCAACAATGTAGATTCAAATAAAATCATCCAACCGTTATATTCTGTTTATTTCTTTCTGGTACTTCATGCTTACTCTTGTGTAAACTCATGCTAAGAGCTTCTAAAATATTGCAGCAATGTTTGTTTTAGCTTAGTTTAGTTTTAGTTTATTTAAATGCAAGACTATTTATTACAACTAGTTTAGGTTTTTGTCACAAGCTAATTTGTTTTAGCTGTTTATCTTGCTTTTCAGATAGTTAGCTTTTCATATTTATTAATATTAAATTTGAATAAAAACATCCAGCAAATTAATTAAATATACTGATTTAAATATTGGTCAATTTCAAGTATTGTAGACATTTATTAAGCAATATTTTCAGCATATTTTGCATATATTTATTTTTCACAATATAGCCCAAATTGGTCAAAAGAAAATGAGCTATAACAAGTCCTATAGAGGCTGCATAGATATTGTTAGAAAATAAACATGGCAGGTAGTGCAGTCACATATTTCATTTAGAAATGAATCTAAAGATGACTCTATCCTCCCAGAAAAAAAGCAAAAATAAACGGTATCTGTGAAAAATATTGTTGGGAAATTCAGGAAGTTGTCATCAGTACAACCAACTTAGGCATTGTTTATATCAACAGGAAGTCCTGTTCACCCAACTATTGTTTGAAACCATTCACAACATCCTATTGAATATTGGAAACATTACATATACTTAGTAGTTTTGGGCAAACTAATTCTTGGCTTCAATCCTTCCAACTGCAAAATGGAGGAAAATAATACTAATCTAATTTTAGTATTGTGATGCAGACTGATGATTATGTTAGGTGCAGGATTTTAGTTTTTTTTTCCAGAAAAAAAAATAGAAAATAAGCCAGAATTTAGTCAACATGCCAATTTCACATGAGATAATGCAGCATATTTTTCAATTGTTCTTTATTCACTAGAAACATTGACCATAGAGCAATTGATACCCAGTTCTCTTAATATATTCATCTTGAACACTACTTTTGTTTGTATAACTTGGCTGAATGAATCATCTCCAACTGCAGAACAATTGACCTTAAACAGTGTATGAGCCAGGGTGTTTCTTCTATTGACCATTATTTAATCTTCCCAATCTCCAGACGTATCATAGGTTTTCCTTTCTAACCCCCCCTCCATAAAATAAATTTATAGTAATATATATGGGATCATTTGACATCATTCACTGTGGCCATGAAGAGTAAAAACTGGATGAGAGAAAGAATTATTGGGAAGTGGGGCTCTCTAGGACATTACATCTCTTATATAAGGCAGAGGATTCTGTTAATATGCTGATCAGCCATTCAGAAAACATAGCTGATTCAAATCATTCAAAATGATCCCCAATGATTAACTGAATTAGTTTTCCATTTGCATGACACTACATTCCTATACAAATATTGTGTACATTAAACAGGACCTAAAATGTTGTCCAGGAAGGTTTTTTTGTATTAGATTTTTAATGACAATAATCTGAATTTCCGTGTGTAATTCAGATCACTAATCACTTTGAACATTTGATTTATAAGTATTATATGTGACTTTTATCCTGGAAAATACTAAGTTATTTTTTTACTAAATTTGCTTTGATAAACTAACAACAAATGTACATTTAGATGAGGTCCTTTTTGAAAAAATAATATCCCATCCTGCTCTAAAACTACTAAAATGTTCAGATCTGAGTAACACATGCTCTGTTAACCATCTGAATATTAGCTTTGATCTATGTTCTGCTTTTTGCTCTTTAAATGTGTATTCAACAGGGAGAAAAAAAGAGCTATGTCGTGGCATTTATTGTTGGACAATCTTCCCTGTCGTGTACTGAAATGTTTGCCTCACCACATCTTTTGCACTTCTGCTGCAGGAAGACATTTTGTGTGAGTGTGCTTCTCATGTATTCTTTCTAATCAGCTAATTGGTTTTATTTTCATTAGGAACTTCCACAGCAACCCATTGGGTGAGCAACTGTTTCACTAATGTGATTGTACATGGCTACACTTCTTGGAGAGAAAAGATCTATGCCTACAAAGCAATCTGTCCTCATGGTTTGAAGGTCTGTTTGCTCAGGAAATGTGTAAATCTTATCGAAAAGGGAATGCTCTCTGGAAAACAAAACAACAATGTCACAAACTGTCCACATAGTCACAGCATCCAAGAATTTGGTTCTTTTAATTTAAGCAAAAAAGGCTTGATGGATAAGGGAAAACTTGCTCATACCCTTCCCTCACCATTCAAATAGGAAGAAGGTTCCACAAAAAGTTAAGCCATAACAATCTCAATAATATAATCAGGCATTCAGGAAATGAAATCTGGTACACTGCCATTAATTCATACTTCATGGCAGGTTTTCTTATCAGAAAAGCCTCATTTCCCAATTTCTCTTTTCAATATTTTATCCATATAAAGCCCAGAGGAACAAGCACTCTTTTAGACATGGTTTACTGAAGACTGGCATAATTAGTACTTAGTCCCTGATGTCGATATGAAGTGAATTGCTCTATCAGTGTAGAACAGTTGTATAGAAGGCTAGTAGCTCACATAGGAGGGAGGGAGGGTGAGAGAGAGAGAGAGAGAGAGAGAGAGAGAGAGAGAGAGAGAGAGAGAGAGAGAGAGAGAGAGAGATCCAAAAAGAGTCACAATATGTTGCGACATGTCACGTGACGTGGCAAGTTTGACACCCGTGGTCTAACTATAGGATTTTAAATGACACACTGTGTTCTGATCTGGTCCTGTTGTTTTATATGAAAACCTGAAATTCTCCTCTAAATAGTCTTCTCATTTTTAACCTGATCAGACTTTAAATTATATCTATCTGATAACTGTATTTGTTTCCTTCACATCTTTTTCTATTTTCCAAGACTTAACTTGAAAATAAATAATCTCTGTAAACAGAGTTCAATATATACAAATAAGACTTTTAAAAGCAAAGAAAACAATCAGAAAGAGTTGGACTGAAGTGAGAAAAGCATTGCTTGAAGAAATGAATCAAATCTGACTTCAAACGTTAATCTAGTTTTTCTGAAAGTAATGATTTAGTAATCACTTTAGTCTGAAACTATAAAACACTTCTACAAAAAATTAAAGTTGAAATTAACACAAGTTTATAACATAGTATATATAATCTCTTACTAAAATAAACAATCTATAAAATACACTTCAAAGAACAGAATCACAACTCCACTATGTTCTCTAATTTCAATCAGGCAAAACTGTTCACAGAACCAGAAATAACTATTTATTTACTCTTTCTCCATCTCTAATTAATAAAATATATTATTTTGATTTAACTGTTTCATTTTAACTTCAACAGAAATCTCTATATATTTTAAACTGATGCTTTGTTCAAAAAATAATGCAAAGTTTCCCAATATATTACAATGCTAACAAGAAGAAACCTCCAAAATATCTTTAGCAAATTAAAGGATCCAGCAGCCGTTGAAGAAAAAAAACAGGAATTATTTACAACCTACAGTGTAAACACTGTAACAGCCACTGAGTCAGACAAACAGGCAGAAGACTAGTTGACTGCATCCCTAAACACTAACTAGCAGTCAGGAGACATGATGAAAACTCCTTAATTGCACAACATGGATAGTTTGAACTGGAAAATTGTAAGCATCCTAGACCAAACTAAATCCAAAAACCTTAGAGAATTTCTGGAAATTAGCCATCCACATGTTCATAGAGATAAACAATACTTATATACCATTCAAAAGAGATAATAAGCTAAAAAGGAAATAAAAAGACCAGAACACCTCTTCAGCAGCAAGCAACACCTGGATAAGCAGGGATTAACACCAGGGTTACAGTGTAAGGACTGTAACAACCACTAAGTAGGACAAAAAGGCACGAAACCAGCTGATCACACCCCTAAACACCAACTAGCAGTCAGGAGACATGATGAAAACTCCTTAATTGCACAACACATGGAAAGACTTAACCATAGTTTGAACTGGGAAATTGTGAGCATCCTAGACCAAATTAAGTCCAAAAACATTATAGAATTCCTGGAAACCTGGCACTCAGGCAAATCAGCTATCAACAGGCACATAGAGAAAAACAACATCTACATACATTGTAAAGAGACTATCAAGTAGTTAAAATGGAAACAAAAGACCCAAATACCTCCTTGCCAGCAATCAACCCAGATAAAGATTATCACCAAGATTAATACTAGAACAATAACCAAGTTGTAAACAACACCCCAATCAAGGAAATACTAATTCAGACAAATAAAGAGCCACCAAGAACACTCTCTCCAATACTGACAGGGCAAGCCACTATTATATAAAATGAGAGCAAACCCCACTCCCTTCTAGCACTGATGATGTTATCTAGTTCAGAGATCCCCAACCTTTTGGGCACCAGGGACCGGTTCTGTGGAGAGAGGTTTTTCCATGGACCGGAGGGTGCATGGTTTTGCGTGCTGCCTACATTCCACAGATAGGGCTTTGCTTGTTTGTGCGGACCAGTTGCTGGCATGCCGTGGCCCGGTACTGGTCCACAGACCGGGGTTGGGGACCTCTGATCTAGTTGGATAATGAAATGTCTGCAGGAAAAAACCAAGCTCAGAGAGCACCAAGGACCACACATAAATTGAAATTATGCTTAGTGTTCAATATTATATCAATTAACAGTTGAAACAAAATTTACGACTGCTTTAAAAGCAGCAAGAAATATTTTGGTTGCTAGCATTAAACAATTGGATTAATTCTGTATTACTTTGAAACTTAAAATATTAAAATACATGAAATTCTAATATATGGTGTGCTTATAGACTTTTGTAGTTTTAAATTTCTTGTATTAATATATATTTTTAAAAAACAGAAAAATTGCATCTCTAAACTCTAAAGAACAAAAAATGAATTAGTTTTTAATTAGTAAAATCTCATTATAGGATTTTATATAGGATATAAAGCCATGCATGTTTATTTTCTTGTACTTTGAAACACTGTGCTAGATTCAAAATGCATAGAGTTTTAACCTTTAAGAAAAATTACTTAGGCATATAAATCCTCTTCGGCATATCAATTATGAAAATTGGTAGTATCCAGTATAATTGGTTGCACATCACTAACTTGGGGTTAAGTATTTATAGTGTCATTACTTTGATGGAACAATATAATTAGATGCACTAATATGAAGTGGTCAAATACCACTAATGTTATATACAATCACAGTCACTTACAATCTAGCTGTTGAAGTGGTGTAAAAGTGCAATAAATAAATAATATAATGTGAAAATATAGATAAAATCTTAAGAACATATTTGGCACTTCATTATACACTGTTCCCAATGTTCCTGCTACTTTCACTTCCCAATCCAGTCTTCTCTATTGATTCAAACAAAGCCTAGAACAGTTTCTTCTTTTCTGTCATCCAAGACAAGTCATGAATTTCATGAAAGGATCGGGCTTGGTAGAGTTTATATCCCAACAGAGATTACAATAATTAAAATCCCTCATTACCACTTCATGCTCTGAAATAAAGTGCTTTTATTCTGTAGATCCATTAAATCCATTTGATCATTCTAAAAACTACAACCTACTTACTGTCCCCATTGTGTGTGTGTGTATTTACACACACACACACACACACACACACACAGAACATCTGTATAAAGAAAGCTGATTCTTAAGAGAGTTCACTTTTCAAATACTTTAGCCTTTCACTGTTTACTTTTCTTTGATATGGTTCGGTTTTGGGAAGAAAAATTAAGCATCGTTTTGTAATATCTTCATGAAAGAAGTAACAGTCTTTGTTAAATAGTATTTGTAGAATGTCTGCATGAAAATTTAGGTTTGTAGGCATTCAAGATCAAACTTTCTCACAAAGCCTATAGAGTATACTTATTAATTGATAGGCTAAATTCAGAGTATGTTACTAAGCATTAAAGCATCGTTTGTTGAGTTTTGATTTAGTGTGTTGCAGCCTTTGGATTTGCAAACAATAATTAAGTTAGTTGTTGTGTGAAGCAGCAAATTTATTCAGTAATGCATGTTTTAGTACAATATACAAATCTAATTTAATGATTCCAATTCCATATCAATCTCAAATCAGCCTTCTAATTCTGATGCTATATGGATGTGCTGAAATCATAGTCACCAGCAGAAACTGGCAATGCTGCCTAGGAATTCTGAAAATTGTAATCCAACACACATGGAAACCACCAGCTGTGCACTTAGAGAGACAGACAAATAAACATTTGTTTTGTTGCTGTTATATTTTTTTAAAATCAAATGTGGAGAGAACCATAGGAATTAATCTCTATTTTGTGGATCCTGATGGGATTATTTTGTATTGTTCCTAAGGTAACGAATGTCTTAGGTTTTTGCCATAAAGCAAACTGCAGGACTTTTGTGTAGCTACTGTTGTTTCTAGCCAGATATTGAAGATAACAGTGTTTACTAGAAAGCATTTGTAAAGAAGAGAGAAGATTGCTCCATAGAGAAGTATTCCCTGGAGAAAAATGGAAGAAAAACACAATATAGAGAACTGGCATTAGCACATGTGGAAATATGCAGTGTTCAAGGTGATTTTATTGTAAAAAATTAAGCATCAGCTTGATTAATTGGTTCCTTTTAATGGCTTTTTCAAATTGTATCACCTAAAAACCATCCAAAGAAGGGTATGACATAGACAAAATATATAGATTCTAATATTTGTATTTCTGCAGATACAGATAAAATCTTTTACCACATACTGTTTACAGCTAAACACAGACTTTGAAAGAATTAGCCACTCCTCTAACTGTTGATCAATGCTTTAATTTTTGAAGTAGATACTTTGAAACACCTTAGTTTATTGACACATAACCAGTAGGAATGTTTCAGGATTTTATAACTACCTAATCTGTCAGTTTTCTGAACAGAAACATGGTAGATCCTTTTTGAAAACAGAATCAAATAGATATCATATCCATTTTGAAAGTTGGTTATGCAAAATAGATTGTTGTGATTTTTATATATGAAGTGAAACAGAAGGGCTATGCAACTCTGTAAATTGTGCCAAATCAAAAGAATCCCTATTATCAGATACAGTCTAGTGCAGCACATGAAACTGTAGACAACCCCCAACCCCCCCCCCCATAACTATAAGCATGGTGTTGTATTAGTATTGACTGTGGTTGCTAATGCCTATATACACATTTGAATAGTAATAACAGGCTGTTCTCCCACAAAAATTAAAGAACCTTACTACAAGATGTTCTTTGAGAGACTATGAATATGTTACCATTTCAGAAGCAGTTCATAGAAGCAAGCAATACAATATACATTCATACATTTACATACTATTCTCTCCTCCACCAAATGAGAGAAATAAATAATTTCAAATGGTCTTTCACATGACCCATATTCTGTGTCACCTTTTAAAGACATAATCTAAAAGTCCAAATTCTGTACTTTTATATGCCACTAAATAGAACCATATTATACTTTCCCCAATGACTCTGTTCTATGCTCAAATGAATTATTTTCTTTAGGTTTCTTAGAATTAGTAGAATCACTCACAATCTATGCTGATAGATCTGTTCTAGAATAAAGCAATGGCTTGTCATCACATAAATGACTAATGCTAAATTGATAGAAACAGATTGTGGGATATATTCTAGGAACATTAGTCAAAATGTTGTACTGATTAAATATACATTAAACATGTACATAAAATACCTTACAGTATGTTAATTTTCAGCTGTAAGTTACAAAGTTATTGAATCTGATTCAATCAAACTATTATTGCTAAGGCTTATAGCTACTACTGCATCCTTAGAAAATCATACTGTATGTAGGCCAACTTTGCTACTGCTTTAACAGCTACCTAGATATCTTGTTCATATTGTTTCCAATCTCATAAAGTAAAATAAAACTATTCTTCTTTAAGTGTTTTGAACTAAGATAGAACACCAATTCCTTGCCCATAACTAATGATGCTTTGAATAAAAATCCTTCTAAAACCAGGTAATGCAGAGATGGTGTAATAAGGCCAAGGTGGTTTCAAGTCTGTACTCCCCAGATGTGGAGCTTCTGACCATCAAATGCAGACCTTTCTATCTGCTTAGAGAATTCTCTATTACCATTATCACAGCTGTGTATATCCCCCCTGATGCAAACAGAGAAGAGGCCCTGAAGGTTCTCTGTTATACCATCTGTTTTATCCTTCTTTTGTCTTTTTATTGCCTCTATGATCTCCATCATTGTTATTTTCTCATTTAAAATATGTCGCATATTCTCTGGCACCTTTGGAAGATCAGCTCCTGTTAAATAATCCTGTATTGCCTCTTTAAGACCACCTCTGCCTTATACAGTGTCTCATAGTAGTCTTTAACAATTTTTTTCATCACATCATTATGGCAATATATCTCGCCTTTTGAGTCTTGTAACTTACTTATCGTTCTCTTTTCTCTTTCTTTCTTCAGTCTATATGCAAGCCATCTTCCTGGTTTATTAGCATTTTCAAAGAAGTTCTGTTTAGATCGTTTAATCTGTTGTGCCATTATATCCATCTCAGATAGGTTTAATTTATGTTTTATTAGTTCCATTTGTGCCTTCAATTCCTTCTTTTGTGGATCAGTTCGCAATTCAAATTCCAATTTTTTGATTTCTTCTTTCAGCCTCAACTGTACTTGTTTCTTTTCTTTATTCTTTTTAGCAGTGTACGTTATAGCCAAACCTCTAAAATATGCTTTCGCCATGTCCCATACATTTTGGAGAGAGGTTTCTTCTTTCTTATTTATTAAAAAAAAAAATTCCATTTCTTTTGTTGCTAATTGTAAAAAATCTTTCTCTTTCAATATAGATTTATTTAATGATCATCTTAATTTTTTTCTGGTTCCTTTCCAGATCATTTTAATTGGATTATGGTCTGCCCAAATATTAGGTTCTATTTCAACCTCTTGTATTATAGTCTTCAAATTTTGGGACATCCATATCATATCAATTCTTGACCATGATTTATGCCTATTTGAGTAGAATGTATACTGTGACTTTTCCGGATTCATCTCTAGATCGTTCTGTATCTTAAGCCTGTCTTCTGGAGTGTTGGCTATTCCTGCCAGCTTGGTGTCGTCTGCAAATTTGATGAGTTCTCCATCTATCCCCTCAGCCAAACCATTGATGAAGATGTTGAAGAGGGACTTCCGGATCCGGTGGCAGCGCCCGCGGACGTGCAGAGAACTCGTTCCCTTGGCCGTCCGGTTTCCCCCCGCCGGTAGACCCTGGACAGGGTCGAAAGTCGCCCTGTAGGGGCGACCACCGTAGAGGGCACTCGTTGATCGCGGAGGGAGCGGCGGCTCCATCTGCGGTCCGAGGAAATCACCTTTGGGCCGACAGGGAAAAGATCGGCTAGTAACATGGCCGATCACTCAGCTGCTCCAGCCGAAAGTCACAGCAACATCTAAGCAAAAAGAACCACCGTGGAAGATCCGGGTGAGAACTTTCCTTCCCTCTTGTTACTTTACCTATTTCCCTGCTAACAGCTTTAAGAATTATTTCCCTACTTTGAGAAAGCAGCGTTTGGAAAAATAATTATTGTTTTTTATTATTTCACTTTGCTTATATAAGCAGTTGGAATTCGGGCATCCCGGAAAAAAAACAAAACAAAAAAAACTCCTTACTGTGACTCTCTCTTTCGGCTTGTTTATTTCCAGTTTAGGTGAAAATCCTAAGGGAGGGGGTGGAATGTTTTTTTTCCTCCCCCCCTCCTGAATAGTATTGCCTAAAAAACTTTCTCCCCTCTGGGCGGATTTACGTAGATTGTTTTGGATATAATGTAACCTGGGACTTGGCAGGAAGCCCAGAAACTATGACTGATACATTGTAACTCTCTCTAGTTGAACTCCTACTTTCTGATTCTGGCGTGATGCCCAGACTGGATTACAACATAACAACTGACTGCTACTTGGGACTTTTGTTGTTTTCTTTATTTCTGTGCTGGACTTGACTATTGGCGTTTTGCTATCTTTGATTGGAAATATATCTCTGTTTGGACTCTATATTTTATAATGCTGCAATTTATTCTTTAAGCTGAACTTTTTTTTAAAAAAAGAGGATGGAATCCTACTCACAGATTAATTATGGATTTATATTAGAAAATTTTTTGGAAATGAGAATGGAATATAAAGAACATATCAGAATGCTTAGCAAAAAGGAGGACTTAGAATTAAAAATTGAAACTCAACCTTTGATTGACTATGATATACAATCAGATTTACAACTTAATGAGATGGATGAAATACATTTACAATCTATTGAATCTATTGAATCTATTGAAGAGGAACAGGACACATCCCACATGATGGACATCTTTGATGATCAAAGGCAGAACTCAACTAAAACATTTACAACTTTAAAAGCAACAGGATTGGACTTCCAAATACGAGGCACCAAAAATGTTGACAACATGACAGTACAGACAACACTAGATAAAAGAGAAAAAGAACATGATTGGACTCAATGGTGGGAAAAGGCCTTTAGCCAGTCACTCAGACTTAGAGGCCCTGCTGTGGAAACCTACTTGGCATAAAAAGAAAGCTAGAATTAGATTTAAAAATGAGAGTTAAAATCTTATCTGATGGGTAAAAAGGGCTTTTGGACATTGGATGAGCTAATACTTTTGAGATTTTTAAGGTTACTTTGGTTTGAGTCAACATTAGAGCTAAATATGGATTTGATTATGGTTTGGAATGACAATAGGAAAAACTGGAAAACCTAAAATTAAAGGAGTCAGATCGAGATTGAGACTGGTGAAGTATTATTGATACTTTTACTTACAAGAATTGAATGGTAATTAGTGAGGTATTAAATGGACTAAATTGAAACAATTGAGGAATTTATAAAAATATTGGATAGAATATATGAAATAGAATATAGTTGAGAAATATTAAGATATAATAGTTATATTATTACTTTATGATAGAAATAATTATTGTCCTATTATTATTATTATTATAACATTATTACATTATTTTGTCTTATGTAATGGTTTTAAAATATATATAAAATAGAATAAGAGATATAATTTGATTGAGAAGTATAAATTGAAATTGGAATAATAGAGATATTTTAGGAATGCTCGAATTGTATACTATATGTTTATGCAAGACTAAATTGAAATAGATTATTTGAAAGTTGGTTAAGCCTGAAAATGGGTGAAAATATCTTTGATAAATTTTTGTTTTTTGTTTTTCTGTGTTCTTTTTTTCTTTCTTCTTTTCTTTTTTTTCTCTTCTTTTTTATTGATAAAATAGAGGGAACTTTTAAAGAAGCAGTTTAAATTGTATATGTATGACTGTATTTTTTGTTGTGTTCTATGGAGTGCCCTATCTCCACGATGTGTTATAAGCACTTGGCTGTAAAACAAACAAAAACTAAGATGTTGAAGAGCACTGGGCCTAGAACAGAGCCCTGGGGCACCCCACTACTCACTTCCCTCCATGTAGATGCAGATACATTGAGGACTACATGTTGAGTACGGCCAGTCAGCCAGCTATGAATCCATCTGGTGGTGATGCTGTCTAACCCACATTTTTCTATCTTATCAAGTAGTAGGTTGTGATCTACTTTATCAAATGCCTTACTGAAGTCCAAATAAATTATATCCACAGCATTCCTCTGGTCCACCAATTTGGTCAAAGAATGCGATAAGATTTGTCTGGCATGATCTGTTTTTGACAAACCCATGTTGGCTTTTGGTAATGATTTTGTTTGCCTCTAGGTGTTTGCTGATTCATTGTTTGATTCTCTTTTCCAAAATCTTCCCAGGTATTGAGGTCAGGCTGATAAGTCTGTAATTTTCTGGATCCATTTTTTTTCCTTTTTTGAAGATGGGAACTACATCAGCTCTTTTCCAGGCCTCCGGTAGTTCCCCAGTGCTCCAGGATCTTTGAAAGATATAGTTCAGTGGTTCTGAGATCACATCTGCCAGTTCCTTGAGAACCTTGGGTGTAATCCATCTGGTCCTGGTGATTTGAACTCGTCTAGGCTGGACAGGTGCTCACTTACCATTTTCTTGCCTATCTTAACTTGTGTTTCTAATCTGTTTTTTGTGGTACTGTTTTAATAGGTTGGGCTGTTTTTTCCCTTTGTGTAAAGACAGTTGCAAAAAACGAGTTAAATAGTTCTGCTTTCTCCATGTTGCTTGTCACCTTCTTGCCACTTTCTCCCACTAATGGGCCAATCATTTCCTTCACTTTTTCCTTGTTTTTTACATGGTGAAAGAAGCTTTTTTTGTTATTTTTGACTTTTTTCGCAAGCCTTAGTTCATTTTGAGCCTTAGCTTTCTTCACTTCATCTTTGCAGACTCAGGCTATTTGCTGATATTCTGCCTTAGTTATGTGCCCCTCTTTCCACTTGTTATACTTGTCCTTTTTGTCTTTCAATTTATCAGAGTTCTTTATGCAGCAATGCTGGTTTCTTTTGACAGCTGTTATTTTTCTTCTTCGTTGGTATTGTGGTAGACTGGGCTTTTATTATCTCACTTTTCAAAATTTCCCAAGCTTCTTGAGTTGTTTTCCCCTTGAGGATTCTCATCCATGGAATCCTTCACAAGCTCTCTCTAAGTTTATTGAAATTAGCTCTCTTGAAGTCCAAGACTCTAGTTTGACTGTGTTCTATTGCTTGTGCTTGCATAATGTTGAATTCCAATATTGCATGATCACTCCCCCCATGGTTCCTGTGGCTTCAACACCTTCTATCATTTCATCCCTGTTAGTGAGAATTGTCCAATAGGACTAATCCCCTAGTTGGCTTCAATCTTGAATCATGAAAGAGTTATATTTTTGTTTCTTAAACATGATTTGCTTTAGGCTGAATTCATAAAAGCAGTTGAGAACACCTATTTTGTTTGGCTTTCTTTTTCAATATTATTTTCTGGAATGTTATTCTGATGAAGAATCTCAGAATAACATCAGTTTAATATTAATATTTTGATTTTTGGACATGGAACATGCAAATTCATTTGGCTTCTTTTATTCTTCAGGTCTTGAACTGGAACTCACATTAGAGGGTAAATGATTTATTTGTGTTGGTTTGGCCTGTTTAGCAGCTTTACTATAAGTAGAAATATCTGTGATTTGTGATGACTGAAGTGCTGGGATTAAAGTTTTTTTTGTGAGAGTACTTATAATTACTTTGGTTTCTGTGCTCAATGTCCCACTTTTATTATATTGTCTGCAAGTAGGACTACTTCTTTGCAGAATGGGCTGAATATTTAGACTTGGAAAAATTAGCTAGCAGTGTTTGATGACCGATTTATTTACTACAATATACAATTCTCTACTAACAAGGAAGAGGCTGCTGGGATAACAAAACAAGCCATCTCCCTATATGAACTCTATTCTGCTTTTTATTCAAATAATATAATCTTAATTTCCTTTCCTAATTTAATTTATGTGATGAAATAAGCCTAATCTGCAAAAGTTCCTTTCTCTCCCAGACGAAAGCCATTCAGTTTCCATCAATTGTTCAAGAGAGATTTCAATTTACTAGACATATGTTTAGAGATGCAGTTGTAAGAGATGGAAATAAGGGGGGGGGGTCCTTGGTATTCTCTGAGTTTGCTTGTTTTCTTGCAGATCAACAATCAAGTAAACAATACCACGATCAAGAAACTGTCAAAGAAGCCAACAGCAAACAGCCCAATCAAAGAATCTCTAAGACCACCCCCACCAATACTAACGGTAAGCCACTAGAATATAAACTGACAGCAAGCAGCATTCCTTACTAGCACTGATGATGTTACTTAGTTTGGGTAATGAAATGTCTGCAAGAAAACAAGCAAGCTCAGAGAGCACCAAGGGCCCCTCATGTCAACCCTGAGCTATAAATATTCTCTTTTATTAGAGATGGAAATACTTCCTTCTTTTAAATTAGTTATGTTACTTTACACTCCATGCAAGTATTTAATGCTGGACCTATTTACTTTTACTTTATGTACCCATTTTGCATTGTACCCTTACTGTACCTATTTAACAGAATAACAGAATAATCGAATTGGAAGGGACCTTGGAGGTCTTCTAGTCCAAACCCCTACTCAGGCAGGAAACCCTATACCATTTCAGACAAATGGTTGTCCAATCTCTTCTTAAAAACTTCCAGTGTTGGAGTATTTAGAATTTCTGGAGGCAAGTCGTTCCACTGATTAATTGTTCTAACTGTCAGGAAATTTCTTCTTAATTCTAGGTTGCTTCTCTCCTTGATTAGTTTCCATCCATTGCTTCTTGTCCTGCTTTCAGGTGCTTTGGAGAATAGTTGACTCCCTCTTCGTTGAGGCAACCCATGAGATATTGGAACACTGCTATCATGTCACCCCTAGGCCTTTTTTTTCATTAAACTAGACATACCCAATTCCAGCAGTGGTTTTTTATATATTTTAGCCTCCAATCCCCTAATCATCTTTGTTGCTCTTCTCTGCACTCTTTCTTTTACTCAAAGTCATTTTATTCTGAGTAGATTTCTATAGGGTTGCACTGGATTTGTACTGGATGTACAATGGAGCACACTGCACATAACAGTCTTCATTTCAAATGTTACAAGGGACAGCTCTCCTCCAATCAGACTATGAATAATAGTCTACAAAGCCATAGTAAACTAAATATTATTTTCCCTGTGTGGTTTGGCTTATTCTGAATCTGCAGTTATGAATAGAAATAAAAAGTATACAAAGAGAAATCATTTATGCAATTGAAGGTTTTATATATTACTTTGTTTCTATGGCAATTGATGGAATAGGAAAAAAGGACAATCTAGTGCTATTAAATCAATCACAGCTATATGCTGCCTCTCATCTCTTTAAATTAGCTAAGTAACAAAGCCTTTTCTCCTTTCTTTTATAAAGTAATCTGTCCTTCTTCACCACCTGACTCCATGAAAACAGCAATGCTAGATAAACTAACTTTACCCAAAGGTTTAGAATTTGTCATGAAATCAGGATTCTTAAAAGCTCATAAGAACACATTATGCAAATATATACATCAATACATACGTACTAACACAAATATGTTATGTATGTATGTATGTATGTATGTATGTATGTATGTATGTATGTATGTATGTATTTCTGAACCAAGCTAGGCCTTAACATGGTAAAGCACAAAAATGCTACCTTGAATTATTATTCCTAATTATTCTTTTAGCTGAGAATGAGGCATAAACAAAGGAAAGTCGTATTTTGTATTCCTCATTTTTTGCTTTATTCAAGATCGTTCTCTTCCCAGCTTTTTACTTATAAAACATAACAAAAGTACCTTGAAGAAACCATTTGGAACAGAAAAATGTCTGAAAATAAAGTATTTATTTTTACTTTATTTTTATTTATTATACAATTCCCCTACTAGCCAGTTTTTCACTAACCTTTGTATGGTTCTTCTAGTGTTTACTTAAAGAAAACAGGAGACATATGCAGTCCACAGCTCTCACATTTGAAAGTGAAGTAGTATGGCATAATTTCATGATCTGCTTTTATAAATTCACATCAAAGAAAGACCTCTTCCCACTGTAAACTCATTTAGCCTACACTGGAAGAGAAAACAGGCTTCAGAAAGTTTAGAACTGATATATATATGGCACACAATAAACTATTATGCAAGGGTATTTGGAATTACTCTCAAATATTCAGTAAAATTTGGTCATCTATCAATATCTATTTAAATATAGCCTTGCATATTATTCCTACACTTTCTCATAAGGATGGTTAATTGATTTCAAAAAGATTCACTTTGAATTGCCTGCATATGTTTTTTAATTTATTGTACTTCCTTATTATCTGGGAGTTAAAGAATACATGGTCTATAAACTTATGCACACTCATATAAAAAAAACCACCGTAATACTGCAGATACTGTAAAAGCAACCACTATTACCTTATAATCACAGTAGTGAAACTAGCAATTCAGTTCTAAAACACTAGATGTTTTTTTTAAAATGCCTAGGAGTATAAATAGAGCCAGATGACTCATTTTGGGATGAGAATGCCACAAATGAGGTATCAACCACTGAAAGCTCCTTTCTTTTAGTGTTATCTGCCTTACCTTATTTGGAAAGAAAACCTATAAAAGAATAATGGCCATCTTATCTTAGTTCAGATAAGATAAATACAATACCGTAGTAGGCTTAGGATATCTTTATACAGTACTGGGTCCATGCAGCATTCTCTCTGCCCCCAAACTACTCAGTACATTATTTGCATTTTCCACCCTACAGCAAATCATATAGTCATGTACAATATAGATATTATTAGGCAAGTTTTTAGTAATATTAAATGTAATATTTCTTTCCTTTTTTTGCTTTTTCCATTCTCTTACTTCTCTTATTTTTAATCCAGTTTTGCTTTCATATCATTCTGAAGGTAAAGAAATCTCAATTCTATTCTTTAATGTCTTCCAATATATTTTAATATTCTATTAGTTGTCAAGCTTCACTACTCCTACATGATTCATACTGCTTGATAAATAACAATATGCTCAATTTTTAAATGCCTCATATTTGAAGGACTTGATGCTTAGCAAGAACTATCCCATTTGCCAGCTTACCAAATCAGAACAGTACAGAAAGTACCAGTTCCTAGGATCAGTTCTTTGCATAGTATTATGTATCATTAGCTGAATAGTTCAAAATTATTTTAGCTATCTCTGCAATTGCTGTTCTGAAAAATAGTTGCCTACAATGAGCAGACATTACGTAACTTATGAACTATTGCTCCAATATTCAGAATATATATCAAATATGCTTTATGACTTTAGCAAGACAAGAATTAACATGATTTAGTGTACATATATTGACACATTCATAATAGATAGACAGACAGACAGACAGACAGACAGACAGACAGTCTCAGTTCAGACAAGAATCTAGGAAGTTGAAGAAAGGATCCTGTACGTTCTCCATGTTGAGAAGAAAATATTACTTGATCAATTATTTCTTCAGACCATTAAATACATTCCATGTTTAATGATACTATCTTTCAACTGACCAGCGATCATGATTCCAAAATCTCTCCATGGTTCATCTAAGAGAATCTTAGGGGACTATTTGATGATGGTAAAAACATAATATTAACTTTATTTTAAAGCCTAAGCAACATTTTGCATGTGTTCCTACTTCAAGTTAACGGAAAACCATTATATATGAAGGTTACAAAAGGGGGCGGGTTAGAATTGCATGTTTCATGAGCATTGATTATCTTTACCACACGTCTTTATTATCTTTTAATCTATTATAAACCTATATTAGCATTCTGAACCAAAAAAAACCTAAAATTGGATAATTCTGTTATGATTTTCAGATAGAAAAATATAATAGGTTTATAACATTTGGGGTCAATGATACTGAAATTGGAAAAGGTGAAATTAATCTAAAATCTTGTGTTGCTTAATTTTTTATACTGTAGATTTTAATTATTCTGTTATTTTATTATGCTTTCAAGGAGGGAGATTAGAAAAGATGCTTGTATCTCATAATACATGTTGATGTTTCACAGTGGGAAGTGTGTCAAAAGTGTTATTTCTACTGAATTAGCTCCATTAAAGGTCCAAGCTAATAGCTAAGTATCCAAAAATATTAATGTCATACTGGTATTTGTAAATCTGAGATTTCATATCATTTATCTCACAATTTGTGCCTCCTACTGCTTAGCAACTTTGCAGAACTCAGAAATTAAGTTACTCTGAATTTGTCTAATTTTATTTTTTGCAACAGTTATTTTTTAATGTAAAAATTGATTGTTCATATTCAAAAGAATCAAAAAGCACATACAACTTAAAAATGCACGAACAAAAAATTAAAGCATTACTAAATGAAAGCTATATTTTTCTGCCCAGCTAATTTTTAAAAAATTAATTTGATTGTGAAAACCTATACTTTTCTCCTAAAACACATGATAAATACAGAGTAAACAGATTTCAATGAAAAGTTAATATTCAGTTTTAATTGGAATTTGATGCTCAAGCCACTCTCAGAGATCAACCTTTACTAACTTGTGCCTTGCTTATACAGCATTTAGTCAAATACATAGATATAGAAGATCAAAGTGTAAAGGACAGCACATTTAACTTAGAAAGAAATTGCCAACTAATGCTAATGTGTTAGAGGTTCAAACCTACTAAACACCAAGCAGGCATTCTCTACACATTAAGAAAACACAATGGATTACACCAAAGATCAACCTAGGATTTTGTACTTGCAAGTGACTTGCAACTGATATCTATAAGAAACTCAGAAGAAGAATATGTACATAATATAATTATTCCACTAATGATTCTAATGACTGATATTAAGTTCAAGACTTCTGAAACTATGCCTACCAGCCATTAGGCCACCAACAGACTTATTGACTATACCAAGTATAAAGTACAACCATGTTCATTGTGAAATAGAAAATATGAGTGATTTAAATACATAAAATATTTCAAGTAAAAGGATTTGATCATGCAGAACAATTAAATACAGAAAAACCTCAAAAAGGCAGAGAAGCAAATTGCATAAGAAGCATTTGGCATTTTATCTTCCTTTACATTTCTTTGAAGATTGGAACTATCTTTTGCACAGCGCTTGGGAGAACCTGTTAGTTATTCTGCACTTTCATGAGGTGTTTTCCCATCATAGCACTGATGCATTGGAAAAATGTTTCCCAAGACGTTATTAGAAGCAGAATTGTTTAAAATGGCAGTTGACATGTAAATATGAACATCTAATTATTTTTCTTTGAATTTCTTTTTGTTAGAACTTGTATTTTTGATGTTGCTGGACTTTTTTAATCATTTGCTTTGAGCAATCTATGCATATCTTATTACAACTTACTGATTCTAACTCATGCAGAGATGACTGATTATAGTAGTTTGAAATCAAATAAATAAATAAATAAATACCTACCTTAGTTGAAATCAAAATCAGTAATGGCCATAAAATAGGTGAGTTAAAGTCATATTAGTTTCTTAATTGCTTTAATTACCGTGTTTTCCCAAAAATAAGACCCAGTCTTATATTATTTTTGCCTCCAAAAGAGGCACTAGGTCTTACCCACTTACCTCAGGACCGCCGCAGCCAGGCCTCCCACGCCATGATGCCTGTTGCACTGCCGCTCCATTCTTATGTGGCCACTTTTGGTAGGAGGCCACATGGCGCATCACGCCACTGCTCGAGGCAGGAGGTTATGTGGCACATCTTGCGGTGCTGCTGCACATGGTAGGAAGCCATGTGGTGCGTCACGTAGTGCCGCCACTCAATGAGCAGCAATCCCCCGAACGGCAGCACCGGCACAACGTACCACGTGATCTCCTACCATGAGTGGTGGCACTGGCACGATGTGGCTCCTGCCGCAAGTGGCGGCACTAGCGCGATGTACCATGTGGCCTCCTGCTGTGAGCAGCCGCAAGCAGCCACAGAAGTGCGGCAGCAGCACAACAGGTGTCGAGGTGTGAGAGGCTTGGTTGCGGCGGTCCTGAGGTAAGTGGAATAGTAGTGAATTTCAAACTGAATATGAATCAGCACTGAGATGTGTATATAAAAATGGTAAATGTGATTTTTTTTATATCTCTATTTTATTCTGCTTCAGTCAGATTTCACCTTTAATACTGTCTGCAGTTCTGGATAGCATATTTGAAGAAGAGCACAGAGAAACCAAAGTGTGTTCAGAAAAGCACAATGAGAAACTTTAGGAGAAATGAAGGAGTTAGATATGTTTAGCCTTGACAAAAAAATATTCATGGGAATATGATAGCATTCTTCAAATAGATGAAAGGATGTCACATACAAAGAGATCAAGATTTGCTCTGAAACAATAGATCTAAATAATAGGAAGACAGATTGCTACTTGATGTTAGGAGAAAAAAACAAATCTAACAGTAAAAGCAGTAGACTTCCCTTCATAGGTGTACTCAATGAAGTCTAACAAAGCCATCTATCTGAACTGTAATAACTTGGATGGCCTCTTCCAGCTCTATGAAGCTATCATTCAGAATTTCATAGCTCCCTTATACAAACCCATTACCATATACAGACTTTATAGCAAGTTAAATTGGTCCTAGAAAATATTGCTAACTACAGAGTTTCAGGAGTTGATTTCATGTCAGTCATTCAATTTAAAATCTTACAATCTGTAATTTATAAGTAGGAATGGAAAATATTGCAATGGCCAAGGGACTAAAAATATCAGTTTATATTCCAATACCAAAAAGGCCAGTGATAAGAAACTGAATATTGAATACCGAATAATAGTGTTTATCTCACATGCTAGTAAGATAATGCTCAAAAAATTTCAATTCAGAATTCAACAATACATGAAACAAAGACAGCACAATGCACAAATCAAATTCAGAAGAAGCAGCAGCATTCAAGATAACATTGTCAGCATCCAATGGAGGCTGGAAAAGGAAAGGGAATTCCCAAAATATATCTTGTTTTGCTTTTCTGGTTAAACAAAGTCTTTTAACTGTGTATATCACAATAACTTATGGATGACTCTTAGAAATTTAGGTATGTAAATCTGTATGATGACCAGGAAACAAAGATTAGAATAGGATGTGGGGCTATTAAATGATTCTAGATTATATACTATATGGCCCTACTTATTTAATTGATGTACTAAATATATCATGAGAAATGTTGGACTAGAAAAAAAACAGGAATTGGAATTAGAATTGCTTCAAGAAACATTCACAGACAGCATCCACATATATTGATGTTTATGTCGCCATTTCAAGCAGGACTTAAGGAAATATTTGTTAAAGGTGAAAGAAAAGAGTAGCAAAAATTGGTCAGCTGTTCATTATTAAAAAAACTTAAGATTATGTCAACAGACAGTGCCATCCCAATGTAAGGAAGAGAAGTAGAAACACATTTCTGATAGGTTCAAAAATTCACAGAATTGATGACTACAGTCATGAAATTAATAAACATGTGTTATTTAGGGAAAAACTGTCACAGATCTATCGAAAATATTAAATGAGTACCTTTGTATCGGTTATCACATATCTATACATAAAAAGGTATTCAATATTAAACAGAATAAAACCAAACAAGTCCCTGGAAACACTAATAATGAAGCTAAAGCTGAATGAACATTTAATACAAGAATCATTGGAGAAGGCCCTGATGACTGGAAAAATCAAAGATAATTGAAAAGAAGACTGATTTAATGAAAACAAAGGTTTTGGTGAATTTCTGGATACAAAATCAATGCAAAAACACAAAGAAAATAACAAAACACATTAACTCAATAAGGAGACTTTGTGAAGAAAAAGTCTGGTTGCCAGGTAACAAAAGATCCAGTGAAATATTAGGACTGTATCTGACAGGTAGCAATAAAACTATATTCCAAGACAAATATTATAAATTATGGATAGATTTTTAAAAAATAATAATTTGAAAGGTAGAAAATCTAAAACTTTCCTGGTTAGGATTAGTAATAATTAAAATGAATATACTGCCTAAGGTAAACTTTCCATTTCAAATGCTGCCAATTTCAATTTCAGATAAAACACTGCAAGATTGGAAAAGTATAGTCAACAGATTTATATGGAGTGGGGAGAACCTAAAGTAAAATTTTAAATCTTACAAAACTCAAAATAAAGAGTTGGTCTTACTTTTCCAAATTTTACATATTTGTAGTATGGGGTAGGGCGAGCTGAAGAGGCAGTGCTGGGAGATGCCTAGGGGAGGAGTCAGCGAGAGGGCAGAGAGGAGTGGAGGCTCTGCTGAGGCCCAGGTTGGGGGGGGGGATAAGCCTGGGAGAGGAGATGATAGGGAGGAATGGGAGAGGCTTCTATTCGGAAAGCCTGAGGGAGAGAAAGGGATAGAATGGGAGAAGCTTCTATGGGGCAAGCCGGAGGGAGAGAAGGGGATAGAAGAGGAGAGGCTTCTGTGGGGCAAACCTGAGAGAGGAAAGGGGATAGGAGAGGAGAGGCTTCTGTGGGGCAAGCCTGAGAGAGGAAAGGGGATAGGAGGGGAGAGGCTTCTGTGGGGCAAGCCTGAGAGAGGAAAGGGGATAGGAGAGGAGAGGCTTCTGTGGGGCAAGCCTGAGAGAGGAAAGGGGATAGGATAGGGGAGGCTTCTGGGAGCAAGCCTGAGGGGGGGAGAGAGGGAGAGAGAGAGGGAGAGAGAAGAAGAGCTGACCAGCCACCTGAATACTTTCCTTGCATGTGACCTGCCTGCTGAAAGAGACTGACCACCACCTCATCACGTGTTCCAGCCAATCAGAGGTACCTAAGTGAGAGACCACTGTGGACCGGCAGCCATACCAAGAGGGCCAGGAGAACCCGGACTCCAGCAGCCCTTACGGGGGTAGTGCTACATATTGTTGCTGTGCAAGTTACTTATGATGGATAACAGAATGAATAAAATTCTCAAATAGTAGAATGTCAATATGAGAAGGAGTTGGTCTAGTTAATGGATTTGACAAGTAATTATAGTTTAATAAAGGAAAAGAAGATAAAAATCTAAAAGGACACATTATGAGACACAGTTTGATAAAAACATGGAAAACTTTAAAATTAACGAGAAGTCCAGCAATTTCACCACTAGTATTACCCTCAGACCTCACCCTCACATTCTAGGATCAATTTCAGGGATAATTACAACAAGAAAAATGTAACTGCATATCCATATTCCAGAAGAATATTAAAGATGCAGTGGGGGCTGTAGTACTTACAAACCCCTGGAAGAATAAAAAATGACCTTGAGAATAAATAAAGGAGAAAAATCAGCACATCTTTCAAAGTTGCTGATTGTTTCCCCTCCCACTGGAGAATGAAACTATTGCCTGATTCTGCTCTTTGTTTCCTTGCTAGCTATTTTGACTAACCAGGAAGTGTAGAGGGCAAAGTACACAAACAGAGATTTAATATTACAGAGAAAGCTGTCCACTTCTGGAGGTTCTAAAGGCTCAAAAACTTTCTAGGTAATATCACAAGAAGCTACCTCCCTCATCTTATTGGATTTTGCCCACCAAGTTTATAAGAGTAGATACAATTATATTATTTATGAAATGATTAACTGAGATTCACAATTTGCTTGGATTTAGTTTTCCAGTCACTATCCCCAAAGGGGAATGAATATATCACCTTGAACAGTGCATCTTCCTGACATTCTGCAGATACCAAGTGGGTGAAGAATTAGGTTTGTTTAGCTGCCTGATTATTACAGAATAGGGCAAGTTCTAAGATCTACTTGGTGGGTGGTGAATCTACACCTTCTCCAACATAAGAATAAATAGTTGGAATGAGACACTGCTATGCAGCTAGAAGGATGGTTCAAGGCTTCCGGTTCGTCACACGTTCGCCATGGCTGGCTGGGAGACTTGGTCTCTCTCCGCCGTCCAATTTTGCATCACTGGGGGCCCCTGAAAAGGGCCAAAAGTCGCCCCGAAGAGGCGACCTGCAAGGAGGGGCGTTTGCTGGATTGCGGGAGAGCAGCAACTCTCCCGCTAGAGCTGGCAATCCCTCCAAACCGGTGGATGAAAGGACCGGCCATAGAAATATGGCTCGTCCCTAGGCTGCTAACAGCCAAATTCACATCACCATCTGGCAACTTCAAAGCAGCGTGGACAGGACTGGGTCAGGTCTGCCTCTCTTACATCCTAATTACTTAATTACCTGCATAAGCTGCTAAAGTACTTTCCCCCCTGTGGTGAGGGAAGGGTGATTTTAGCCCTCCCTCCAGAAACAGCGGCGATTATATACAGGGGAGCTTTTTTTAAAAAAAACATTGAAAAAATAATTGTATCCCAATTGGAACTTTATTTCCTAAAGCTTATGGACTGAAAGACCTTTTACTTTTTATTTTTCATTATCTATTTCTGTTGAAAATCTGGGTTTTTTCCCCTTATAAATAAGAAGAAAAGCTGAAAAGATTAAAATAACTCTGGGACTCAAAGGGAGACTTTAGAAGGTAGAGGCCACACTGTGTGGTCAAATTTGGTATTTTAATTTGTTATTTTTTAGGGGCTTGGCTGACAGCCCAGAGAAATAGATAAAACACATAACCTTGAAAATTTTGAAACAACAGCTGTGAAAGGCTTTGTGTTCCTTACCCAGAAAAAAAAACTTTTCCATTCTTTTGAACTTCCTAATTGTAAAGCCTTTAGTCTAAAATACCAATATGGAAGAGGATCAGGAACAAAATCTCCTTATGGATAAAGATCAACAAATTCTCTTTATGTTGAAAACAATAATTCAAACTCTCACCACAGCCAATGAAAAATTAAGAAGCTATGGGAAGGAACAAAAAGACAGCCCAGATATGAAAGTCCAAATTTTGACCACAACTAAAGAATCATCTATACAAAATACAATAGAAAAAATGAAACATTCAAATACCATGACAGAAGAATCAACTATTCAACAAATATTGACACTTGAAAATCCAGAAAAGACACTGACAACTTGGAAAAAGGAAAAGGTTTCCTATATAAATCAGAAGGAACTGGAGGATCCAGAAAAAGAACAGTTGGATGAGAAGATAAACAACTCAGAACAACCACGTCGATACAGAAGAATAAAGAGACGACCCACCAGATCTACAAGTCCTCTCAAACAAATGGTGACCGGACGGATTCGCCAACACCAAATAATATATATGACATTACAAAAAGATTGGCTTGATGACCCAAAAACAAGGACATGGAAGATGATTTGGCAAAGGAAAAAAGCTAGAATAAGACTGAAGAAGAATGGAGTTTCGACCATCTTATCGAAAATTAAAACAGAATATACTTAAATAGATAAGATGTGTATGTTGAATATAAGAAAAGTTTTTGGTCATTATAAATACTAATAGCTAAATTTGAATTTTGATTTGTGTATAAAGGTTATGTAAAGGTGAATAGGATGTAGATAAGCTAAAAACGTATTGATGAAAGTAATAAACAGGCCTATATGGAACGTCAGTAACAAAAATTATTAGTTTAAGCATGAGATAGCAGACACAAAGAGGAAGAGAGGAAGCATTAAATACTGAAATAAAAAGAAATTATGATTACTACTTAAAAAAATTGGAAACTAGCAGAAAGGAAGGATATTATATTGTATTATAAATTTGTTGATATAGAGGGTGAGAAGTTAAACAGATAAGATGTGTATTTTGAACATTAGATCTTGTGAGGAATGGTGATAGAGGAATTGGAGGTATATTAAAAATCTTGGGAATGATGAATATTAAATGTTAAATTTAAATGTTAGTGGAAATTCAAACTGGAAAAATTTATTAGGTCATTGATTGTCTAAAAGATTGTATTCTAAAACAACTGGAATATATATAAACTAAAAACTATTGATATATGTAAGAAAGTTATTTTTTATGTGATTGATAGAATAAAACTTGTTTGAAATCTACAAATAGACAGTATATATGAAGGGAAAAAGAGAGGAAATGTTTATGGTAGCAATTTGAAATCTGTACTAATGATATTTGTATGTAATTGAATTACTACTACCCAACCGCCACGTTGCTTTTCAAATATGTGAATGTAATATTAGAAAATCAATAAAATTTGTAAAAAAAAAAAAAAAGAAGGATGGTTCAATGCTCTCTCCACTCACCTTTCCAACCACAGCAGAATAGCAAGGAGAATGTTTGGAAATATAAAACTTAATTTATTTTCTGAAAGAAAAAGGCTAAATACAACTCACAAGAAAGTGAATTTCATAGCATAAAGAGATATGGGGAAAGGCTCTCTTCTGTGTGCTCTCAAAATAGATTTCTTAATCTATTTAGGGGAGAGGGGATCTTTAAAGTTCTTTTCTGTAAATCTTAATGTCTCTATATGGACATAATGAGGAAGTCATGTCTAAGCCACTTAGACTTTTCAAGTTCAAACTGAAACTGTGTTTGGAAAACAATTAGCAACACATAAATAACAATTATAGTACAATGTACTGACTAGTACTCTAGCTTCCTTGTTTGATAGCAATATAGAATTCTGAAGAGTTTCAGATTCTGTTTTTGCCATAAAGAACATACTGCAGTATGAAAACAAGGATCCTCCATCATCCCACCCTTGCTAGCATGTATTGCAACCATCTTCCATATGGGCAGAGTTTTCCCCCGTTTTTAAGGTATATAACTATACCTTAGTTAGAAGACTTTGTATCTGTTCAGAGCAGGAGTTATAATGGCAGTAATTTCAATAACTCAAGTTAGAAAAATGTTTTATAAGGAAGGGAGCCATTATTATTATTTTTAAATCATACATTTAGAACTATAAACTGCCATTATTTAAAACGGCACCATTCAACTGGGCTAAATTTCATATTCTAATTCACAAATTTAATTTCAAGAATCATTTACACCATGATAAAAGTTTTATTTCGGTGAGTTTATATGGAAATACCAGACTTTTGAGTGCACTTATCTAAAAGAGTATCTCCTCACTTTGAGAGCGGGCAACTAAATTTCATTTTTTGATGTGTGCCATTGTGCCCAGTAAAAAAATGACAGTAAAGGTTATCTTATCTTATCTTATCTTATCTGAGACTTTTTTCTGAGATTGTGTTTGAAGGATTAGTTTAGGATGGGAGGAAACCTACCCTCCTGAAGATAACACTATACCCGTGAGATAAAAAATTCAAATTGCCTGTACATACCTTTCCCCATATGACTGGATAATACAGTATTTAAAAGTCCATTTTGAAGCTAGCAAATAGTGTGATATTTAACATGCTTGTTAAATTATCCCAATGCATTGTGTTTCTGCTTATACAGAACAAAGGTCATCGTGTTAAATAGCATTTATTCTTACTCAGCTATTATAGAACTGTCTCTGCACCATTCTCTCTGTCTCGGACTCTCTTTCTCTCTTCTTCCTTCAAAAGATACCCCATTGGACAGTGTAAAAATACTTCTGTTTTTGGCATGACAGATGTAGGCCATAAAAGTCTGAATGGCTTCCAGATAACAGCAAAAATCTATCTGTTGTCCAGATTTTGCAATACAGAAATGGTATGTGTATTTACTCTCTTACTCCTTTACTCAGTGCTTTTTTTGAAGAAAAAAAAAAAGTACCGGAACTCATACACGTCATACAACCCGCCTTGCCTATCCTACAAGGTTCCATCCAAAAAAGGTGCCGGAACTCCGTTCTGAGCGTTCTATGACAAAAAAAGGCCTGCCTTTACTTACAAAAAACTGGCCAGAAAAGCCACCATCCAATGGCATTTTCTCCAGGAGGAACCAGGGTTGACTTCTAGTTCATGCTGACTCAGGAGGATCAGCAAAGATCATAGTTACAGCCACAATGGCAACTCTTGCCTCATTCACTACTCTGCACACCATTCTTTCACCATAATTCCTTATTAGATCAGTCTATTTATGCCATTGCCTATTTGCTGCTTAAATTTACACTTGTAAGCTACCTATTCTTAGAAAGAGACAGACGGCAGGCACATGCTACCTAGCTAAATACATGTAACATAATGAGACTTCACACTAATGACAAACCAAAATGCCCAAAGAAAAAAGTAATGTAGTTTTGTTTTATCTACTGTAAGGTATTCATAAATTTGTCCACTACCTCAAAATAAAGCTGTTAAATAAATCCAGTCATGACAGACTAGTGGCAACATCTTGCTTGTAGAACTAATGACCTAGATATAAAATGTAAAAATAATTCTCTTGAAGAAAGCAAGAAAAATGTGTTACGTCCATGAATAATGATTGCAAACAGTATTTAGAGCCTGGAAGCAGAGCTAGTTTTGTATTTCTTGTATCCTGAGACAATATAGACCATGATTTATATTTATAGCTATGTTCTATATATGGGCTACTTTTGCAAAATTGACTCTCAGAATTAATTCCCTTACATTATCTTTTGCTTCTGGATTTTCCTTAATGAAAATGTTAACCCAACAAACTGTAACTGTTTTTGTTTAGTTGGCAAAGATAAATCAGAATTTAAAAGCCTTTCCAACTGACCTTAAAATGTTGAAAGATCAGTTGTTTGTTATACCAAGTCCAACCTTAGAATAATTGGCTTATTTTAATTGATTTATTTCTTTTAAGCTTCTCAATAATATGAAATAAAATGAGATTTTGCATTTTGTTTTAAATCCCAGAGAACATTTACAATGTATCAATTCATTTCATTTGTTATTTCATTGACACTTGTCTGATATCTATGATTTGAGTTCTAACATTTCTTGAGAAGACATTCCTGCTGCCAGAATGAGCTTCATCATTTGCAAATTCTCCCTCCTCTTTGTGTCATCTTCTCTTCTTCTTATGATAGAAGGTGTTGAAGCCACAGGAACCTTGGGAGGAAGTGATCATGCAATATTGGAATTCAACATTATGGAAGCACAAGCAATAGAGAACACAGTCAAACTAGAGTCGGACTTTAAGAGAGCTAATTTCAATAAACTTAGAGAGGGCTTGGGAAGGATTGCATGGATGAGAATCCTCAAGGGGAAAACAACTCAAGAAGCTTGGGAAATTTTGAAAAGTGAAATAATAAAAGCCCAGTCTAGCACAATACTAACAAAGAGGAAAAATAATAGCTCTCAAAAGAAACCAGCATGGCTGCATAAAGAACTCTCTGATAAATTGAAAGATAAAAAGGACAAGTATAGAAAGTGGAAAGAGGGGCACATAACTAAGTTAGAATATCAGCAAATAGCCCGAGCCTGCAAAGATGAAGTGAGGAAAGCTAAGGCTCAAAATGAACTAAGGCTTGCGACCAAAGTCAAAAATAACAAAAAAAGCTTCTTTCAACATGTAAAAAACAAGGAAAAAGTGAAGGAAATGATTGGTCCATTAGTGGGAAAAGTGGCAAGAAGGTGACAAGCAACAGGGAGAAAGCAGAACTATTTAACTCGGTTTTTGCATCTGTATTTACACAAAGGGAAAAAACAGACCAACCTATCAAAAATAGTGCTATAAAAAACAGAATAGAAACATAAGTTAAGATAGGGAAGAAAATGGTAAGTGAGCACCTGTCCAGCCTAGACGAGTTCAAATCACCAGGACCAGATGGATTACACCCCAAGGTTCTCAAGGAACTAGCAGATGTGATCTCAGAACCACTGAACTATATTTTTCAAAGATCCTGGAGCACTGAGGAACTACCAGAGGACTGGAAAAGAGCTGATGTAGTTCCCATCTTCAAAAAAGGGAAAAAAATGGATCCAGGAAATTACAGACCTATCAGCCTGACCTCAATACCTGGGAAGATTCTGGAAAAGATAATCAAACAATGAATCAGCGAACACCTAGAGGCAAACAAAATCATTACTAAAAGCCAACATGGGTTTGTCAAAAACAGATCATGCCAGACAAATCTTATTGCATTCTTTGACCAAGTGACAAAATTAGTGGATCAGAGGAATACTGTGGATATAATTTACTTGGACTTCAGTAAGGCATTTGATAAAGCAGATCATAACCTACTACTTGATAAGATAGAAAAATGTGGGTTAGACAGCATCACCACCAGATGGATTCGTAGCTGGCTGATCGGCCATACTCAGCATGTGGTCCTCAATGGAACCGCATCTACATGGAGGGAAGTAAGTAGTGGGGTGCCCCAGGGCTCTGTTCTGGGCCCAGTGCTCTTCAACATCTTCATCAATGATTTGGATGAGGGGATAGATGGGGAACTCATCAAATTTGCAGACGACACCAAGCTGGCAGGAATAGCCAACACTCCAGAAGACAGGCTTAAGATACAGGAGGATCTTGACAGACTTGAACACTGGGCGCTATCTAATAAAATGAAATTCAATGGTGAAAAAAGTAAGGTTCTACATTTAGGCAAGAAAAACCAAATGTACAGGTATAGTATAGGTGGTACCTTGCTCAGTAGTAGTAACTGTGAGAGGGATCTTGGAGTTCTAGTGGACAATCACTTAAATGTGAGCCAGCAGTGTGCTGCAGCTGCCAAAAAAGCCAACACAGTGCTAGACTGCATTAACAGAGGGATAGAATCAAGATCACGTGAATATTAATACCACTTTACAATGCCTTGGTAAGGCCACACTTGGAATACTGCATCCAGTTTTGGTCACCACGATGTAAAAAAGATGTTGAGACTCTAGAAAGAGTGCAGAGAAGAGCAACAAAGATGATTAGGGGACAGGAGGCTAAAACATATAAGGAACGGTTGCTGGAATTGGGTATGTCTAGTTTAATGAAGAGAAGGATGAGGGGGGACATGATAGCAGTGTTCCAATATCTCAGGGGCTGCCACAAAGAAGAGGGAGTCAAGCTATTTTCCAAAGCGCCTGAAGGCAGAACAAGAAGCAACGGATGGAAACTAATCAAGTAGAGAAGCAACCTAGAACTAAGGAGAAACTTCCTGACAGTTAGAACAATTAACCAGTGGAACAACCTGCCTCCAGAAGCGGTGAATGCTCCAACACTGGAAGTTTTTAAGAAGAGACTGGACAGCCATTTGTCTGAAATGGTATAGGGTTTCCTGCCTGCGCAGGGGGTTGGACTAGATGACCTCCAAGGTCCCTTCCAACATTATTATTATTATTATTATTATTATTATTATTATTATTATTATTATTATTATTATTATTATTATTATTATTATTATTATTATTATTATTATTATTATTATTATTATTATTATTATTATTATTATTATTATATGTTTCCATCCTTTTGTTTCCCTTTTACTTAGTAGATTTGGACATATAAGAATAGTAACTTTTTTGTCTCAAGTTGTTCTCGATTTTACAATTTATCAGTTGTATTTTTGTCCTGGGGAAAAAAAACAATTCTTGCAGTTTGCTGTAACTGAGAATTTTTCGGTTTTCTTTTCTTTTTCTGCTTTGTAAAGTAAACAGAATTTAGGAAGAAGAATGTTTTCATTTTCTATAAATTAATATATTTTATACACTGAAGCCCTTATACACACAGTGCAGTAACAGATAATAAGTACACTCTTCATAGTAGGACTATGGGATCCCAGAGTTTGGAAGAAGTACTTCCTTTTTCTACTTTATGGGGTCTCTGCTGAATAAAAGAGTAGAACCTTTCCCATTGAGGATTAAGTTTTACTTTCAGGAGTAGATACTACTGTACTGATTTATTATTTATTATTATTTATTATGCAACTAATGTGTGCACAAGATACAAAATAACAAGCTATTTAAATGTTGGACAAATGGAAACAAATGGATCCATTTTACTTAGCAGGTTTTACATGGCTTTGAAAATGCAATCAATCAGTCCAAATACAAAAATCAATTCTAAATCCAAAATCTTGTGTACTAATTCAAAATATCATTGTACATGTGTAAATACATTTTTAAGTAGAAAACAAATATTACTTTACTAAGAACATACAAGCTTTACTTTGCTGCTAATTACAAATGGGAATCTAGTCCTTAAATTCAATGCCAATTAAGTAGTAGCAATACCTTTTAAATATATAATTAGCTTTGGATTATGCTCAATAGTGATTTAATTTTTATTTCAATGATATTTATAAATTTTGATTTTTTAAAAAAACATTTCACTTTTTAAAAAAAGATTCTTATTTGCTAATATAATGTGTTGTATCAGTAGCAACCAAAATAAGTAATAGGTTTCTTCAAAATAGGCTTTGTAATTGCAGTCTATTTGTCCATATTTCCTGCGGAGTGAAAAATATGTATGCAGCTTTTATTAAGGTGATGGAGAGTATTGAGTTGTATATGCCTAATACTATCTTACTATTTTATTTTATTTGGGTCTTTTGGCCAGAAATAAAAATATTATTACTATCTTACTTCAATAATTCTTTTCACTGCAAAAATCAATGTGCTATGTCTATAATTTTTGGTCTTCAACAGGCTTTTTTACAAAACTATGGAATATTACCAGCCTGTCAGTCTGAAACTGTCTGGAAAAAATGTAGTTATTTGGTTTTCGATGTCATATCTATATATGGCCTTAAACATGGTAGACAGAGCTAACACTGTCAGTGTGTGGCCATTTTAAAATATAGTTTTGTCTAATATTTTCTATTAGGCTGTGTTTTTAAGTAAGCAAATTATATTGAATACTTTCAGCATGGGATTCAGAATAAAAAGACATCCATATAGTCCATAAACATCAATACACTTTAATACCTATGTTATATAAAACATGCTTTATATATTCTTTATAGCATCATTTTAAATGTAAAATGAACTTCATCACTTGCAAATTCTCCCTTCTCTTTGAATGAACCCAAATTTTATTCATTCCCATAGGTTTATTTATTTTACCAGTGATAAATATTAAAAAATAATCATATATCCCTTTATGATGTATTTAATATAGGCCTGAAGAGATTGTTTGCATTATTTTTACTGTCAGACAGAATATATATAGCAAAACTGAAGATATGGGTGGGAAAGACTCCAAAATGGAACATTTTCTTTCACATATGCCTATGAGTTATACTGTGAGATTAAAAAATAAGCATTAATAAGATTTGTAGGCAAAGCACCAAATGTCAACTATTCTGGAAGCAATGCCTGAGCATTTCTTTATGATTAATATTAGTAATCTACCTATTAAATAGTGCATAAAGCAGAGCTTGCTGCCAGCATTTCAGATAGGTCAACGTAACTAGAGGCAACAGCTGTTTAGTTGGAATAAATGCAACAAAATGTGTGCTGCGAAATCTACTCCTTTCACTGTACAACAATTGTACCATCACTGTGTCTGTTGATCTGTGACAATCAAGGACCTGTTCTCTTGTGTATAAGAAACAAGGTTCGCCACTTTCCTAGTTGTCAAGCTGTTCTTTTCACAGCAAAGCTTCCTGAGTGAGCCAGGATATTTGCCAGCAAATTACTCCACAATCAATACACCATGTTGTAAGATATAGCATTCACAGTGTAATTACACACATTCTTAGTCAGAAGCAAGTCCCACTGAATAAGGAACTTAATCAAATGGATCTATAGCACCATAACTTTAGGGTCTGAAGAACTAGTTAAGAAAGTGCCCTTCAATTTACTTTTGTCAATTAGAAGTTTATCCAGAATCATCAATCTCTTTAGGTATGGCAATATGATTTTCAGGTTTACATGTCTGAAAAAGCAACAATAATTTGATTGCTAAATAAACAGAATCCTAATTTTTCAGATTTGTCAATTGCCTCTAAAATACATTGTCTGCAAATACATTCAAGTGTATATCAAGTATAAAATGTTACATACTTATTACTAAACAGATAATTATGCTCAGATTAAACTCAGAGAAGGACATGTTTTAGGAGAGTTTTAACTAAAAGGACTCCTGCAGTTTGGCGTGATGAAGCTATCTCCAAAATAAAAAGTCGCCACAGGGAAGTCTCTGTCCCCAATAATCAGAATCCTGCCTAACCACTTTTACCAGTGGCCACACAAAATTTCTCAAATGCTTATTATAAAACCATTTATACTTAATATTTCCCACAAAAATATTCTAGATGACAGGAGGGCAGCAAAGACTGTTTGCCTATCTTTATGCTCATCAACAAGAGGGAGACCTTCTGGCAACTCATTTATGGAATTAATTTAAAACCAGGTGAAGATCTTTCTATTTTCTTGTGCTTTTTAATTGACTTCTAATTCATATTTCAATTCATATTTTTTAAAGTTTTTGAACGACCACCTTGCTGCTGACAGTTTACATCAGGGGTGTCAAACTTGCAATGTCACGTGATGTGTCATGACATATCGTGACTTTTTTCCATTGCCGGCAATGGGGTGGGTGCGGTTTCACCATGACGCATCCGGCCTGCGGACCGGCAGTTTGACACTCCTGGTTTACATGTTGCTATTACATGTATTTGCAATTATTCATATACTCATATTGTGGCAAAGAAATTTGTACTTAGTTTGGGAAAAGCTGCTCAATACCATTTTTATTCCACACATGGCAGATCACAAACTATAGGGAACGATAAGGGCTTAGCTAATAATCCTTAGGATCATCCAATGCAGATTAGAGCCATACATAGAAAGGGAAATGCCAGATGTTCAGGTGGGTAATTAAGAAAGCCAAAGAATACCAGAAAATCAGTATGTGCTTAATTGACTACAGAAAGGCTATAGGTTTCTCTGTGACACTCTATGGATGTGAAAATTGAACTCTGAAGAAGCAAGATAAAAACAGACATGAATGTGGGAGTTGGAGAAAACTGTTCAGAAAACAAACAAAGAAACAAAAGGCTCAGAAAACAAATCAGCCCAATGTTTTCACTTGAAGCACAAATGATTGGGCCCAAATTATCATATTTTGGATACTCTATGCAAAGACCCAGTTGTTTTGAGAAGTTGATAATGCTAGAAAAAGTGGAAGTAGAAGAAAAGAACCACCAGCAGCAAAGTATATAGAGTCAGTTATAAGAGCAGTGAATGCCTAACTGAGAGATTTTAAAAACATGTTGAAGACAGATCATTTTAGAAAAAGTCTAGATCAGGGGTGTCAAACTTGCAACATCACGTGACGTGTCACGATGTATCATGACTTTTTTGCCATTGCTGGCAATGGGGTGGGCGCGGTTTTGCTATGATGCATCCGGCCCATGGGCTGGCAGTTTAACACCACTAGATGGTCGAATCAAGTCTATGATTTTAATCAGTCAAAAATAGGAGAAAAAGGTGATTGATAACCCAACAGAATGCTAATGGAATGGAATTGCCTGTGCTATGAGATAATACAAGTATACAGAATTAATTTCACTCAAATTGAATCCAGCAGCTAATTTGTATGTTTGCTTATTGTTTTTTTCTCATTCAATTGTATTTTTTTCTCGTAAACATAACCCATAAAGAAAACAGGAAACTATAATGCCAAACACTAGGAAAAAAAGATAATCTCATCCTTTTTGCTGTACCAAGATTTTTCTCATATTTTCCACACAACATCTGTTGCTTCTGCTGATATCAAATAAGATATGATCTGATTCATTATTTTTTCCTCTTATTTTCATTAGACCATGATATGTCAAGGATACTACATGCTTAATTATATAAAAAGTATTCTACAGTGAAATTTCAGAAAAAATAGATTATAAAGAATGTAAGCAATTAAAAAAAGACTACAATATTTCCAATTTAATATAAGTCAACTCAGTGTAAAAATATTTACTCATTTTCTAAAGATGTTATTTAAATTGAGAATTCATTAACCTTGACCTTGAAAGCTATTGCTCATGAATGCAACAAAGGCACTGAAATACATGAGCTATTTCCCATTAAAGAATAGTCTTTATTCAAATGTAACAATTAAACTGAATGAGATTTCACTGCATGTGGTCCCTCATATCTCCTTATTATCCCTGCTCTCACCCTTTCCCTTGTTTCTTCTTGCTTCTCTTGTACAATTCAGTTATCAGTCTCACTTCTTAATTTGCACAAGCTTTGCCCAATGTGAATGTCACTATAATTATTCCAGAGATTACTCTACACCAGGGGTTCCCAACCTCCGGTCCATGGACCAGTACCGGGCCGTGAAATGCCAGCAACTGGTCCACACAAACAAGCAAAGCCCCATCCGTGGGATGCAGGCAGTGGAAAAACCTTTCTCCATGGAACCAGTTCCTGGTGCTCAAAAGGTTGGGGACCTCTGCTCTAGGCAACTGGAATACATGACAGCATTGGAGGATGTGAACTATCAAAACCTGTATGTACTGTTCTAAAGCAGCATTATGGCTTCTCTTTGATTAGGTATTTTCAGAGAAAAACTTATGACCACTAAGGTAAAAATATCCTTTCTGGAAGAAGATCTATTTGCCTTTCTATAGGCAATGAATAAAAGCTTACAGCATCATTGCTAATGCAGTGCAAGAGATTTAATGGGTAATATTGTAATTCAACTAGTAACCTGCAGGCCATTTTTGGTGGGAAATTAAGTAAACATTGGTAACCTAAGCATATGATACAGTTAAGGCATGATTAAAAAGAAACATAAAGGAAAAATAAATCCACTAATATGCTCCCTGAAGCCACTGACATTATTCTTTTAAAGCACTCCAGGAAAAAAGTTGGTTGTCCATGTCAGGTAGACATTCTCTTTGGAGTGTTTCTGATGCTGTCTCATCGTTAATAAATCTGTGTTTATTCCTACTACTGAATTTAAAAATGCAACAATTTACCCTAAGAATTTATTTTGTAGAATGGGAATCTTAAAATCTTGCAAATAAGTAGTTGGTGTTAAATCTTAGTCACGATACAGGCAGACCTTTTCCAGGGTGGTTTTCAGGTCTTCCAGTGGTGCAGCCATCACTACTGCAATTGACTCTATCCATGTTGCTACTGGCCACTCACGTCTTCTTTCCTATTTTTCTCAACATCATAAATTTCTCAAGAGGCTAGATTTTTGTATAATGTGTCCAAATATGATATATTTGCATTTGTCATTTAAACATGTATTTTCTATATCTGTGGGCGTTTAAAAGCCTTTCCAGCTGCAACACAGTAAGAATTAATAATTTCAAGGAAAATGTGAAGCCCAATACTGCATTGGCATGACTGTTTACAAGTGGCAATGAAGTTGTCCTCAATGAGGCCAGGCTCCCTGAATTTGTTCACTCCTTATTGACTGCTCCTTGGAAGATTATTATTGCCAATTTTGAGCAGAATTACTCCAAAGCTGCCTTATCTGAAAATAAAAAAACATAATTAGCAGATTTACTCAGGGGTCTGCTATTGAAAAAAAGTGAAAAGGCTAGCAGCTGAATGAAAGATGCCTTTTAAAGGAAGTACTGTAGATTCAGTTGTATATTCACATCCTTGCATACACAAAAATCATTTTTAAAAAGTTTCATGTTCTTCTAAAGCAAATGATGAAAGGGGAAAAATAGATATGGAAGCTCCCTGATAAAATATGAAACAGAAGGGGTTCATTTTATTATTTTTATAATAAAAATAATAATTAATTAGCAGATAGTATAATAGTTCTATGATCAACTAGATGGGGAAACATGGCTATGTTTTTTATTTCTAAGATAAACTTTGCTCTTTTAATATCTTTTGAATATCAGTGTTACACTCAGCTCATTTTTCTAGTCTATCAAGATCGTTTTGAATTTTGTTGTTATTAGGGCAGGAGTCCCCAACCCCCAGTCCATGGACAAAGCCAGCAAACAAGCAAAGCCCCATCCATGGGATGCAGGCAGCATGCAAAACCACGCCTCCTCCGGTTTGTGGAAAAACCTTTTTCCATGGAACAGTCCCTGGTGCCCAAAAGGTTGGGGGCCGCTGTATTAGGGCATAGGCTATGCTACCAGTTTTATACCATCAAAAGTTTAATACACATGCAATGCTGCGACAGATTCAAATGACAATTGTCTTAAATCATGATGAGATTAAAAACAACTTTGATAACATAAATGAACATATCTCTAACCTAAACTCACAATTAAACAATGCTAAAAAAATGACGATAAAGAATGAACAAATAAATCAGACAATTGAATACAAATCAGAAGAAAATGACTTAAATATGGAAGCTACAAATGAAGAGAATTATAACTTGATAAAAACAAAAGAAAATCCTCAAAATTTTGTTACAACAAAGGAAATCAAAAAGATGTCTTATCTTCCAGGACTTCAAAATAAACTTGAGGACAAAAAAGAAGATTTAACAAAATGGATTAAAAAGCTGTCAGGAGAATCATTAAAGCGTGGGAGACAAAAAATGAATATTCTACTTAATTTGTCTTTTTTATCTCCAACAATATCTACAAAAATACAACCTGGCAAGCTAAACCTACTGATTTGGAAAGCGACCTGGCAAAAGAAGATTAGAATTAGATTTAAGAGATGTGATTCAACCTACCAGATGGAATACTATATGACAGTGGTGGCGAACCTATGGCACACGTGCCAGAGGTGGCACTCAGAGCCCTCTCTGTGGGCACGTGCGCCATGCCCCAGAGATGGCAACTGTTCCTCTTCAACCAGCCGCTCGCTAACTCGCTGAGATCCCTGTGGCCAGATGCATCCCGGCACGGCTGGTTTCCCTCCCCCCGTCCCATCCTGTCCCGTCCCTCCTGACCTCACATGCTCTCCTTTTCCCGGGCATGACCCACTGCATCGCCTCCTCAGCTGTCGGCTGGCCATCCAGCTCAGAGGCGGTTTCTTTGAACTGCTGGCAGCGGGCTGCAGAGCCCCAGAGTGCGCCGGTCGAGGGGCCGGCAGGCTGTGGCTGCTGACGGACACCGTCGGCCCCCATGCGCTCGCTGGCCTCTGTGTGTGGGGGCCGATGGTGTCAGGCAGCAGCCGCCCTGGCCTTTGCCTTGCCCCATGGCAATGGCACCCCTGCCCTGCCTCGCCTCGCCTCACCCCGCAGGACAAGCCTCCTGCCTACCACCGCACCTGCCAGAGACCCCCTGGATCTCCCCCAACCCTGCCCACCCCCCCACAGGCGTCCCTCCCCATGAGCAACATTGAGGTGACCACACCCACCTTGGCCACACCCACCCAGTCTGCCATGACCACCACAGCCACGCCCATCCAGTGGGCCACACCCACCCGGCACCCGGCGATAAATAAGTGGGTTTTGGGTTGCAGTTTGGGTACTCAGTCTCTAAAAGGTTCGCCATCACTGCTATATGACTAAACACCTGTTTGAATACGGTTAAAAAATATAAAGCTTGGATATATAGAGGCCGTATAGTAAGACAAAGTTCCAGAATCATTGTAGGTACCTTGCAAAGAATGCAGTTGCCAGAATCCTGAACAGATTTCTAAAAACATGGTTTGGCTAGCTGGCTTAATAAATTGTGTGACTAAATTCTATGATTAAATGCTTGTTTGAACATGGTTAAAAGAATAGACAAAGCTTGGACATAAAGGGGCCCTATAGCAAGAGGGATAAGATATATAAGTAGTATAATACTTTTATAATATATGAAATGTAAAAATATTGAGATGGTGTATTTGAATGAAAAGTTTGGATATTCAAAGGTAATGAATTTTGAGAAAATTATGACTGATAAGAGTGGTTTAAATACTGAGGGGAAATTAAGCTTCAATAAGAATCTTGAAAACAGGACATATAATGACTTAATAAGATGACTTCTATAAATACAGTTGAAACATAAGCTGATTAGAAAAGATGTTATATGTTGATGTTATTGTTATATGTACAAATACTAGAAAAATGTTTATACCCAACTCTGTATGTATCGAAAGTATTAAGAATTATATTTGTTTAATGTAGACAAAAGGAGAATAGTACTGGAAAAAGAGGATCAAGGAAATATATTATCAACTAACATATTGATCAATTATAGAAATTAATTATTATTGTTTTTAACTATATGAACCCAGACAACACAATGTTCACTAAGCACTAAAGATTATTATTGTAAAAAATTAATAAAATATATTTAAAAAAATGTTTGAGCCACCTATATTCACTTTATTGTCATGTTATCTAGTCTACACTAGATTAGCTTGGCTCCAGGATGGAACAGAATGGTTTGTCATATGTTTTGCTGAATTAACATATATTATGCCTACAGTATAATTTAGTCACACAATTTATTAAACCAGCTAGCCAAACCATGTTTTTAGAAATCTGTTCAGGATTCTGGCAAGTGCATTCTTTGCAAGGTACCTACAATCACTCTGGAACTTTGTCAGTTCTCTTGGATTTCTCAAAGATACTACATAATGATTTAGCCAAATCATAGCTAATTTTATTCACTGTCTTGGGATGTAATTTATATTACTATAGAGATTTAAGCCCGACCAGTGCAAATAAATTTTATTTGGTTTTCTTTTAAGCTCAAACTGAAATCTGGCTCTTCTAACCAGTTCTTCCCTATCAATATGGGGTACACATATTCTCTAGTTGGAGAAGACTGAATCAAATACTACGTTTCCCCAAAAGTAAGACCTACCCCAAAAATAAGCTCTAGCTTGATTTTTGGGGGTGGGCCTAATATAAGCCCTACCCCAAAAATAAGCCCTAGTTTTGAGATGAGGCGCATGCCTAAAAATCAAACTATGCTGGGGTGGGGGGGTGGGGTGGAGCTGTCCCACGCACCCCACACCTGCTTATCGTTGCAGCCAGGCCTCCCATGGATTGACACTTGCCTCACCTTGGTGGCCCACTTCTTCTGCAGTGTCCCCCGGCCTGCATTTCGCAGTCAGAAGCTTTCCGGAAGATCTCTGCAGCCAAGAACCGAGCTATGGATTCGGAAAGGCCTCTGACTGCAAAATGCAAGCCAGAGCTCCATTCTCAGTTGCAGAATGAAGCTGCTCCTTCGGCTGCAGAAGTGGGCCGGCTGGGCTGTCGATGCCACTGCGAGGTGAGTAGAAAAGACACCTCCCGAAAATAAGACCTGGTGCCTCTTTTGGGGGAAAAAATAAATAAAATAAATAAGACCGGGTCTTATTTTTGGGGAAACATGGTACTTAAATGGTACTTAAATAATGCTGCAACTTTTTCTTTTTTTTTAAAATATGCCTGAAGAAGCAAATTTGTTCTTATCATCCTTCTCCATCCTCAATTTATTCTGTGGTTATTTATTGGTTTTAAAAGGCTGCTCAATTCCAGAATGATTCCAGGTGACTCATATAATTAAAATAAAGTAAAAGATAGAAGAAAATTGTTTAGAAAAATGAGACTTCCCCCTCCCCCCATTAATTCACCCAAAGTTAAAAGAAGTTGCAAGTTCTATTACTATAGCTGTTCTAATAAAAATAGCTTTTGTTGTTTGTTGTTTGCTTCCTATTCTGTTTTACCTTATAGGGCTAGCAGATTCCACAGGTGGCAACCAGCACCTTGAATTGCCCCTGAAAGCCAAATGATAACCAATGAAGCTAGTGGAGCAATGATGACACATACTGCATGAAGGTACACCTATTACTGCTCATACTACTGCCTTTTGGACTAGCTGTAGCTTCCAGGGAGCCTTCAAGGGTAGCCCACATACAGTGCATTTCAATAGTCTAGTCATGAAGTAACTAGTAGGTGAGCAACTGTCTGAAGCACTTCCCATGCCAGGAATGGGTACAATTGGCACATAAGCTGAATGTGTGCAAAAGTCTTTCTTTGCTTTAATTTTCCTGCCATCAAGCTTCAGTTTTTATGCCACTAAGTACCTATCAATATTCCACTAAGTACTTATCAGTGAGATTTTCCCCACTTTCTATATACATTTTTTTCCAAATTTGACCAGTTTTTATATAAATTAGCTGCTTCTGCTGCTGACTCTTTAGAACTATTCACAATTGTTTTTATTTCCTTTCTGGGAATTAGCTCCCCCATGAGGTCCTTTACTATTTGCCTCTCCTACAATGGAATCATATTTAATTTTATACTGACTTTACTTAAAAGAATTTTGTAAAATTTCAGTTGTATGCTTGTCCATATCCAACTTTAATACAATCTTTCTAGTATGTTTGGTTATTTAATATTGTTTTTGGTTTTATCATTGGTTCATTATTCTTTTCCGTTCTATATTTTACATTTTTCATTTAGCAAATATATAAAAAACATTAAAAAAAAAAAGCCCCAGAATTACATGGTCTCTTATTTCCCAAAATTCTCTCTATTTCCACTTTGTCTCTGAAGTTCCCTATTTTTAGGATTAAATCAGTGATGGCTGATCCTCTTGTGCCTTCCTCCACATTTTCAAGTGAGAAAGTTGTCAGCACACAAGTCAGGAATTTCCCATAAGGATCATGCTTGGCAGAGTTTGTCTTCCAACGGATGTCAGAATAATTAAATCACTCCATTAATGCTACTACATAACTCTTTTAAAAATCTGCAATTTGATTTTAGAAATCCACACCTTTTCCTTGGTAGTCATAGTAGAGGACACCAACAATGATGTTTTGTCTTCCTTATTTTATTTATGCTATCCTGAATTAGAGAATTATTATTATATTGCCTTTGTAATTCTATATGAGTATTTTGGGAACCTTAGGGCTAATTAAAAATGTGCTCTTACATCAAGAAAATTTGCTTTTCAAAGATAAATCTTCAGCAAAGCAATTTTTAAGTATATCAATCTGGAAAATACGTTGGTGGGAAAATAAAAGAGCTAGTCATCTTGGCTTGACTAATAAAAAGGAAAGACCAGAAAAGTTATAAATACATAAAAATGAAGAACTATATTTGTCATTGTAAAAAAAAGAGTTTGGGGTAACTTTGAATTTCAGTTTACTGTAACTTTAGATATAAGAAACCTTATAATGACATGAACTAATCTAGTGCCATAATTTTTCTTCCTAATTCTTAAAGGTTTTCTGATATATAAAAAAAGAGACATCTGCTTTATTTTCGTATTGTACTGAAATGTCTTTCTTGATTATTTATTGATGCAAGAAAGTGGGAGTGCTGTTATTGTTATATTTCTTTCCATCATGCTGCAGCTTTCTTGGCTATTCATGTATCTTGATTTAAACATGCCCCATAAGCATTTTGCATAGCTCTTTAAGTGAATAGCCCCATACTCCACCTAGAAGACCCTCAATAGCTTTTCTCTCTCTGAAAATATCACTCCAAGGTAGCATGAATACATATCATCTGAATACACAAGGGTTTTAAAATTGAGGAATCAACTTTATTAAAACACGAATATGAATTAATCAGCCAAGTTTCTAGACATATTCAGAAAAGGGGGTTGCAAAACTCCTTCAGGCTCACCCCAGTGATGGATCAATTTGCAAATCTCATGCAGATATTTGGGGGGCAGTCTAGGCCTTCTGATAGCTCTTTTATGTCTGATTAATATAGAACATCTAAATATGCTTATATTTGCAGGGTTCTTCTATATAATACATGTTTGTGAAAGATATTCTTCAAAATTATCTCTATGATGTACCCCAATACTTGCTCCTAAAGAGTAGAAAGGAATATCAGAAAAGATGATTGACTGAGAATCACCTGGATATTTCAAACAAGGCAGTTTGCCATATTGAAGCAGAACAATGAACTTTTGCCAAGTCACCAAAATGAATTGGCCATAATCTATACAGACCTATGTATCTTTTTCTCCATGTAACTAGCTTCCTTCATTATATTTATAGTTGGTTTCTTGCAACCCCTTCTCTCCGCTATATTTAAATATACTTTTCACACCCTTGGGCTTTAGAATCACAGTCAGTAGCATTTAAAGAACAGAAGTGCCAAAAGTACAACAGGGTCATATGCTAACAAAATCATGACTTTGTCTCTAGTTGCTGTCTGCTGGGGTTTTTATCCTGATTTGAATTGCCTATAGTTCCCTTCTGAAACCAGTAATCCTGATAGCATATAGAGGAGATAAATTATACTTGACCTCCAGAGTCGACAGTCTAAGGTCTACTGAACATGTTACCACCAGAGATGGGGGTTCTTACTAAGGTTGCAGTTGTATAGCCACTAAAATGGCTATACAACTCAGAGGGATTTACATGTTTAGGATTAAGAGAATATTTTCAGAGGGCAAATGTTCAAAATTAATTCTTTGTTACAGTTATTTAATTCTCTTATTTATCAATGGGGAACTGTTTAAAAAGCTGCTTACGAAGTTCTTGTAATGTTCTCAAATGTTTTGAGAATAATAAGCATTCCCATAAGCATTGGGAAGAGATTTTTTTAGACTATATTATACATGTGTACCCCATGTTAGGAGTAATGAATTGACAGCTTTTTCCCCAGTCAGGAGCTCACCATTTGAGGGCTTATAGATTCCTAAATTTTAAGCTAAAAAGACAAATTCTAAGTACTATAATCCCAACTCATGTTTAGGACACTGGTCTGGGGAAGGATGATCACACGTAACATGCTCTGAGCCAGAGTTTAAATGAAAAGTGTTCCATACCTTCTTAAATATGAGAAATGAGTGTAAATATTTATTCAACATGTGGGATTAATCCTGCAAGAAAAAAACATGAGGGGGAAATATCTATAGAAGTTCAAATATATTGCTTTCATAATCAAATACAATGGAAACAAATAAATTATTGTGAGAAGGAGCTGGTGCGACTTAATGTGTGTAGTTTCTTGAGTTTCAGAAATAAATGTGAGAAAGTATGTATCAATTGATTGTAAAACCTCATTTTTAATATATATATAATTTATATAAAACATTCTATAGATAACAAAATGTAACTTGAATTGTGAGATACATTAATAGCAGTCTGGGTGAGGGAGAAATGTGATGTACGAAATGGTTATTTGGTAGATCAAACCAACTGTCCTTCTAAATAACTGATAGCCTACCCAGCAGAGAGTTAGAAGGATTAAAAATGGAACTGTCTGTCAAATATGTAATCCACCCAATGAGTGGATCCCTTCCTCTTTTAATAGAAGAATTATTTCATTGGATACATCTGTGAAACAAAACTATGTTTGCTTTGAGAAGGATTATATGTCCCTCTACTACTTGTCATTCTGCTACTATTTTATATGTATATAAAATCAAGAATGAAATATTGGGTTGTAAGAATACATCAATATTTATAAGCAATATGAAATATATGTAAACATGCACATTGTAACAGTTCAGAGTTTCTTTGCTAGCTTAAACAAGAGACAAGGTCGGTATTTTTCCATTTAGTTAAAAAAAGAAAAGAAAAGACAGAAGTCTGGAAAGTAGTAATCAAGGCAGACATATTAGATGCCCTGAAGCTTTTATTCTTGTCCAAGTGATTTTCCCAGCACTTTTCTTTTAGCATTTAATTGGTGAAATTATCAAAGACTTCTTAACAAATGTTAATAAACAAAACAACATTGTAAAAATGAATCAGGATGCAGCATATAATTGTTGAAAGTCTGAAGCAATTTACAAATTATCTGAAAGATTTATTTGACTTTGACTGAGGTCTTTGAACATTTTCATCCTCATGCTTTTGTTTGTTCTCCATTAGATGTTTTTAAAGTTCATATGTATTCAAATATATTTACCATTATTGTTCACAGAAAACACACTAGTCTGGTAAAACAAAGTTCAGGAGTGATTATCCATTCATCTATTCCACTTAAATTCTGACCATTAAACAAGTCTACACTTTGGAAAATGTCTCATCACAAATTATCATCAACCTACACTTAGTGGAACTTATTTTCAAATGATGCTTAGAGTTGTGCTGTGCAGTATATTGGAGTAAAACTTTCAGGGTTCCTGAACACCGTTCTTTTTTTATGGTCTTTAGAAATCCTGCAGCCAAATTTCAATCATCAAGAAATATATTATGATTATGGACATTTTTACATAGGAAATTCTAGGATATGATCACACATAGTAATAAAATTTATGGTTTGACACATTTTACCTAAATAGGTAATCTTTATGTCCATTCATTTAGTGACCATTCAAAGTTATAACAGTGCTGAAAATGACCAATCTTCACACTTATGAGTATCCCAGCATTTCTGTGGTCATGTGATAAAAATTCAGGCGCTTGGCAACTGGCATGTATTTGTGACAACTGCAGCATCCTGAGGTCACATGAGCCCCATTGGTCACTTTTCCAGGGCACTTTTGGCAAACAAAGCCAATGGTAAAGACAGATTCACTTAATAAGCATGTGGTTCACTTAATGACTATACTGATTCACTTAATGACCATGGCAAAAAAGGTCATAAAATCGAGCACCACTTCTTGATCACATTGCTTAGCAATGGAAAGTCCTGTCCCAATTATGGAAATAAGTCAAGGACTACTTCTATCGATATGCAAAACTTGTTAAATGAACCATAAATATTGTAATGTTTTATTCTGTAATCGCTTTGTTATGTGTCATAACCCTGCAAGTAATCTAATATCTTACTTTTTCCCAAGTTAACATTGCATGTTACATTTCTGAAGCCCAATGACAGTCAAAGAACTATAAAGTAATAAATAACTGATAATTCACCAATCACAGAATATTTTTAGTTTCTCTTTTTGCTCTTCAGTCATTAGTACTGCATCTATAAAATAAAACTAGGATTGACTGATTTTTGCCATCAAATTGGTGTTGATTCCTAAGGACCACACAGATAGATTTTTCTCCAGGAATAAGACTCTCTAGTATTTATACATTCAAAAAGACAGCAGTAAGCCCTCTTTAGAAGAGAAATGAAGATAACCCCAGTGGATGGAACTGGTAAAATAAAAATGATAAGTCAACAAAACCCTGGAATTCCAAATAAATATAAAACCACATTTCCTTCCCTCCACATCAAATTACATATTCTAGCATTTGTAAGATCAGTAGAATTACTATTGAAGTAATTGACAATCTTTAGAATTGAGTAATTAAGAAAAACTCAAGTACAATTTAAAACTATGAAAGCCAAGCATCAAGGGGATCATTGTATCATAATTACTTACTCAGAACAACTTGTATGGGAAATGGTCCATTTTTCTTAATAAACCCATAAGAAATTGCAACATATTTAGACAAATGTTTTTGCATATTGCTTAATTAATGTAATAATTATCCTTTTTTATTTACAACTAAATATTGGATAAACCTCAAGATAGCAAAAGTAGTGGTATCTCTAATAGCGTTGTATCCAAAGTATTAACAAAATTACACTTTTTAGTATTTAGATAAATGCCATATTTCTTTGCATGTTGTTTTTTAGACATGAGGAAAAAATTCCCGAAGCTTTGAAAGTCTCCTCCAGTTGACCAGCGCATTGCATTAAAAAAAATATCCACATCTACAGTTATGCAGATTACTTTATACATAGAAAAACCCCAAATATTTGTTTAGGTACTACAGTACTGTACTATATTTACTCACTTAAGCTTGTTTAAGATGAAGCAGTCTTTATAAATGCCACAAGTACATGTAAGTCAAAGCATTATCCGAAAGGCTTTCTGTGTGCATTTCTAATTATGTTCTTCTGGATACAGACTAATACTCAAACCAAACAAATTGCTTGGAACACCAACAAGATCATTTTGTTTCATGTATAATTATGCATTAAGATAAATGAATACATAGATTTTTGAAAATAATATATTTGTACAATATATCAGACAAATATATCATGGACTTACAATATTTAAGCTGATGCTATGATTTCTGAAAAAGTCTTCTATCAAAAATAAAAAATACCTTAACTTTTATAGCAAAAATTAAAGATAATATTTTGAATGTTTTAATGTGATTATTAATTCTTTTTAATACATTGGGGTTTCCCCCCCCCAAAAAAATATTACATATAACTGAGTTTGTGCTTGAACTTCATTTTTCAAGCTATAAACATAGCACACTCCCAATAAAATAAATAAAGAGCATTTAAGAGGTTTCTTTAAATCCTTATTTTGTGATTATATAATCAAATGACTACCATTAACCTCCATATTATATTTACAGTCCTGCTATGCTAATCAGACCTATATGGATATTCTTCCATCATAACTCTAGCAACGCAACCCTTTCTACTTTTACATTACCCATCAGATCTCTAACTGTGCGAGATTCTAATATTTGTATTTACAAGTTATACTAGTGTCAAAAATTCTTCCATCCCAATGATTTTTCATCTACTATTAATTTTCATATTCTATATGCCAGATGTGTTAAACGGCATATTTTTATTTGTTTAATGGGAGGGAGGAGCCAGATTTTAATAAAAGACATAAAATTTCTAGTTTCAGAATAAGCCTTTAAAATTAGAATCCGCATATGTTGGCTTCAATTATTAATAAATAAATAAAAATAAATCTTTTTTAAAAAAAATTAAACCTTTTTTTAAAGGTACAACGTTATATTGTTTTGACTTAAAATATGATTACAGAAGCATTTCATTATTTTTCCCAAGTGCATTACAGGACAATCTTCAACCAAATGCCATTATCCTGCGCCCTATGACACCTTTTTCTCAACATTTTGTGTATTTGCTTTTTTTGTGTACAAATAGATTCTCAGAGAACTTACACTAAGATCAACCTTTGACTGATTTTAGAGGAAATGCCTCAATGAATTGTATATGGTAACTGATTCAAAGGATTTGTTTTATTTTCAAGGAACATATATTTTAAATATTCCAATATAAGAGAATACAGTAATATTTATAAAACTGGTATATAAGTCTTAGTATGTTACCTACAACTAAAAAAGAAGAACTGAGCAAGCATAAATATCTAAACATAAAATTAGGCACGGTTTAAACAATAAAGACTTATAAGAAACTTAAAAGCTTCAAATAAATATGCTGTGTTAAACTCTTTATCGTTTTTCATGCAACAGATTAACACATCTATCCTTCTGGAACAGATCCATTTTACTTATTTATAAGGGACATAGTATTTTTAGCCATTTCATATTCCTAAAGGTTTTGTTTTCTACACCGATTACAATAGAAAGCACACAAACATATGGGAAAAATGCTACATTAAGGAATGTTTTGGATATTTATATTGGTAATGTGATATTATATACTTCCTAACTCTATAAAGGTTTCTGTTGAATCAACCAAATTCCTCTATGTAATTTGGTTAGTAATATAGTTTAGATATAAAAATAACTATTTTAATTAAAACTACTCAAGACAAAGTAAGCATGCACAAAATCAGACTGATTGTTCTCAGTTTCAAAACACAATGCACAAATACAGGTAAGTTATAGATTATAGCACCCAAGTATGTAAAATGACTGTGCTGATTGGCTTTTAAACAAAACAGAGTATGTGGAAAAAATGGGGAAATTGCTGCTAAAATATACCACTAATCCAGATATAAGTAAATATTAAGGGAAGAAAAATTAACATTCCCCATGCTAAGCGGGTTTCTAATGGATAATATTGGTCTATAGTTTATGGTCAGACTTTTTTCCTGTTCATTTGTGATTCCACTGGAAAGCTTTTCACCTAAATTTATACAGGGACTTCTTTTTATCATTTTCCATCTGATAGAAATCACTCAGCTAGATTTAATAAATAGCAGTAGGAGTTCATATAAATGACAATGGACTAAAGATTGTTGAAAGATTCATTTTGTGTGTCTTTAATATATATATCATACTCCAGTATATGATTTTACACCTTTTAAATAAAACAAGAGGCATGGTATTCTTCAGGAAAACAGAAATCCTATTCTCAAAACTTTTGACTTGTTTCCTTCAACTTTTTTGTTCTAACAAGATGGGTAAACCTAAGTATACATTTTATTTCAAACCACACTATAGTAATGTACGGTGAATATACAATGTCAGCAAATCATAAATCACCCTGATGAAAAAAGTGCAAGAGGAACTCTGAAGAAAAAACAGGTTTTCAAGAATCTAAACATTACAAATCTTGTCCTATTCCTAAAAATATTTAATGGAAGATCTGTACCATGCATTTTTAAAAATCTCAAAACTGCCACTTCAGCCATGTACTATCATCACTGCAACAAAAGCCTTGCACACCCCGTGGGAATACTGCTGAAGAATAACATCTATATCTGCATCTCGCCAACAACCTTAGTAATCCAGAAAGATGCAGATAAATCCAGAGCTACAAACCATTGTGGAAAGGGGGGGGGGAATACCTGATTTTGGAAATTGTTGAATGTGCAAGTCTTTCTTAGCCGAATGATCATTTGCAGGGGAAGAAAAGTAAAGTCAGAAGACTGATGCTTGAAAACGAATTGCAATTAACTTCTTTATTGCGCACGCCCTATTTCCACCCTCTCCCCTTTGTGGCTCTCGGGAGAAAAGAACAAAAACAAATTCGAAGCCGATTCTTTCGGGAGCTAATTCTATCTGTCAGCTGAAGGTACGGTTTTGCGTACTGCTTTATTGGTAGTTTCCAGCTTCGGACTCTGTTTTGGCCCTTACCGTTGAATAGCAGGCAGGAATCCTCCTCCCTCTCCCCCGACGCCCCTTTTCTGCCCCCCTTTCCATTTCACCCTATGACACCCACCAGCTGACTTCTCCTCCAGAACAGAAAACCTAAGTGGGTAGAGGGCTTGTCGAAAGAGAGTGGGTGGAGATTGTCAGATATCCACCCAGCCCAGCGATTTCAAGTCAGCAGGCAGTGGGGAAACTGCTTTTCCAGTATTCGAGAAAGAAACATGTGCTCCCTTCACTGCCCTTTTGGGAGGCTACTTCAGTCTTCGCCCCTGGTTTTCTCGGTCTATTTCTCAAATTCGCTACATATTATTTATGTGGGTGCGTGTGTTTGTACGCGCCCGCGCGCACGCACATTTACTGCGCTCGCTTGCTCGCTGTCTCTCTCTCTCTCTCTCTCTCTCTCACACACACACACACACACATGCACAAACACAAGCGCACACACAGAGAGACACAAACGGGATCTAAAGCCCCGCCACAAGGCGAAGAAATTGCAACCGAGCGCATCTTGGTGTTTCCTTACCTGGCAACCGGGAGCAGGAGACGCTTGTCCTTCAGCGTTCCCGTCTGGGCGACGAGTAGGATTTGTCTTGTTCTGCGCGGCTCTCCTGGGGTGAGAGACTTCAGGGATAACCACACTCTCCTCCAAAAAGAGAGGGGGGGGGAGACGCGAAAAGTGTAGAGCTGCGAGTAAGCTCTTCTCCGCGCCCCGAAAAGTCTGTGCACCCCCCCTCCCTCCCCTGCTCTTTGCGAGCTGGCTTTGTATGTTGGGGGTGAAGTTTCGGCTGCTGCTGGCTTGATAGCTAAGAGGAGGGGGGAAGAGAGAGAGAGAAAGAGAGAGAGAGAGAGAACGCGAGAGCCAATTGGGGGGGGGCAGAGTGTAGTCAGAGCATCACCGCTCTGCAGCTTCTCCAGGAATCCCTCCACGGAGAGGCAGAGCATCCTCGCCTTTCCCTGACGGTCCGATTGGCTGACAGGCGGAGTCGGTGTCTCCAGCAGCCAATCAGCCGCCTGGGATTACAGGTGGGCGTTGCTGAGGTACCATCGCCGACCTCACGGCTGCGTTGCCTTCCGTAATCTCGCTTCGCTCAACCATCCGCTTATCCACCCATCTAAACCCTTCTCTGCCACTCCGGACTGTTCAGGGAAGAGGGGGCTGGGAAGGGAGTTCCCTCGAATGACAATCAAGGACATCAAATCAGTCTTTGCAACTGACAAAGTGGCTGTGTTTCCGCCCCCTCCTTTTCTCCACCCGAAGCTCTGCAATGCAAAGCCAGTCACCCGGGTGACCTGATTCTCTCCACGCCCCCCTCCCTCTCTCTTTCGCCTTCTCTTTTTCCCCCGTCGAAATATCGGGCAATTTATAGTATGGCATTTTCAAAGCAACAAAAGAAGAATCAGAAAGAGGGAATCAGCAGCTCGTTGGGCGGCGCATATGTGTGTATGGCCGGCGCGAGCGATTAAAACGACATAGAATAAAAAGGAAAACAAAACCTGCCTCATCTCTTTAAGCGCACTTGAATCAGATAACCTTTCTCGAGCTTCGGGTGTGTGTTTCTGTGTGTACGGGTAAAATATGGCAGGTAAGGGGTGGGGGGAGCCTCACTTTCCTTCACACAATGAGTTACTCCCTCCCGGGCCGGACGTGGGATTTTAAATCCCACACTGATAAGCTCTTTGCAGAGGCAAGTGAAATTAATCTCAATGTGAATTTTATGGACTCTTATCACTGTTATAACAAAATAGAAACATCAATTTGCAGAGATTCTTTATAGCTTTCGTTCATTATGAACTGATATTGTAATTGCTTCGTAAAAGGTAATTCTCAGCACACTTCTTCCGGTTTTGGTTACAAACGAGGTTATCAAAAGCTCCAAGATACATAAAAGTAAAATTCTTATTTCAAAAAAGACTGAAGCATGTGAAAATGGTTGTGTTATGCCACATAACATCCACGTGGCATCTTGAAGATCTGAACTCAAGCGGTAGCCTCATTTCCTTCTACACCTAGTTCTTATCTGTACAGATACCCTTATCAGTCAACCTCAGAAAACAACCGTGATGGTTTTATATATTTGGTCACAGAGTTTATTAAAAATAAAGAATAACTAATGTTTTGTTTCTAGAACTGACAATCAAATGTTGAATTCCACAATCAAAAATATATCCCACAGCATAGCCCATTAGTATGTATGCTGTTTAGTTTAAGGCACAGCATGTCTCTGAGACAATTGGCACGATTTCTACTTGATAACTATTCTGCAAACCTTTTTTTCCATTGGATTAGATGCTGTCCTAACACTAATAGCAATTGACCAGCCAATTCTGTAATCTGTGATCCTCTAGACTTCCTGTAAATGTTTTTCTTAGATTTTGCTGCAAATACTGAGCTTAAATCTTAAAAGCAATGCTATTTCTTTTAATACAACCATTCTTAGTTCCAGTCTTTCTGATGAAATTATATGACTAATCCATTTATGATTCCTTTAAAACAAAAACAACGATCTTGAGATTTGGGGCTATGGAATTCCTTGCTACATTGTGTGATAGTTGAACTGCATCATTTAGAAGCATCTAAAGAAGGAATACAAAGTATATTTTAAAAGTTGAATATTGAATACTTTTAAGTCTAATTTCCTGAAATTGAAGTTTTTGCAAGAAGAAATATTTATCTGAGTATATGTGTGTGTGTGTGTGTGTGTGTGTATACTGTATGTATGTGTGTGTGTGTGTGTGTGTATACATACATACACATACACATACACATACACATACAGTATGTATCTTGCTTATGGACTTTGGCATTCTTAAAAAAATTGTGCTATATATATACTCTGTGTGTGTGTGTGTATCCATTTCAGTTGCATCACCCAGTACTGATATTACAATTGATAAAAATATATACTACACTTTGATTTGAACTAAAAGACCAAGGAGAAGATGGCATGGAAGAGAAGGCATGGAAGGAGCAAATCTCAGAGAAACCTTTTCTCCACTTTAACTGACAAGTTAATGATCAAATCCAGAACAGTCACAAAATTTTGTGCAATTTGCTGTTGCAGTTAGTTCAAAGGATTATATAACCACTTATAGCACAGCTCCCATACTTGACATTGTATGTCAGAATCTTAACCACTTTTATGTATAAACTTATTTTTTTATCATATATTTAGGATTCAACCATTTTAACACTATATCAGTTATTAGATTAGTGTTTAATATTTCAGTATTTAAACTGTTAAATAATTTTTGTAAATTTAGCGCTTAAATTATCTTCTCTTTTAAGTAACTCAGATCTTCTGCAAGATTTTATTTTTCATTCTTACATTTTTTAAACTCTTTTTCCATTCTGCAGTCTGCTTGTAAATCTTCAAGCATCTTTTTCTTGAGCTATTTATCATAAAATTGGATTTAAATATGATCACTGAATATAATCAAATTTTACATTTGTCAATATAAGATTGAAACAAAATTGGATCTACTTTCTCTTTCCAGTTTTGCCAAAAATGATATGTTTGTACTTAATGGAAGACCATATGTTTGTGGTCATAGCTTGCTCCCATATAGATAAGAGTTTTCAAACAGCCTTCAAGACATACATAAATATCTGAGATTAGCAGCATAACTAAAACAAATTTGACATCAATATCATCAAAGCCAATAGGATGTCGTGTTCTGTATGTTGCTGTATAAGTTATATGTAACCCATATAATAATTGGAGATCCACTTGCATGAAGGTAGATTTGTGCTGTTCTTGCACAATTACACAATACATCCCATATGTATATATTTATTTACTTTGTATGTTTTTATATGTATCCATTCATAAAAACTATGGGTGGCTAACAGGAAGTAGGAGATCCTTCAATAACATAAAAAAACCTGTCCTTATCACCAGATTTAATATCAAACTCAAAAAAAGAAATACACAAAACTATATATATAACATTCACTGGATTCAAGACTTCAGTCACAGCATGCCCTCTTCCTGTGTTTGATGGAATAGCCATATTTTAACAATTCTCCTGAAATGCAGAAGGGAAGAAGTGGATTAAATCTCTGTAGGAGAAAATTCTAAAATATGGGAATAGATGTTGAAAATGTACATTTCTGAGGTCCTGAAATTAATCTTGCACAGATGAGACCTTGGGAGAGTTGACCCTATCTGACTAGATCAGATACTTGGCCCATTTAGGAAAATGATGACAAATAATGATGTTTTATAAAAAAATACTAGAAGCAAATAAGCAAAGACATAAAGCAATTTGCACATTGTTTTTTGGGGCTGCTTTGCGAAGTCATACATTTACCTGATCCAGTTGTTATATCTTCAGTTCCCAAAATTCCCAGTCAAGGAGAACGCAAACAGCTAGACAACATCACATTGGGAAGGTTGCCCAATTCTGGAAACAGTGAGTTCTACAGTAGTCTCTCCTTAGGCACAAAGTCAGCTGGGTAACCTTGAGCCAGTCATTTTTTCTCTGCCCTAAGGAAGTGGCAACGGCAAACTTCTGAAAAAATATTTCCAAGAAAACTGCAGAGACATGTCCAGGCAATCTCCAAGAATCAGAAATGATTGAATGAAAGAAAAAAATGTCATGTTAATTGTTAATTCAGGAAATAGGTGACATATACCAAAAAGTTTCCTATCTTCTTGTATATACTGTAACTTAATGACTACGTTTAAACATTTGCAAGATATTTTCAGTGCAAGTAAGACAAAACCACTGCAAAATGATGTATGCCTTATGTCATAAAATGAAATCACTACGTTACTATATGTTCTAATTTTTTAATGGGAAACATTGCAGTCACTTTTTTATCATGTATTGATAAATTTTTATTGGAACTATGATGTTGAGTGGCAAACCACAGAATAAAGGATCCAATATCATTAAGATAGAAATTATAAATTAATTATAAATGTACGCAATTATAGAGAATTATAGATATAAACAAAAATATAGTGTTTGTTAACCTAATGATGTTTTCTAATATATTTATATCCTGTTTGATAGCAATAGTAGTATTATGACACATGCTGTGCTTCCAACAAGCATTATAAATATAGAATCTCTGCTTCAAACTATTGCCTTCTCCTCGGATAAAAATGTTTATTTTTAATTTCAGTATGTCTATATTTCATAATTATACATTTCTAGGTAGTTTATAAATCAAACTATAAAAGGGATAGCAACCATAAACATACTAATAGTGCTGAAAAAATCAATAGCCCTCTGACTATTGGTTAGGAAGTAAAACATATTACATCTCTTAGGTAAGATCAGTTAGGTAAGATCAAGAAAGCTAATCCAGGATAAATACAAAATCTTAGAAACTGTAAGAGGAATATCTCATTTTCATGTAATGAGTTAATTAAGATGGATAATTTGAGTGATTTGAAATGCTTCTTCCAATGTTTTTTCCACTGGGTTAAGTTTCTGTTTATAAATAAGCTGTGAACTGACTCATCCACTGTCTTGATTGTTTATATCTACTCTCTGTTTCCCAGCCCCCCATTTCTTTCCCAGCCTCCCACAGTCTCTCACTGCATAGATGTTAGGCTCTGAAAGCTTGTGGGGAAAAGCTGTGATTTCACTGTTGTCTGAAAGGTGACTGAAGTGAAGTCTGGATTCCAGAATGCTGTCAAAAGCAATACAGAAGCACTGTTTTGGGGCTTCTAGCCCTTTTTACCTCCTGAATTGAGGGAAACAGAGATCCTTTGAAGTGGAATGGATAGGCCTGTAATGATAAAAAAAAAACAGTATTGTGTTAGGATTGAAAGAAAGTACCAACAACAACATGTCTTTCTAGGGTATAGGCTTTGCCCTTTTTGCAAACTGAAAGTTGTAAAAGCAGTAAGTTTACATCTTTGTAAGATTCAGCCTATGAATTCTGTTGTCTGTCTTCATTTATTGGGCAATACATTTCCTGTCCAGACTAGTAAGGATAAAAGGATATGTAAAATATATCACTAGTGTTGTTGGCAGCTAAAATCTAAGTTTACTTATAGCAAACACATTTCCCTAGTGCACAGGTCGGCAACCTGCGGCTCCGGAGCCACATGTGGCTCTTTGAGCCTTCCCCTGCGGCTCCCAGCCTCCTCTGCCATTTGCAGAGAGAGACAGAGACAGAGCTTGCTTCTCTCTCTCTCTCTCTCTCTCTCTCTCTCTCTCTCTCTCTCTGTGTGTGTGTGTGTGTGTGTGTGTGTGTGTGTGTGTAAAAAGAGAGTAGCCTCACCCTGTTCCGAAGAGCCGACAAGCTTACTGGGTGGAGCTGCTTCCCTTTGCTGCGTCTCTGCAGGAAACAGGAAGCAGGAAGGGCAGGAGAGAGCTAGCTAGCCCAGCTATGCTGACTCAGGAATTCTGGGAGTTGAAGTCCATGAGTCATAAAAGAGCCAAGGTTGCCTACCCCTGAGCTTGTTGCAGAACAGCTTGAAGCCAGCTTGCCAGGTGAGCAGAAGATCAGAGAGAGGGAGAGAGAGGGGGGAGAGAGACAGAGAGAGAGAAGAGAGAGACAGAGAGAGAGACCCTTTTGACATCTAAAATGAAGATAACACTGCATATATCCTTTTTTATATATATTAAAATCAGTAAAGTAACAAGGGAGCCTGTGCATACACTTATATAACAGTTATAACAAGCTCGCTCGCTCGTGTTATTAGCACGCTATATGCACATGCCTTACTGTAACCGTTATAACTGTTATATAAGTGTATGCACAGGCTCCCTTGTTATTCAGCCCTTGCTCTGATGATGTCAACAGTTTGTTGACGAAAGCTTAGCAATAAAGAAGCCATTTTTTCATATATCCCAGAGCTCATTATTTTACTTTACTGATTTTAATGTCCACACCTGTGTGTGTGTATGTATGTATGTATGTATGTATGTATGTATGTATGTATATATATACATATATATACACACACACACACATATACATATATACATACACACACACACACACACACATATATATGTCTTTAATGACTGCAAATATATATATATATATACCTATAATAAAGGTAAAAAAGGATATATGCAGTGTTATCTTCATTTTAGATATCAAAAGGGTTTTGCGGCTCCCAGTGTTTTGTTTTCGGTGGGAAATGGGTCCAAGTGGCTCTTTGAGTGTATAGTGCATAGTGCATAGATACATAGATAGTGCATAGATACATGAGAATGCACAGAGTCCATGACAAACAGATATTTCCCTCAATAGGTGAATATATCTTTCTTTTGGTTCTATACGTCATTTGTTTTGTTTTGTTTTTGTTTTAAAAATATCTAGTTTTTCAGCAATCCTGTGGTGAATGTTCCAGGATTTTATTGATTCAGCAGCCTGGGGATATTCCCATTACTGTGTAAAATAGCAAATTGAAGGGGAAAAGGAAATGGAATGAAAATGAAGAAGAAACTGCATTGCACTGACTGAGCCAGCAGCAGTCATAAAAAACAACATTTGAAGCATAGCAGGAAAAGGTAGGCAAAGGTTGCCCTCCTTATGAGCTGGAGATGAATACAGGATGACGTGTACATTGCTCCCCTAGAGAAACAGTTAATGGCCCATATTTGTAGTGCAGCAGACTGATTCTGTGAATGAGCCCTGAAATTTAACCATAAAAATCTCAATGATCTAAGGTTCCTGAGTCCAAATTCTCAGAGATTGTTCAGTTTGGGAGTTAAGATCCCAAGCACTGGAATTCTTGAATCCTAACTTTTCTTTTAATCTGCCTGCAGATAAACAAGCAGAATGTAAATTTGTTTATTGCCTTACGCTGATTTTTTTTATGCCTGGAAAAATGTGGCCATGACAAACTACAAAATGTTTGTAGGCCACAATTTGCCACTACAAAATGTTCTATGCAGGGCTACCTTTGAAGACAATGCAGAAATAGTGCAAAATATAGCTATTACACATAAAACTCGGCTTTTGACCACAATTGACCCCAAAATTTCCATTGCTAAGCAAGGGAGCTGTTAAATGAGTTTTGCCCCACTTTATGAGTTTTCTTGCCACAGTTGCTAAGTGAATCACGGCAGTTGTTAAGTTACCAACATGGTTGTTAAGTGAATCTGACTTCTCCATTGATTTTGCGTGTCAGAAAATTACAAAAGGTGATCACATGATCCAGGACACTGCAACTGTCATAAATACATACTAGTTGCCAACTGTCTGAATATTGATCACATGACCAAAGGGATGCTGCAACAATTGTAAATGTGATAAACGATCATAAGTCTCTTTTTTCAGTGCCATTATAACTCCAAACAGTCACTTAATGAATAGTTATAAGTGGAGAACCACGTGTAGTAGTTTGGTAATTAACTTAAGCAATAAGAGTCATATATTGCCTGTATTTAAAGAACTGCAATGTTAGCTTCTTTTCAGATTCAGTTTTGAATGGTTATTTTAATCTTTAAAGCTCTGGATAGATTGGGATTGAAATATATTAGACAGAGGGGCAGTTTTCAATGCATTCTTAAGATACACTGAGAGCATACCTCTGAAAATTAGGCTTTTTAATTGAATTGAATATTTTGTATCCCAGTTTTCTCAGAGCAAGTCAGAGAAATAAATTATCCAAAAAAAAAACCCAAACCAAACCAAAAAACACTTCCCCACACACGTACATAGCTACTTTTTTGCCTGAAGTAACTAATTATAAGATTGTTGGGGTTAAGATTAAATAGGCTTGGAATATTTGTGTGGGGAAATGTATAATTCTTTTTCTTGGTGTGGCCATTTTAGGAAAAATGATCTGATTCTACTCCAAAGCTGTTGCTTGCCCCAAGGTGAACAAATTCTAATGCTTTGTTTTCTACACAGTTCTTAGACCTTCTGATGCTTATATTTAGTTTTATTTCACAGCTTGGGTGCCTGAAAGCTGAGATGCTTGCTTATCACATAACAGCAGTGTGATTAGCTTTCAGCTGAAGAAGAAAAATTGCAGTAGAGATAGTGCTCTTTTCTTTCTGGAGTTTAGACAAATTAATATTTATTCAAAGAATTAAAATGCAACATCGCTTCCCGCATCCCCCTCCTTCCCATTCCATTAATGAAAGTGTAAAGCCATTTTGTTTTCTTTAAGACTATCTCCAAAGAAATCTTTTGCCAAAAGTTCATACAATAAAACTGCAGGAAAAGGAGCAGAAAAGCCCCATCACATTTTAAAGTGATAAGCATTACTCTGTTAGCTGGAATTAATTTGAGCATGCTCCCTCCAAAGCATACTTTCATTATTGTATTCACAATTTAGATAGATTGATTTGGTCTGAAAATATGATGGGACGAATGTGACCGTGGAGAATCAAAGCCTGGAATATTTAGTTGTTTTTAATCTTTAAAATTTGCTGGCTATAAAAGTGCATTCATAGGCGTTTATCTACCCTTTACAAGTAAAAAGACAGGATATGAAATATATGACTTTTATTCAAGATTTGAATTAAGAAAGTAATACATGATGATATATTTATGTTTTTATAATGCTTTGCCTACCTCTAATTATGGAGTGGCTTAAAGACCTGGCTCTGCCTTCCTTTGGCTTGGGGCCCCAAAGGGGCTTCATACTGGGGATGGTTGATAGATTAATAACAGATCCCACCCCTTCCTCTTCTCATCATGCTCCCTTCCCATCTTTCTAGCTAGGTTGATTTTCTTTTATAATATTGCATTTATATTATTAGGTTTTATACAGTTTTATTTTTTTAACACTGTAAGCCACCCAGAGTTACCGTGTGATAACATGGGTGGTTAATAAATTTTACAAATAAATAAATAAAAATAAATTTATGTGGTATTCCACTTTAACCATTACCTAGGAATCAATCTTGCTAAGACATATGAGTAAAATTGATAGTAAAAACGCCTTAGCAGAAACAAATATAACTGTGCTATCCTTTATAACCTTGAGAGTTGCCCATATCATAAAAATATTGGTCACAGTTCAAGGAATCATTTAAAAGTTGTGTTATGTAGGTGACATAACCATTTCTTTGACAGCAAAACAGGTTTTTAAGGAATGGCATTCTCGCACTCATTAATTTTGCTTCTGCCATTTCCAAAAATCTGGGAACATTTTATATTTGGTCATTTTCACAGTACATCTTTGAACTGTAGGGAATCATTCTGAGATCTGATTCATGCATAATAGTAATCAAAAATTTATTTAGTCTAATTGTGCTTTGGTTGACCTCTGGAACAAATACCAGGCAATGAACCTTGATTTATATTTTGTGGTGAATCCTAGTTAAAAGCCACAGCTTAAAGTTGATTTAAATATATTAACTTTTTAAAAACTGTAACCAGGTCACCTTTATTTGAACCTGGAATTCAGGTTTATATATAATTTATTTATTTTTGTTTCATTCAAGTTTTTCACCAGTCATACAGAGGAAGAAAAGCAAATTATAAAAGGAAGATGCTATAAAAGGAAGATGTTCATGTGTTAAATCAAATTCTCTTGCTTTTACCTCCAGCCTCTCTCCTTGTTTTTCTTGGCTATGGTTTTTTTTCTGTGGGAATAATGCCCTTATAGCCCACGTGTAGGCTGCCATGCAGCTGTACCACGTATACTGAAGAAGGAACAAAGAAGAAACATGAGTAACCACCCCGTTGGAAATTCCTCCCAGTCACAAAGGCTTGTAAAATGTGCTCACTGTCACGTACTCATATGGTAATATGTAACCGCCCCTGCTTGCCTTCTGTAACCACCCATTTTTTCCTAAACACAATAAAAGAGGGTTCCGGAGTTAGCTCTGGGCGACTCATCCCAGACATGCTCTAGGCTCTCATCCCAAGAAGTCCTTGTGTCGTGTCGTTCATTCGCGGCCTTCATGAGAAGCCCACCGGACATTCGATAACTGGTGACCCCGACGTGATTGTCTCAAAGACGATACGTCCTTGGACCTCTCATTCTCATCGCCTGGAAGAGGCTTGTGCACACGATATCGTCCGAAGCAAGACGAATATCCCCTCATGAGTATGGGAGGAGGGTTTTCTAAATCGCAAGCGGCGCACTTGCAAGAACTTAGAGAACTAACCAAGTCCTCAATTGTGGTATTAAAAAACAATGGAAAATTACTCCCTATTTTGGCCAAATCTGACCTTGTTGAAATATTGTCCTATACTTGGAAACAATGTCCGGCGTATCCGGAAAAGGGCTCGCTCCAAGTGACCACGTGGAAAAAATTGGGTACCTATTTCCATGAAAGTCCAAGAGCCCCTGCAAAAATTCTGTCCACGTGGCGCGTAGTCCTTGAATGCCTCATTTTACATGAAAAAGGACTCGCAGATGCCACTTTGCCACCCGGAGAGTTGTCAGGACCTCCGCCTTATCAAAAAATGACTCAAAAGGATCCACCAGAGGCTTTTCCTGTCGGTTCTCTTAATTCCTCGCCTACCTCACTTGTACTACAGCCTGCTTCGGCTCCCCCTATTCCTTCAGCCCCTCACCCCCTGCTTTCTAATTCTACACCCCCAGAAACTAACCCTGTGACCGCTCCGCTTCCCTCCCCTATGGGTGCTCAGGCAATGGCACAAGCTCGGCAGCAGGGCGTTTTAGATGCCGATGAATTAGATCAATGTTCTCTTTGTCCTGTGGAGTACGTTCCGGATGGTACTGGCGGTGTACAGCCCCGCCTGGAACCACTCCCTATAAAATTAATCAGAGATTTGAAAACTGCTGCCTCAATGTACGGAATTCAAGCACCGTACGTCAAAGGCCTCATTCAAACTATATCAGGCTCCTTTTTCATGCTACCACAAGATTGGAAAGATCTGCTTCGCATGATCCTTACAGGTCCTCAATATGTGGTTTGGGAATCAGACTTCCGTAGGGAAGCCGACGTTACAGCCCGCCGTTTGGGTGGCGCAGTAACTGTCGACCATATTTTTGGCTCTGGTCAGCTTGCCAATATGGGAAACCAAGCCCAGCTCCCACAGCAGATTTTTGCCCATGTCAGCCTTGCTGCTCTCCGCGCTTTGGAAAAGGTTGACGATGTGTCGGGGACCCCTGTGGGCTCCTTTTCAAAAATACACCAAGGTTCAAATCAACCTTATGCCGACTTTATCGAGGACCTTCAAAAGGCCATCGAACGGCAAATTTCTAACCCTGCCGCCCGCTCCGAACTGCTTCTCAAACTTGCTTACGAAAATGCTAACGAAGATTGCAAGCGCATTCTTCAATCCATCGCTGCAAAACCTGACGCTTCCCTCTCTGAGTTTCTGAAAGCTTGTCGCATAGTAGGTACCAATGCCTATAACATGGAATCTCTTGCAATGGCGCTTCAGCAGAATACCAGACCTGCTGGTAACTGCTTTAATTGTGGTAAACCTGGCCATTTCAAAGCCCAATGTCGCGCCCCAGGGGGGGTGCCTCGTGCAAAAATCAACAAGGGGTGAGACCTAAAACGGTCTGCCCAAAATGTAAAAAGGGCTTCCATTGGGCTAACCAATGTCGATCAGGATCAAATCCTACTTCACAGTTGTAAAACTAGAAACAGGGCCAACAGCCAGCCCTACCCCAAAGGCTGTGCGACAACCACCGCCATTTTCTGCTTCTCTTCCACCTGCTATTGTTCTTAGTGCTGACGTGTCACTTGACGCGGACTTTCCTAACACGCCCTATGTGATCCCCGCCTTGCTCTCTGCCCTCCTCCCCTCTCTCACATCCGCTTTGCTACTTCCTCATGACTCACTCACCCTACGTGGCGCTTCATTTCCCCCTGCACTCTTGACATGCTCTATGGAACCTACAGTCTTGCTCCAAATTATTCCAAGCTACCCGATTTCAATAAAAAGGGGAGAAATATTAGCAAAACTAATAATCCTCCCACCGGAAGACCCCCCTACTCCCTCTGAAACCGCAGAACTTTTTGCAATTACAAAAACAATGCAACATAGCCGCCCTGCTATGGAATTCCATATTAAGGGTCGCCCTTTTTCTGGCATTTTAGATACCGGCGCAGATGTGTCTGTGATCCGCACTGCTGAGTGGCCTTCTGATTGGCCCACAGAACCCTCACCAGCAGTCCGCGGCGTGGGCGGTACTCAACTCGCAAAAATTAGCAAGGACTGGTTGCCGGCTACATCGCCTCAGACTTCCACGATTGCTCATTTTAAGCCAGTTGTCTTACCTCTTCATATAAATTTGTGGGGCCGTGACCTGCTCCACCAATTCGGCGCAAAATTAAGCTTGGAATAATTATGCCACCTCCATCACCTCTTCGCCTTTCTCTTAAATCTGACATTCCTGTCTGGATTGACCAATGGCCTTTAACTTCTGAAAAGGCCACTGCTCTACGCACTCTAGCGTCTGAACAACTTGCCCTAAAGCACATCGAACCCTCATTAAGCCCATATAACACCCCAGTTTTTGTTATAAAAAAGAAATCAGGCAAATGGCGTTTCCTACACGATTTACGTGCAGTAAATACTATTATACAACCAATGGGGGTGCTGCAATGCGGCCTCCCAAATCCAAATTTAATTCCAAAAGGCTTTGACCTTATGATCATAGACTTAAAGGATTGTTTTTTTTCTATCCCTCTTCACCCGGATGACATGCAGTTGTTTGCTTTTTCTGTACCTGTACTTAATATGTGTAAACCAACTTCTCGCTATCAATGGCGTGTCCTTCCTCAAGGCATGCTAAACAGCCCCACCATGTGTCAATTCTATGTAAATGCTATATTAGAGCCATACCGTGCCATGTTTCCTCACTTTCTTGTCTATCACTACATGGATGATATCCTTGTCGCTGCACCTGGCCCTGTGGGGACAGTCAGCCAAACACTGCCTGTTCTCACTATCATGTTAGCAGAAGGGGGACTTAACATAGCACCAGACAAGATACAGCAAAAGGAACCTTTTTCATATTTAGGTCACAAACTCCTTTCTTCTCACTCAACACCCATTTTTCCTCACATTTCTTTACAAGAGAATACCACATTAGTGCAGCTCCAACAATATCTAGGTACCATAAATTGGATAAGACCTTATCTTGGCATTTCCACCAGCCAATTGGCACCTCTTTTTTCTGCTCTTACTCAGGGAAAACAACCCTCAGGCATCATACGCCTTAATGTGCAACAGTTAGGTGTCTTGACACAAGTAGAACAAGCACTCCACACACGATGGGTGGACCGTTGCGCCCCTGATGAGCAACTACTTGTCATCATCATAAATACGCCAAAGATACCCACTGCACTTCTAGCACAAAACCCAAAGCCACTTCTTATACTAGAATGTCTTCACCTTCCACACACTCCTAGAAACACGATCAGCCCAAAACCTTTTCAATTTGCCTCTCATCTCAAAAGCTCGCCTTCGAGCGAAAGCCCTTGCAGGGATAGAACCTTCTGTCCTGTATGTACCATGCTCTCTCACCACATGGGAAACCATGTATTCTAACTCTGAAGCTTTGCAGCTCGCTCTCACTGAGTGGCCTGGAGAGATATCCTGCCACCCTCCTTCTGATCCTCGCATTCAGCTCCTAAAAAATATTCCTGTCTCATGGGACACCCAATTACAATGCTTTCCAATCCCACACGCTGTCACACTCTTTGCAGATGGCAGTAAACGATTTGGCGCTTGTGCCTGGTACCTCCATGACCAGTGGCACACAAAAGTCACTCCACCGCAACAGTCTGCTCAACGTGCGGAACTAGCCGCAGCCATTTTGGCTTTTCAAACGTTTCCTACCCAACCTCTAAATCTCATTCTTGATAGTCTTTATGTCACTCAAATTGTCTCCACTATTTTTCAATCATACCTCTCTCCCTCCCTAGACCCTGATCTAACTTCTTTATTTTCCACCCTACAAACTGTAATATCCAACAGGAAACATCCTTACTTTGTCGCACACATAAGAAGCCACCAGCCTTTTCCTGGCTTCTTGCAAAAGGGAAATGACATCGCAGACGCTGCGGCCTCTGCTACCTGCCTCATGTCTCTTTCTCCTGTCTCCCCTTGGGACAGTCATGCTTATTTCCATCAAAATAAAAAGGCGCTTGTGAAACAATTTGGCATAACCACTGCAGAAGCAACTGCTATTCTCCAGCAGTGTGCCACTTGCAGCAAGCAGGCTCACTCGCTCCCAATGGGGGTTAACCCCAGAGGAACCGAGTGCTGCCAAATCTGGCAAATGGATGTTACACAATATGCCCCATTTGCCCCATGGAAATATATTCATGTTTCCATAGACACCTTCTCTGGCTTTATCATTACTACCCCTCAACGGGGTGAAGTCACTAAGCATGTCATTAATCACTGTATTCGCTCATTTGCAACGTTGGGATGCCCAAAGGAACTAAAAACAGACAATGGCCCTGCTTACACAGGAACAGCTTTTGCTGACTTTTGTAATCAGTGGTCAATTATTCACAAATTTGGAATTCCATACAACTCCCAAGGTCAAGCCTTGGTTGAGTGCGCCAACCAGACGCTAAAACATGCGCTGGAAAAATATAATCAGACACAAGGGAAAATTCCCCCTAGCCTCCCAGCTTTGCAAAACAGGCTTAACCTGTGTTTATACACCATTAACTTCCTGAACCTGACGGGCACTCCTCCATCATCCGCAGCAACTCGTCACTTCTCTGCTTCTCCTGCTGCAGCAATATCCAGACCACTGGTGTACTTCAAACGACTTCCCGACCCCACCTGGAAAGGTCCTGCTGAACTCATCACCTGGGGACGGGGTTACGCCGCCATCCAAACCAACGGTGAGACTTTGTGGGTCCCTGGTCGACACATCCGTCCCTATCATTCAAAAACAAAAACAGAGGACCTTTCCCCATCTGACGTTAACAACTTGGGGAAGAGGGTACGCGGCTGTGGAATTTCGGAAAGAAGTCATTTGGGTCCCGGGCCGACTGGTGAGACCTTACCATGGCAAAACGAGTGATGTGCCTGGGTCTGGGACTGACACTGATAATGAAAGCCCTGATGTATCAGATGGATCTGAATCAAGGAATTCCTGAGCAGGGAGCATGGCAAGATAACATCTACATAGAAGACATTGGTCAACTGGCCGTGGCAATGAACAAGACAAATTGCTGGATGTGTATGCACATCCCACCACAAGGAAAACAAGGTTTGATGGTGCAAGCAGTCCCTTTGAATAACACCAGCTGGCTAACCTATGACAATACCACACAGCCCATTAAACAATTATCAAACAAGACAGGGGTGGTTCTAGCGATTGGTCATAGGTTGCAGGAAAAGGCAGAGATTTGTTTTGAATACAAACCTGGTGATAGCACAAACAGCACCAAATTAGGGGTTTATCCTTTTTGTAATAAAGTCATACAGATTACTTCCCAAATGACTCGTAACGGGACTAACCCCAATGGAACGGTTAAAATATTAAAGGAACAGATCCACAACTACACACAGTATCAATGCATATATCAGATGTATACCTGTAATACTGGAGTCCAATTTGGAGGAAGTTGCTCTCCACCATGCCCTGTTAACACCTCGGCCAATGACATGCCTAATAAGAAATGCGGACAATATAATGTTTCCAACAGCAAGGTCATGACATGTCGGTGAATTTCCTCTATAGTTAAGTTGATTAAGACATCAGATAACTCCACATTTCCTATCATTGATCATGGACTATGGTTTTTGTGTGGCCGACGAGCATATTCACATGTCCCACCAAGGTGGTCTGGCTGTTGTACCTTGGGATATGTATTACCATCTCTGCTGGTCTCTGACACCCTGCCTGTTGGACGTCTTCGCAATAAGAGGGAGGATGTTACGTCTCCATTGAATTTAAACTGGGGCGTTGCTATTGCTCGTGGGATGATACCACCACTAGGGATCGCTATAAACTATAGGGATTTGCATGCTTTAAATAATTGGACTGTTGTAATGTTTAATGATACTATCAATGCACTCAAATTAGTAAATAAGGAATTGACTGAGGTCAGAGAAGTAGTGCAAAATAGGTATGCCTTGGATTTTATGTTAGCTTCTAAAGGTGGCGTTTGTGCTTTAATTCATTCTCACTGTTGTGTCTATATACATGATTATTCACCTAATATCACTCAAACTGTTGAACATATGGAAACCATGGTGCAACGAAATCCATTGCAAGGTACCAGTACGTTCAACTTATGGGATCTTCTCACTTCCTGGCTTCCGGATACAGCCTGGTTTCGCACGCTTATCATGACAATTATAATCGTAATTGTACTGTGCTTTTGTTTTTGCTGCTGTTTGCAATGTTTTCCGAGTCTGTTACAGGCATGTTGGATGGCACTCCCTGCGCACAGAGATGAGCTGTTATTAACTGAAAAAATCTTCCGCGGAATCTGTGAGGAGCCTATTGAAAAAACAAAAACAGAGGAGATGTGGGAATAATGCCCTTATAGCCCACGTGTAGGCTGCCATGCAGCTGTACCACGTATACTGAAGAAGGAACAAAGAAGAAACATGAGTAACCACCCCGTTGGAAATTCCTCCCAGTCACAAAGGCTTGTAAAATGTGCTCACTGTCACGTACTCATATGGTAATATGTAACCGCCCCTGCTTGCCTTCTGTAACCACCCATTTTTTCCTAAACACAATAAAAGAGGGTTCCGGAGTTAGCTCTGGGCGACTCATCCCAGACATGCTCTAGGCTCTCATCTCAAGAAGTCCTTGTGTCGTGTCGTTCATTCGCGGCCTTCATGAGAAGCCCACCGGACATTCAATATTTTTCCCCTCGGCAAACAGGCAGAATTGGGAATTTGATCTTCCAACACAAACTTGTCCATAAAAAGCGAATGATACACACACTACACAAAATATAATCCCAATACAAATAGACATAAGAGACCAACTATAATCACAAATGCAAAAAAAAATGTACAACTCACCAAAATATTACATAGATTCTTAAAAAAAAAACTACCATGAAATGAAGGCTCTTTGAAAAGAAAGTCAATGAATAAAACACACAATATCTTTTTTAAAAATAATCCAGAAATACTCCCTCCCACTTTTTTCTTCCATTCATTTATGTCTGATGAATCTAGCTCTCACTTACCCACCATCAAAACAAAACAAGTAAAAAACCCGTAGTTTTCCTCACAAATATCAGTCACATGGACAAAACTCTCTTTGTTGCTTTTTTTTAAGATTGCAGACATATCATTATTAAGTAACATCATCAGTAAAGAAGTTTTGGAGACGTAAGGTTGGTTGGTTGGCAGATTTATATATACTTATTTTTTGTTTACTTTGCATGTGCTTGCTTGGGATAGTCTTGTGGTCAGATATAGTTTTGCAAATTATTGAACAAGTTGTTGGTAAACAATTTATTTAATATGACTAAAACCAAATTAGAATAACTATAATCATGCAATATGCCAACCCTAACCTATACAGTACATGCTTGCTACTGCTACAGATCAGTCTATTATTGCTATTAGTACATTGGACACCATTAGAATACTAGCAGAAAAAAGGAGAAAAAATACAAAAGAATTGATATTTGTTTGTTCAACAAATCTTAAAAATTTGTGCAGTAGGACTATGTGTAAATAGATTTCAAATGAACTTGAGAAACAACGTTTCAGAACTATTATGTGAGTTTCATGAGAGGGCAGGAATATGACTCTCAGTGTTTTTTCTGGTGTACTAAATATATATTTTGAAATGAACTCAGTTGGTCAATAAATTAAGATCCACTCCAAACATTCATTTTATTATTTTTTTAATGCATAACATATATGCTATCAAATAAGAGACATTTGATATTTTATGATGCAATTTAAACTTGCTTTCATCTCTCTATTCGTCTCAGACTTAAAGCTACTTTGGATTCATTTCTCTTCTTGAAGTAAACTTTCCTTTTGCTAAAACCTTTCTAGACAATATTCAAGAATGAACCATTCGGAAAAGATCAAATATACTTTACATTTAAAAAAGCCTGTAAGATGCAGCATTTCTTGGGAGCATATAGTACAAATAAATAATATGCTGTTAAGTGTGATTTTCATTTAATACATCCAAGACATATCAAAGCAGTGTATATATTCTTTTTAAAGAATTAAATAATGAATTTAAATAATTAAAATATAAAGCACATATTTGCAAAATTTAAACACTAAGATATAATATTCATGGATTTTTAAAAGTGAGCTGAAAATATATTGTGAAGACAGCATTCCACAGGCTACCAAAATGCAGGGCAGAGATCATTCCAGATAATGAACATGCTTCAAATATTTCCAAAGGACACAATGCATTTCAGAGGAAAAATGGAGAGCACATACCAGCTAGCCCTTTCATTGCTTTTGTTATTTTCCATACATAGAGAGAAACTCTATGCATATAGCTGCCCCTATATAATTTACATTTGTGTTTATATTATTTACATTCATCTATTCACATTTAACATTGGTATGACTTTCTTGGTGGTAGTATTTTCAAGTCAGTTTGACTTCTGTTGACTGTCTGCACAAATTTTTGCAATTTTCATGGCAAAATTTTTGTACATGGTTTGCCATTGTTTCCTTCCTTGGCCTGAGAGAAGATGACTGGACCAAAGTCACCCAGTTAGCTATGTATCTAAGACAGGACCAGAACTTACAGTCTCCCACTGTTTAGACTTGTGCCTTTAACAGCTACACCAAATTGGCTCTCTGATATGATAATACTGTATTATATGACTGGATATATGAGCTGGCACTGGATCTGGCCAGACGCGAGGCAACATGACATGAGGCGAGGCAAGGTGAGACTAGCCGAGGAGCTGGAAAAGCCACCAACCTGAGAGCTGCTAGTTAGCTGGTTAAAACTAATCTCCCCCCATTGGTGCACCAAGGATAGCCACACAAGTGCTGAACAGAATGAACTAGCAATTTAGGCTGTCAGGACTGCATTGTGTCTAGTGTTTGTAGATTGTAAGATTGTGAAAGGGATCTCCGAATCCTAGTGGACAGTCACTTAAATATGAGCCAGCAGTGTGCTGCAACTGCCAAAAAAGTCAACACAGTACTAGGCTGCATTAACAGAGGGATAGAATCAAGATCACGTGAAGTGTTAATGCCACTTTATAAGGCCTTGATAAGGCCACACTTGGAATACTGCATCCAGTTTTGGTCACCACAATATAAAAAAGATGTTGAGACTCTAGAAAGAGTGCAGAGAAGAGAACAAAGATGATTAGGGGACTGGAGGCTAAAACATGTAAAGAACAGTTGCTGGAATTGAGTATGTCTAGTTTAAGCTTACCGCAAGGAGGTTGAGGGGTTGGTGAACTGGTGTAAGGAAAACAGCCTAGTTTTAAATACCGGAAAAACCAAAGAGATCATTGTTGATTTCAGAAAAGGCAGGCACAGCCACACTTCTCTGTGCATAAATGATTCACCTGTGGAGATGGTTACTAGCATCAAATTCCTGGGTGTGCAACTAACGAGTAGGCTGACTTGGTCGCTCAACAGTGAGAAACTGGTGAAGCGGGCACAGCAGCACCTGCATTTTCTGCATCGCATGAGAAAAGCACATCTTCCTTCCCCTGTCCTGACCAGTTTCTACAGGGGGACGATCGAGAGCATCCTGTCATACAGCATCACAGTCTGGTTTGGAAGCATCACTGCTTCAGACAGGAAGGCGAGGCAGAGAGTGGTGAGAATGGCCGAAAAGATCATTGGCAGTTCCCTCCCTCCCATCCAGGACATAGCACAGAAGCGTTGCTTGAGCAGGGTCTGTAAGATTATCTGGGACACTACACATCCTCTTCATGACCTGTTTTCCTTGTTACCTTCTGGGAGGAGGCTTCGTGGTATCCGTAGCAGAACATCCAGATTCAGCCATAGTTTCATTCCATACAGCATTAACCTTGTGAACTCTCAAGCTTCCTCCTTCCGTTATATATTCAAGATGGTCAGTATTTAATATTTATTTGCTATGTATATGTAGGGATGTACATATGTTGTTCATAGTATGTTTAGGTGTGTATCATGTATGTGTTTCACTTTGAGAACGGGCAACTAAATTTCATTTTTGATGTGTGCCGTTGTGCCCACAGTAAAAAAATGACAATAAAGGTTATCTTATCTTAATGAAGAGAAGGACGAGGGGTGACATGATAGCAGTGTTCCAATATCTCAGGGGCTGCCACAAAGAAGAGGGAGTCAGGCTATTCTCCAAAGCACCTGAAGATAGGACAAGAGGAAATGGATGGAAACTAATCAAAGAGAGAAGCAACCTAGAACTAAGGAGAAATTTCTTGACAGTTAGAACAATTAATCAGTGGAACAACCTGTCTTCAGAAGTTGTGAATGCTTCAACACTGGAAGTTTTTAAGAAGAGACTGGACAACCATTTGTCTGAAATGGTATAGCCTGAGCAGGGGGTTGGAAAAGAAGACCTCCAAGGTCCCTACCAACTCTATTATTATTATTATTATTATTATTATTATTATTATTATTATTATTATTATTATTATTATTATTATTATTATTATTATTATTATTATTATTATTATTATTATTATTATTATTATTATTAGTAGTAGTAGTAGTAGTAGTAGTAGTAGTAGTAGTAGTAGTAGTAGTAGTAGTAGTAGTAGTATTTCCCTGACATTGTATGCCATATGCTAAATAAATAATAATTGATTTCAGTGGGACTATAGTATGAGTAACAGCCTAGAACATAATTGCTATCTCTTACGTATATTTTCCACCAGGAAGATCTGTACACCTTGTAAATATGAGAATATAACATGATCAATTCAGTTGTCATATATCAATTTAGTTTTGGAATTCAACATTACAGTTTAAAACTTCATATATTATTCCACCTATATATTCTGAATTCCAGAATTGCCACATAATGTTCTACCATTAACTTCCACATCCATCAGACAACAGGTTTGATTGAGGAAGATCTAGAGAATTGCAAAAATATTTGAAAGCAGCTAAAGTTGTATGGTAAATTATTTGAGAATAAAAAAAATACCTCAGAGTTTAGATTAAGTTAAAAACAGACCTGGTAATAAGTTGATCCTGACTTCCAAGCTTTAAAACCTCAGCTTGAATTGGTCATTTCTGATGAATAATTCATTTGCAAAGATCACTTTTTCCAAACTTATTTATTTTATTTATTTATTTTATTTGTTAAGGTCTCCCAATTCCAAAAAGACTCTGGATGGCTTAGAAAATGTCACATTTTGAATCTGTGTGCATGGGTATGCATGTATTTGCTTGCCCTTTATTCAAAGCCTTCAATTACATTTTCCATATTTGGGAATATGAAAAAAAGTTGTACAAAAGTCTGTTGAGTTGATACAATATCGAAAGCTACTGAGTCTCAAAAGAGAGAAACAGAAAATATATCAAATCTTATATTTATGTTATTTTTCTTATCCAAAGTGACTCATTGTTTAAAAAAGAAATGATCTATTTTTCATATCTGAACTTAAAAATAACTGGTACAAGAATTTCAAAATAGTAACTACTCTGTCCTTAAGAATAAGCCAAATGTCATTCACTGCCTTAATATATGCTGCTTAAGTTCTTATTATTTGCTAACCTAGTTGGCTACTAATCCAGTGATAATTCTGTTAGCACACAATCTTATTAACCCAGTCAGGAACTATCATTTTGGAGAATATAAGCAGTGTGTGTCTTACATTTTCCACTTCTCTACACTTCTGCCTGATTTTATCAGAGGTCTGGGTGCTCATAACATGAGGTTACTTAGACTCAAAATTGCTGTGGTACATTTTGGGACTAAAACTGACCTCTGATATTCCGGTACTAGAAGAATGCATACTGATATTCTAGATAAATGGCCTAGTTACATGTTATATGAATATATCTGCTGCTTATTTTTCTTTGGCATAACTGCAGTCACTGAATTTTATAATCCAGTTTTATAATGCTGTAACTGTTTTGTTATTATCATTTCCCATTGGGAATAATCATTAATGGCTACTGAAAGAAGTGAACTGGCAAAAGGAAATTGCATTTCCAGCAGCATAATTTTTTAAGAATGCCATTTTGATGATAGCTTTCTGTTGTGGGACTTTGTATGAGAAAGAAAAGTCATCTCTAAGCATTGACTTCTTAGGGAGAAAGATAAATGTTTTCAGAGTCAGTGAATCTTGTTTGTGCTCAGGAAAGTTGCTATATCAAAGAAATGGACCCAGCCCTAAGCATTCATTCAGCAAATGTGATTTGAATTCAGCAGGAGTTAATGTTAGGGGATGTGCTCTAAAAGTAAGCATAAACATAAACCAAGTGCTGAAAATATATTAAGTAATACGGTATCATAACATCTCATTTAAAAATAAAAGCCTCATAATATAGTTATCTTGGCTGCAGAATATTAACTAACCCAGCTATCAATGAATGTTAAGAGACATTTATTTTATTTGAAGAAAAAAAGTTAAAAAATATTAAAGACAGAAAAACCTCACTTTTACCGAAACTACTTCTGGAGGAGAGAGAAACAAGAAGGGGAGGGAGATAGAAGTTCCTTTTTGTGTCTCAAACACAAAACTCATGTAACTAATAATAAGACAATGAGAAACAGACACAGGGACAGTATATTGGTGATTGGGGTGACATATAAATTTAATAAATAAAATATGAATAGTTTTTGCCATTTGCTCTAATGGTCAAAATAGGTGCAACAAGAGGATGCAATCACCAACATTCAGCTTCTTCACACATCGTAAATGAATATGTGGAAAGGGCTTGTGGGGAAGGGGGAAGCTGGCAGTAGGGTGAGCTGGAAAGTCTATGGTACTAATTTTTCTTGAAGTCAGCTTTGATAGCTATCTAAAAGTTGCATGCTACAAAGCAGTGGTTCCCAACCTTTTCTATACCCTGCACCCCTAGAACGCTTCTGATATATTCTCGTACCCCTTACAAAAGTTCGAAATAATGGCAACGAAATATGCATATATACTATAATTTTGAAAACCCAAGTTTTCGCACCTCCTAGAATATCATCTCGCACCCCTGGTTGGGACCCCCTGCTATAAAGGCTAACAACCATGTGTAAATGCCAACATATAATCTCCAGACTTAATCATATAATCGCAGTGCTTTAAGGACCTTGGATGTCTTCTAGTCCAACTCTCTGCCCAAGATAAATTATTGTCCAATCTTTTCTTGAACATCTCCAGCAATGGAGCACCCACAATTCCAGGAGGCAGACTGTTCCATTGATTAATCCTTCTCACTGTCAGAAAATCCCTCCTTATTTTCAGGTTGGATCTCCCCCTAATGAGCTTCCACCCATTGTTTCTTGTCCTGCTCTAGGTGCTATAGAGAATAAATAGACTTACTTTCCCCTCTAACAGCCCTTCAAGTATTGGAAGACTGCTATCAGATCTTCCCTAAGCTTTCTCTTTGTTAGGCTAAACATAGCTAGTTCCCTTAGCCATTTATCATATGATTTAGCCTCCAAACCCCTTATCGTCTTTGTTGCTCTTCTCTGCATATTCTAAACTCAAAGTAAAATGTAAAAGGGCCTTTACAGATGACAACAATGTCTTGTCTTCCCCTCAACTATCCTTGAAGACCAGTACAAGTTACTTTGGGAAGCAATGCCCCCACAACTGGAAACACAGAAACAACATGTACATGTGTTTCTTTAGGGCCTGTACTATAGACATGTTCATAACTGTCTTATCTTATACCATTACTACATAAAACCCAAGGCTCAAAAGACATTTTTACACAACTCTGTTGATTTCAGATACCAATCCTGCTATGACATACAATGTTGCTAGGTCCTAGGAGCATTCAAAATCGGTTGGGTGATGACTTGTGCTTGGCATTCAGTTTTATAAACTAGATCTAATGAACACCTAATCTGCCATATTACAGTGCTTGTAATTTGATAGATTAAAACTTCCATATACTAACTTTTTTTTGTTCCCCTTTACTCATTTATTTTATTATATTTATTTATTTATTAATTATGAAATTTATTTGTTGCCCATTTTGTATCCAATGACTCTAGGCAGCTATATATTCATATTACACATTACACATTACACATTACACATATATATATAATGTATATATATTATGTAATATCCTTTCTTTTAGATTTTTGCTTTTGATATATAATTTTAGTTTTTATATTTTTATAGTTTTTATCATTTTTAGATTTTCATTTTCACTCTAGATTTTTATGCTTTTTAAAATGACTATACCCTAACTCAGTGGTGGCGAACCTATGGCACGGGTGCCAGAGGCGGCACTCGGAGCCCTTTGTGTGGGCACACATACCATCACCCCAGCCCCGCCTCCCCCTGGGGCCTCCTCCTCACCAGCAGCCTCCCTGGAGGAGAATCGCCCCCGGGTGCAGCCCACACGGAGCAGCGCAGCCAAGGACATAGCCGGGCAGCAGGGACATGACTCCGCCCTCGCACCCCATAGCGCGCAGATGATGCTGCAGGGTGTGGGCAGAGGGCGTGGCTGCCATGGTGCTGCAGGGCTGCCTGGGTGATCTGCTGTGGGCCATGGAGGCGGTACGTGCCCTGCGGGTGGGTGGGGCAGGGGGGGCGGAGCAGGCAGGGTGGGAGGCGGGGTGGGGGGGGCGGTTTTTGGGCACTCGGTCTCTAAAAGGTTCGCCATCACTGCCCTAACTTGTACTGTACACTGACGATAAAAATATCTGATTTGATTTAACAACATACATTTATATCTTGAGTTCTGAACCTTCATAAACTTAATCTAAGATTGCCAAATATCACCAGCATTTATAACATAGTCGTACACTGAAGACCTATCAGTTAAGAAATTATAGGGGTGGAAGTCATGCAAACTCTTATACATAGACACATAATATAATACAGCATTGGTATCTCTCTGCGCTGAGAACTTAAGGAAGATGGACTGTATACACCAGTCTGAGAGCTTCTAGATATCCTTTCTTGAGACCTCTAAGTTACAGGACCTTTGTGACTCCCAAAACTAATGCACTATATACTTAACTAAAGAGTGTATGTCCGTAAGTTCACTTCCTGGTTGAGTGTTTGAATCCTATAGAACTATATCTGGATATTCATGTCTGAAAAGTGCTATTAAAGGACAAAACTGGCCATTTATTTATCAAATTTATATAGCTGCCCATCCCACAAAAAATCACTCTAAGAGACATAAAACCACAATATTGAAAGAAATTGTCATAAAAACAGTCATTTTAAAAATATAGACAATCATTAATACTTTTTTAAAAAAATCATTAAAAATTAGAGAATGCCAATCACAACAAAGAGAGAAGTCATGCAGTGCCTCCTGCTGGTTAATATAGCTAGAACATTAGATAAGCAATTGACATATCCATTATACAAGCTGAACATATCTAGAATATACTCAAGCAATAATCAATCTAAATAAAGTATATTAAAGTATATCAACAACAACAAAACAACAACAACAACAATAATAATATATTTCAGAAGGGTTAAATTCTGAATTATACACAAATAAGAGTCACAGAGGACTATATATAGTTTATGCTGTATCCTTCAACCTTCTGTGATGTCTTTGTGGATAAAGCTATTTATTTATTTATTTATTTATTTATTTATTTATTTATTTATTTATTTATTTATTTATTTATTTATTTATTTATTTATTTATTTATTTATTTATTTATTTACTGCCCATCTTCCTTACAAGGGGACTCTTTATAATTTCTCCTGTATGAATTGACAACAACAGTTGAGGATAAGTAAATATTTTAAGAGCTTTCTTTACAAAAAAAATATAATGTTCACTTTTGCAAAAGACAAAAAAATAAGTCTATTAGATTTGGCTCCAAAAATCTAGAGATAGATACATAAAAGTGTTAATTCTTCGCTACTGTAATGCTTATCTGGTTTCTTATATCTTAGGCCTGGCACTCCTACAAAAGGTCTTATGAAAATGAGTGAAAGAAAATTCACGCCAGCTTTGGTCCAATATTAGTGAATAATAAATTTCATATGAATGCATATAATCTTGTAGGGAGGATGTGAATGTCTGGATGTTCAAGATACTGTTGAAAAAAAAAAGGAGATTAAAAGTGGATAGTACAGGAAGGGGAAACGATTAGGACATTCCAGGCTGAGAAGTAACTGCCTTGCCCCAAAATATCAGAAGGCAATTTTCAAATCACTTTGACATTTTTGCTAAGGAGAGTATATGTATGTTCACACATAGGTATCTATCCTTTTTAAAAAGAAATGTGTTGCTTTTAAGATCATTTTCAACTAGGCTGTCTGTGTAGCTTTATGTGTTATGTTTCTTTGATTTTTAATTTTTTGGTTTTGGTTTTGTGGGCCTCCAGATTCTATTGGGATTAGGTAGCTATAAGAAATTTGTATAAGTATAAATAAATATCCACAATGACACCAAGGGGATGAAACATTTGATAACACAATGCAAACTCTGCCCTTTTGCACTTGTATTACAATATTGGACAAAATATATAATAGGAAGACTTTGCATCATAACAAATCCTTGTCACTTGTTGCCCCTAGGTGTCTGCAGAATATCAGGAGTCAAGCTCAAACTGAGGGACACTCTTTTTCTTTAGCTTTAGGAACTAGCTAAATGTTTTAGTATGTTTAAAACGTAAAAAAACTAACTATATTCAGAAATAGGATCAGGTTAACTTAAATTTAGTGCAAATTTCCATCTTCAAGAGAAGCCTGGATAACCTTATTTGCTCCAATTTTGAAGTTCATTTAAGACTATCAGGTCAGAGTTGTAAAAGCCCAGATGTCCACTAGATAGCAGCAAAGAATCATAATTTTCTGTGGTATTTGAATTTTTGTAGCCAGGTCTCATAGCCCTACATTTTATAAAAACTTGTCAGTGTCTGGTATCAAAGACTGTATTTGTTTTTTTTTTTTGTTTGTTTAAGCAACATGCAGAGTCAGAGACCTTCTCTCCCAAAAGAATACCAGTATTTCTTTAAAATAAATCCCTTCAAGGCTGACTTCAGCAAGTAATATAAGTTATCAAACACATCAGCTGCACAAAATCTTTATGTCACCCAAAGTAGGCAGAAATCTGAAAGCCTGGAAAATAACAACATAAACAATTATCACCACTGTTATCTTAATGGTACCAGAACTGCTGGTTTAAATATATCACTTGTGATTTTTTTTCTTTTGAAGATACTGGTATTTAAATATTTCTTCCTTTGGTTGGGATAATTGAACTCTATCCATTTAGTTATTCCTTGGAGGTTTGGGGATCAATGATTTCATATAACAACTGCCAATTAAGAAAATACTTTGAATCAAATTTTAATTTTACAATATTCTAGTTAATAATGTCCATTAAAATATCCATTAAAAGTCAGTTGTGCTATTTCAACAGGAAATCGAGTAGAATGCCAATGGAATGCTTCCACTATATTAATGTTAGGTGACAACTAGCTAATTTCTTAAATAGATGCTGTTATTAAGAAGAGTAATGCATTTTTAATTTAAGAACAAGATTTCATTGATGAGTAGAAATATAATTATGTAAAGCACAGAACTATTTAGTGACAGCCAATGTCAGAGCATTTCTCTTGTCTGTGGTAGTTTTGAATATTTTCTAAAAAACTTTTTGTTAGAGAAAATAAATTAGATCATGTCATATTTTAAAATGTTTGTGCTGCATCTATCTATCTATCTATCTATCTATCTATCTATCTATCTATCTATCTATCTATCTATCTATCTATCTATCTATCTATCTATCTATCTATCTATCTATCTATCTATCTATCTATCTATCTATCTATCTATCTATCTATCTATCTATCTATCCATCCATCCCAAGGGTTTTCCCCAATCATCTTTTTTGAGTCCCTCCTTCTGTTATTGCTGGTTTTCCCCATCCTCATCATTTCAAGATTTAGAAAAGATGTGAACTAATTTCAATGATTTATTAAAATGTTTTCTTTTAAAACAATGTGTAAGGCAGAATTGTCTTGCTGAATAAGTGAGAATCTCACTCTTAATTTAAAAATTGCCACTCATTGTTACTTTAGAGTCAGAATAATCTGCAGAGGAAATATAAGGAAGAAATTAGTGCTCATTGTTGATTCTTTACTAGAAACGGGGCTTAAATTGCTTTATAAGATCATGTTTCCTTATATTTGTCCTCTTGTGTTGTGATCAAGATTTGAGCTTGATTATTTAAGGAGAGAGAGAGAGAGAGAGAGAGAGGGAAAAGGAACCAACTGCTAAACTAACAATATACACATGTGACACATATTCTAATATTAGCCAGCCATTTTCTTACAAGCTGGCAAGCAAGAAAAGTCTCACAGATATAGGTACCAAGAAGTAATACACAACATAACTATTTATTTATAAAATTTATATTTAAATTTATATTTAAATTTTATATTTTAATTATTTATTTGGAAAATTTATACAGCCGCCCACTCGCTCACAGCGGCTTGAGGCAGCTTACAAGGAATGCAAACACAATATAAAAAATAAAAATAAAAAAACACAATAATTCCACCACTATTCCTCCCGCGACAACATACAATCATATCAGCCATTTGATGGGCTTTGTCCCACTCTGGTATTCCAGGCCCACAGGCAAAAGCAAGTTTTCAGGGCCTTGACAAAGAGTGCTAAAATGGGGTCCAGTTTAATTTCTGCAGGGATGATATTCCAGAGACAGGGAGCTGCCACAGAGAAGGCTCTTTAAACATGCTGGAAAGGAACAGTCAGAGAATAACAGACAGTCTAGCTTTTATAACTTCATAACTTCATTCCCTGGTACACAGATAATAAAATCATATTTGCATTCTTTGGATTTGGGAAACAATAATTTCACTTAAAAGCCTGAAGATCACATTATTAATGTCTGTAAGTATCCTATATTTCAATGATGTATAAGATGTAGGTACTATATAATACTAATTTGATATTACCAATCCTAAATACATGTTCCAAAAGAAAGTTTTTTGTAGAAATTGGCTAATTTGAAAATGAAATGTATGATGCCTCAGCAAAGAGATAACCAGGCTAGAAACTGGAAGCTGCAAGTTCTAATCCTGTTTTAGCCATGAAAGCCAGTTGGGTGACTTTGGGCCAGTCATTTTCTCTAAGACCAACTCAACTCATAAGGTTATTGTGGGGAAAATAGGATGAGGAAGGAGTATTAGGCATGCTGACTGTCTTGAATTATTTATAAAAATAATAAAGGCAGGATAAAAAATAATGCAAATGAAATTGTAGATTTCTGATAAATTATTAAAATAAAATCTTATAAATATAATAAGAATATTCAGAACTGAAAAACTTTCTTAAATACTGTGCAGTTATATACCCTTAGGAAGATTACATAGTTCAGATGCTGTGGGTTGTGGAACAACAAAATAAATCAAGTTCAAAACCTCTGTGGACATCCCTGCCATTGCAACTTGGAAAAACAGTAAAAAAAAAAACATTAACAGTCACTAATAACTACTAGCATCATACTAATATTTAGCAAGAACACTCTATGTGACTTGAAGATTAGAATGGTTTTCATCAAGATATCAGTTTAAATATAAAAATATAAAGCTACCACAATGAAGAATATGCAATTGTACTGAGTTGTGCACTGGTGAGATGTGCATAGAAGACCAACTTAAACATCATTTTTAATATTGGTTTGTAAGATTATTCCATATGAAGCCGATTTAATGAGTTAATCTACCTTTCTGCAAAGTTCATGGTGCTTTCATTTGTGTGATACTGCAAAGTGATGTTAATAGTGTTGTCAACATTTCTGAACCTAAATGAATGATTATTTTTTATATTTTCCTTATGTGTCTGTGTACTTGATCATTCATTCTGTGTGCATGCCTGTATATGTAACACCAAATAAGAGAATTTAAAGTTTCAAGCTTTTAGTAAATAAAACCTTGGGGTGGTTGCTTAACTTTATGGAGCAGTCTAGGTTTTTTAGAAGCCATGCATATTATTCATTCAGCAAGCAAGCCTTTCCAGAACATAGATTAGCTCTTCAAATCATAATTTGGATGGATGGATGGATGGATGGATGGATGGATGGATGGATGGATGGATGGATGGATGGAAAGAGAGGGAGGGAGAGGGTGAGAGAGAGAGAGAGAGAGAGAGAGAGAGAGAGAGAGAGAGAGAGAGAGAGAGAGAGAGAGGGAGAATTTATAAATAATTATCTATTTTTGGCAAAGCTTTCTTTTCTCTTCCTGAACTCTAAACGCTACAGTCCCACTTATATTTTGCTTTCCTTATACTTCCTCTTAGTGCATAATGTTCAGCCAAATCTTCCCGCCTCTTGTAATCCTGTATCTCTCATTCCCCCACAAAAAAAGATCCTGCTTTGTTCGTGTGGATCTGGATTGGTCTTGTACAACCTGTCAAGTTGTCTCATGTTCCTTTGGCCTAGCTCCCTAAAATATTTTTTTCAGCATTATGATTTAGAGTAATAGATAATATATGACTCAGTATATCGTGATGGTTTTTGAGGACAGAAAGTGATGCAGAAGTTGAATGAATACAGTACTGTTAATATGAAGGAAATTTAGCTGTGTATTTTTTTCTTTTATAACATATTTTGGTTTTCTTTCACTTACCATGTCTTAATCTTTTTTTGTGTAATGCATAATGTGGCTTATACCTAAAAGGAATAACATGATGTGTATGTACTGTATATGTATGTATTAATAGATAATTCCACATATATCTATCTATCTATCTATCTATCTATCTATCTATCTATCTATCTATCTATCTATCTATCTATCTATCTATCTATCTATCTATCTATCTATCTATCTATCTATCTATCTATCTATCTATCTATCTATCTATCTATCTATCTATCTATCTATCATTTTAGCACAAATTGCAAAACATACAAAAAGTGTGCTGTCTCTTTCAATATGCCAGTACAATCGATTTAATATTGCTTTTCTATCTTTCCATACACATCACTGATGTATGGCTCTGACATTCGGTGCAATTCTCATCATTTGTAAAGGCCTGTACATTGTGCAATTGCACAGAATAAGGATCAAATGGAACCTCCACAAAAATGAAATACAAGACAACACAAGATAAGAAGCAGAGACCCCAGCACTAAGATGAACTGAATCATAGCAATTGATCAGTAAAAGAAATCACTATTGACAGCATTTAACAAGCAATGAACTGTAAAATTCATCTAAGATGGAGGAAGAAGTAAGTGAACTAAGCAGTGGATCTTTAATGAGGTATTAATGGGGCAGAAACTAATAGGAGACAATTGCTTAGTGATGCATAGTGATTCAACTAGTCTCAGGTGGCATGCCATGTTATTGCTCCTGCTTGTTGTAGCTGACTGTGTGTGTGAATTTTAGTCAGTTGAATTTCTTTGAGTTTTTATCTTCATTTACCAGTAAACATCTTAGGAGGATTTTAAAATCAGCATCAGTTTATCTGTTATAAAATGAAACATCTACTGCTTTTGTGAACACAGGAAAAAAAACTGAAGAAAGAAAGAAAAAGTTATACCCTTAAAAAAATTGAACTTTAAAAAGTGGGGAAGAATTTTTAAAATATTTATCATAGTGTTTTCCCTTAAAATGTTTAACTGGTGCCTTTTAAAACAATTCACATAAATTTCCATAGTGTTTTTGCAAGCCCATTTATGAAGGAAAAGAGTGTCCTATTCACCTTTATGTCACAACAAAACACTGGAGTGAGGTAGATGGATGAGGACAAGATTGTCTCTTGAAGTTTTGATGTTACTTGAGAAGCAGAAATAGGCGTGGGGGTAACAGATGGCTAGAAGTACAAATCTGCTGCATTAATAAGCTTTGGAATGTCAACCAGATGGTGGAAAAGCCAGTAGTCATCTCTCTTTCCATAAACATTTTAAGACACCAAAGAACCTCAAATCGACCTGTCTCTGTACCACAAACATCATTTTATACAAATTGTTTTATACTTTTAGTTGCAGCTATCATTTAAAAGGGAAGAGATCACTCTTGTATCAGGAGGTTGTGATTTTTATCCCACAAGAGATATAGCATTTATTCTGGCTCAACTTTGGTATAAGGTTAGAAAATCCAGGCTTGTGCCAGACTTTTCATTTAGACTTAAAAATAGATTCAGTCCACACAATTATTTCTCCCCCCTCCATTAACTTTAATGAACATAAGAGTAAAGAAGATTTTGAGAGCAATAAGAGACCAACCACTGAAATACAAAGATAAAGAACTTGTAATTCTCAAACAGATCCCGAAGAGAATAAGAGAAGCACGAAGAGAATATCAATTTTTGACAAGGAAACTGCTGAATAAAGGAGTGAATTTTAGATGGTTGGTCCCAGAAGGATTATTAATTTTTTGGGACTCGAGAAGATACAGATTGGATACCCCACTTAAAGCAGAGGAATTTTTTAATAATCATAGAACCTTTCTGGAAGAAGGCGATATTAGATCTAAAAAAACAGAGGAAGAAGCAGGAGCATCGAAACAAACAGAAGAGGAAGAACCTAAAAAGACCCAATCAGAAGAAGACGTAAGACCCAAGGATCAGAGACAGATAACATCTCCTAGAAGACTGAGATCTAAATACAACTAAAACTATGGAAGAAATTGAAATTTTTTCAAAAAATATAAATGGTCTTAACTCCCCATCAAAAAGGAGTAAAATATTTTATAGATTACAAAAATTAAAAATGGACATAATTTGTCTCCAAGAGACACATATAAAAAGACAACACTTTAGACTCCTAGAACAACCAAAAATAGGCAAACTTTATTTTTCATCGGCACTGCAAAAGAAAAGAGGGGTAGCTTTTTATATAAAAGAGAAGATGAATCCAAAACAAATTTATGCTGATGATGAAGGAAGACTATTAATGGTGGAAATTACATGGAACCAAAAACAAATTTTGATGATTGCGATATATGCCCCCAATGAGAAACAAGACCAATTTTTCCAGCAACTATATGATAAGTTAATGGAATCAAAACCTTTGTATTCTTGGAGACTTTAATGCGATAACTGATGAAAAACAGGATTATAAGAGCTACAAACAAGGGAAAAAAGGGGGAAATACCTTATCTAATTCTTTTCTAAAGATGAAAGACGAATTAGGTATACAAGATATATGGAGAGAAATGAATCCAGATAAAGCACAATATACATTTTATTCAAATAGGCATAAATCCTGGTCACGAATTGATATGATATGGACTTCTTATGATTTAAAGACTATGATACAGGAGATTGAAATAGAACCTAATATTTGGGCAGACCATAATCCAATTAGAATGACGTGGAAAGGAACTAGAAAGAAACTAAGATGGTGGCTGAACAAAGCGATATTGAAAGAAAAGGAATTTCTGCAATTAGCAACGAAAGAAATGGATTTTTTTTTTAAATAAATAAGAAAGAAGAAACTTCCATTCAAAATGTATGGGATACAGCGAAAGCTTATTTTAGGGGCGTGGCCATAACCTATGTTGCCAAAAAGAATAAAGAAAAGAAACAAACACAACTTAGATTGAAAGAACAACTTAGTAACTTGGAACTGGAGCTACGAAACGATCCACAAAAGAAAGAATTGAAGACACAAATGGAATTAATAAAACACAAATTAAATTTATTGGAAATGGACATAAGGGCACAACAGATTAAACGATGTAAACAGAATTTCTTTGAAAATGCCAATAAACCTGGAAGATGGCTGGCATATAAATTGAAAAAAGAAAGAGAAAAAAGACTGATAAGTAAACTACAAGATTCAAAAGGCCAATTGTACTGCCACAATGATGCAATTAAAAAAATTACTATAGCTTATTATGAGACACTTTATAAAACTGAGGTGGTTTCGAATGAGACAATACAGGAATATTTAAAAGAAGCGGATCTTCCAAAGGTACCAGAGAATATGCAATACATATTAAATGAGAATATAACAATGATGGAGATTACAGAGGCGATAAAAAAGCAAAAGAAGGATAAAACTCCGGGACCTGATGGTCTCCCTGCAGAATTTTATATAGCTTTACAAGACATTGTCAGTCCGATTTTGAAAGATCTTTGTAATGAAGCTTTTTCAGAGACAAAAATACCAAATTCATGGAAAGAAGCCAATATTTCTCTTATACCTAAAGAAGACACTGATTGTACACAAATTAAAAATTATAGACCAATATCCTTATTAAACGTGGATTATAAAATATTTACTACAATAATGGCAGAAAGAATGAAGAAATTTTTGACTGAATTCGTCCATTCAGACCAAAATGGCTTTTTACCAAAAAGGCAGATAAAGAATAATTTAAGGATTATTTTAAATGTGTTGGAATATTATGAAAACCATCCAGGGAAACAGTTGGCGCTTATATTTCTTGACGCGCAAAAAGCTTTTGATAATCTTAATTGGCAATTTTTGTTTCAACAGTTGAAGGAGATGGACTTTGGCGGAAATTTTATAAATGCAATTCAAGCAATTTATAATAAACAATCAGCAAGGATACTTATAAATGGAGATTACACAGACAGCTTTGAAATCAAAAAAGGCACAAGACAGGGATGTCCATTGTCCCCTTTTTATTCATTTTTACATTGGAAGTGTTGGCTAGAAATATTAGGCGAGATATTGAGATTAAAGGATTGGAGATAAAAGATCAAAAATATAAACTACAGGCTTTTGCGGATGATTTAGTTTTTATTTTGGAGGAACCATTAGAGACAGCTGTTAAACTCTTGCGGAAAATAGAGAAATTTGGAGAAGTGGCGGGGTTGAAGATAAACAGGGAAAAGACTAAAGTATTAACGAAGAATTTAACAGATAAACAAAAAATCCAATTTGCTAAAAAGACAAACCTTCAAATAGCTAAAAAAGTTAAATATTTAGGTATCCATTTAACTTCAAAATATACAACAATAAAAGAAGACAACTACGAGAGATTACTAAAACAAATAAAAGTGGACTTGGAGAAGTGGAAAAATCTTCAATTATCATTACTAGGAAGGATAGCGACTGTTAAGATGAACATTTTACCTAAGCTAATTTTTCTTTTTCAAACAGTTCCTGTTAAGTTAAATCAAAAATTCTTCGATGAATTGAATGCTACAATAATCAGATTTATCTGGCAAGGCAAAAAAGCAAGAATTAAAATTAAATTATTACAAGATTCTAAAGACAGAGGGGGCTTTGGACTCCTGGATTGGAGACTTTACTATCAGGCATCTATTTTGCTTTGGATTAAAGAATGGATTACATTGAGAAACAAAAGACTTCTTTATTTAGAGGGACATGATTTGCAATTAGGTTGGCATACATTTTTGTGGTATGAGAAAAATAAAGTATATAAATATTTTCAAAATCATGCTATAAGGAATGTATTGTTTTCAGAATGGGAAAAAATTAAACATAAAATTTACATGAAAATACCTGAGTGGATTTCGACAATGGAAGCCTTTTCCTACCCAAATTTAATTAATTATGATAAACTCGTTAGCTATAAAGATATTTTGGACAAAGACGGGAAACTTAAAGACAGACAAATTCTTCAGCAACAGGGTATTGACTTAACATGGTGGTCTTACTTGCAAATTCAGACAAGATATGAAAAAGATATAAAGTCTACAGGATTTTATAAAGAACAGACACCACTAGATAAAAAAAATTGCTAAAAACTGATGAACATTTGATTAAAAAACTCTATAAATTTCTGCTAAGCTGGAAGATGGAAGAAGAGCAAGTAAAAGAAACAATGATAGTATGGGCTAAGAACTTTGGATATTCCATAGACTTAGAAGATTGGCAAAAACTATGGGATCGAAATATTAAACTCACTAAAGCGGCTGCATATAAGGAGAATTTATATAAAATGTTTTATAGATGGCATATGACACCAGTTAGACTAGAGAAAATGTTTAAAAATGTATCAAATATTTGTTGGAAATGTAAACAAAAACCAGGAACTTATTATCATATCTGGTGGATATGCCCTAATGCAAAGATATATTGGCTTAAAATTCACAGATGGTTAGAAAAGATGACTAAGATACAGATAGAATTCAAACCGGAATTGTTTTTATTAGGAATATTAAGATCTAACTACGGAAAAGAGAATGAATATTTAATTTTACATATATTAACAGCCGCAAGAATAGCATTTGCCCAATTTTGGAAAAATGAAAAGATACCACCTGACCAGATTATTATTATGAAAATATTGGAATGTGCAGAAATGGATAGATTAACTTTAGAAATTAAAGAGAAAGAAGATACAATTTTTTTTAAAACATGGAAAATTTTTTATCAATGGCTAGCAATAAGATAGAATGAAAAAAGATGATGAAATTAAATAAGATAAATGATGTACTTTTTCTTGAATATTATTTTTTAACTTTTTGGTTAGATGTTTACATTTAACTATAATTAATTATAATTAATAAGCGTTATATCGGTATTTATATGTAACTATATTTACCTAGTAATACATTACTAATAGTATACTGATTATTGTTACTTACAGAATGAATGATATGTATTGGGTTAAGTTTTTATCATTAATAGTGATAAATCTATTAATATAGCTTTTTAGTATTATGTTAATTATGCATATTTAATATGTATACCCGGACGACAGTCTGCTTGCTAAAGCGTTGATTTATTGTTGGGGGTAACCCCATTATTGTATTTACCCCTACCCTTGGTTTAATCCTTGTTTTTTTTACCCTATGTTATACCTTTACCTACCCTTCCCTTTCTATCCCTATAAAAATAATAAAACATATTTTTTTTTTAAAAAAAAAGAGTAAAGAAGATGCTTGTTTCTCGGCAAGTCTTAAGAAATCTTGTTTTCTGCTTAACCCATTGAAAAGTATAGAAAAGGACCAAAAGATTTGGATCCCCTACTCTGATTTTGAACAGTTGCAAAAAGAATTTTGACGCAGCCTTCTTTTTGTAGTTCTGCTTTAAGAAATGGGAACCAGCAAAATAAAAGCCATATATCTTCAGGCCATAAATCAACAGATATAGACTGTAGTCCCAGAATTCTATAAGCCTATTGCTGGCATTCAAAAGAGTGTCTAGTGGGGTTCTTCAACCATAAGAATAGTCAAGATGAAACAACTCCCTTGCAACAATGAGGCTCTTTCAGACATGTCTCATTCAACATCTGTACAGAATTGGTTTAGATATTCATCACAGGAGAATAGGACTTAGAAAGAATTGTCAATTGAAACAGAAGGTCTTAAAGCAGCTTCCACTTCACTCAAATCACTGAACTACTGCTACAAAATGTAACCTTTTTGACTATTTAAAAGCTGCCTTTAGTGAATGGAGTAAAGGGAGAAAAGCCTGTTAGTCTTTTCAGTTCCCTTATAAAAAAACATAAAACTCTCACTTGGGCAAACTGATGAAGGTTACAGCACAAAATACTATGAGTTTATTATTCCAAGTTGTTCTGAGCAACACAGCAGGCCATGAAGAAAGTCCAGAGTTTTCTGAGTTAGATACTGGTAAGGCCTTCTACTCATAGAGAAAATGGGAATAAATTGGTAAGTAGTATATCCTAAGATGAGATATCTTCCCATTTAAACTTTATGTGAATAATGTTTAGGCCAGGGGTAGGCAACCTCGGCTCTTTTATGACTTCAACTCCCAGGATTCCTGAGCCAGCATGGCTCAGCTTGGAAATCTCTCCCTTTCCCCTCAGCATGGCTGGCTCAGGAATTCTGGGAGTTGAAGTCCACGAGTCATAAAAGGGCCAAGGTTGCCTACCCCTGGTTTAGGCTAACTGTGGTATCTACTGAAGGAACAGAGTTAAGATTTTTATCTTCTCAATCTCTTGCTATGTTATCCAAATGAAATCTGCACTGTTGTTGGTATTTTGTAATAATGGTAAGAGTTATAAACTTTACATTCTGAATTTATGCAGATATCCTAATGGATTCTGCATCAGAAAATTGGAACATTTATTTGTGTATATTAAATTTTAAACATTTGGAATGGAACCTTCCCTGCAAGTGAAGCTGAGAACATGCCAATAAGTACCTGTATCTGAAACAGGACTACAGGCCACACACAAATATATATTGTGTGAATTGAATACATTTTTTCCAATCATACTGGTTTTTGTTTTGTTCTTTTTTACAATAACATTGTTATTACAGCAAATGGGAATGAAGGGAAGCATACAATATTTTGAAATTTTTTGCTCCCTGCACAATATATCTTCTCCTGTCTTTTGTGATTTTTGAAAGACTCTAAATTATCTGCAGGTGGGATAAAAAGATGGCATTTTTACTGGAAGTGGCACTTTCTCTAGGAAATGTATGCAGCACCAGTGTTCTGCCTTGTTAAATGAGGAATAAATACGTATCATTTGAGCATAAATATACAGATCTGAACAAAAGGTGCACAGTTTAAAACAGGTGAACCATTATAGCAGGCTACAAAGTCTTGTGCATTTGATTGAAAGTAAGTAATTCACTAAAATCTACAAAATGAACAATAAAAATGCTTATATGCACAGAGAGAGGTATGGGCTTGATATGAGGCTTAAAATATATATACTGCAAGAGAGGAAGCACCCTTAAATAAGTTATAAATAAATATTAGCAAAATGATGCAATGCTCAGGGATCAGCTAAATGCTAAGGAGAAATTTGTGGAGAAAAAGCAAATCTATGACCATGCATTTATAACAACTTGATATAAGCCAAACATTGCAAGCATTTATAAGATTTTATAAGCAATATAAATTGGTTGCTTTGTCATAGTATAGCAACAATAATATTCCCTTTAGACCTATTGTAATATTAACTGTGTTCTGCTCTAGAATTAAAATAACAAATGGAAGGACAAGAAAAACGAGAAACTAAAACATAGAAGGTTTCAATGTAAAAAAATTATTGTCATATCTGTTAGTTAAAAATCAGTTTAATGTTTCCTTCTTTCCTTTGGCTTAGGACCAAAAGATGAAAATGCATAGAGACATCCAGCTCTCTTTTCTGTGGAAATCAACACAAAAGGGTTGTCTAGCACAGTGTTTTTCAAATGTGGCAATTTTAAGATCTGTGGAGTTCAACACACATTCTTTAATACCCATCCTCAAGGCTGGGGAATTCTGGGAGTTGCCAAGTATGAAAATCAGTGGCCTACACATTTCAGCCTGGCAGGTAGTGCAAGTCCCAATATGGCAAATGGCTACCCATAAGATGGATATCATCCTTTTAAAAAAAACAATAGTTAATTTTTAACCCCGCTCTGAAAACTGCCAACTAAAACAGTTGTACCTTTCACTGACTTTATTGCTCCTCTCTTCCCAGTGTAATGCATTTTAGGGAAACTGCAACAAATGATTTGCACAATCTTTCTTTACTTTCTTGGGGAGTTTCAGGCAGGGATGAATAGGGAGTTTAGGATGCTTGCCCTCCAATGGGCAACATCAATCAGCCTAGTACTTATCAGTAAAGACTTAGCTAAACTAGTTCAAGATAAGCAGGCATTTTTATAGAGGCCTCTTTCAATGGCCAGCTTTTAAAGGGCTCTCCTCAGTTTCCATAAATAGTTTAGCTCTAATATATAATGTGTTCTTCCCACTCTTAATAACAACAAACAAACAAGCATGGTTTGGAAAATAGTTGCAAATGTTTAATGCAATACTCCTAAGAATTAGAATTGTGGACAATATTTTCAACAACATTTCTGGAATTCAGAAATATATTAAGTATAGTGCTTTTTTTATCCATAGAAATCTAACATGTGGAAAAGGAAGACGAAAAAGGCTTCGGAACCAATTGTCTTGAAATCTCATTATTTATGTTTTCTACTTTGCTTATTTGACCAGAAGACAGACATCTAGTTACTTCACTACCTCCCATTCTGCAATTACTGAATCGTCCGGGGTCATTTGTAAGGTTATTCTAACATTCCACTTAACATCACCCTTGATAACATCCAATGCTTTCTAAGCAAAACTGATTTACTGACTTATACAGAGTTTTATACACATATAGTACAGTCTAGATCAGGTTAAGAATATGCTTAGCTCCTTGAAATTGAACTTAGTAGAACTGAAATGTATTTAAAACTGGCTTGATGTCTTCCTCTTTCTGGTACAACCAAATGTGATCTTATAATGCATTGTGCAGTCTACAACGTGATATAATATCTGGAGGCAAATCTGCTGGAATTGATAACAGCACTATAAGTAAGTGGTGTCATATTGTGACCTTATAGAAAAGTTTCTACCTTTCTTAAAGTAAATTATCTAACATTAATCATTGAGACAAAATAATTTACTAGAACTTGGTGACTTGGTGGTTTTCTTTTTCTTCTTCAGAAATTTCTTCTTCAGAAATTCATGAAATGGATATTGAATTTCAACAAGAAGTTCATGAATCACTTAGGTAGAGGACTGATTAAATAATAACAAGACTATTTCCATAGAAATTGGCTCATTATTATGCTTTCAAATGACAGTCCCTTCCTGTGGAAAGGAGGAAACTACATTTATTGGGAGATAAATTCATCATAAAGTAACTTTCCAGCAATTTTGAATAAAGATATTTACAAAAGGAAAAGTATTTTGAAACATGTCTGCTTCATATTATATTCATCATTATTGTCCACAATAAGACTGGGCATCTTACATAACATTAGATCTAACTTGATTAGAGATTGTTTATATTGGTTATCTTTGATGTACTGGAAAAATGAATGAACATTTGTAGAAATGGTCATTTTCTGTCTCCACAATTTGGAGTATTGATAGTGAACAGAGTTATCCTGTATTTCAGTAAAATGGAGGTAGAATTGCCATTGTAATCAGGATTTTATCTTTTGGATAAGAATGATGGAAAGTTTCATCTGTATTATTTATAATGCAACATGCAGTTTTTTAGACTGCAGAGCATGACTTAAATATTGTAAAACATTATGAACAGTAGGCTTGACCTCATTCTTCAGATTATTTTTATTCATTATTTAATCATAATTGCACTTGCATTTTACATACTAGATCTTGCCTGATTCATATAGCAGTAGCATTTAGCAAGATTAAACCTTGCTAAATAAACTCAATTCTTGGCTGAAGATTTGTTTTCTTGTGCAGACAATCCTATAAAATGTTGTTCTTTTTTTAAAAAATAAGATAGCTAAAGTTTTCTTGGCATTAACTAAATGCTAAAGCCCAGCTCACTGCTTTGTATAATAATTCAAATCCCTGTGTCCAGGGAACTGGAGTGTTAAACAGCATTAACAGAAAGTGAAAAGATTAATTACTTCATCAATTTACTCTAAAATTTTCTCATGTATTAGTACCATACACTGACTGATCTCTGGTTTCCTGGATTCTTCTTCTTTTTGCTTTCTGACATTAAAACATGCTCTAATTCAGTCTTCTGGTACCTTGTCACTTTTCCAAGATTTTTCAAAGATAACAAGAAAGATTCACCCAAATGATTAGAAAATTCCTTCAGCGTTCCAAGATACAATTTATCTGACCTCTAACCCTTTGTAAGTAAATTAATTTTTAATTGTGTCTATCAACCTCAAACTTCAAACTTTTATTCTTACTTTCCAATTGCCTGATGGAATATGCACCCTTTTGTTGGGGAAGACTCAAAATAGGAGAAGACCAGCATTTTCATTATTATTTATTTGCATTTGGCCATCTTTTTTGAACAGATGGAATATTGATTCATTTTCTTTCTTTTAATCTGAATATATGTAAAGAAGGCTTTTTTTGGTCTTGTCATTCTCCATCAATCTCAGCTCCTTCTGAGTATTAGGTATCTTGACACCATTTCTGTATTCCATGCCTATTTGCATTCTTCCATGACATTCTTTTTTTCTCATGATAAAAAATATTCTCTAATTGGTATTATTATTCTTTGCTATTGTTTTTTTTAAATATTTAATAGTCTGTATCATAAATTATGGAAAAGTTAAAATGAGCCAGCATCAATTAACTGTTTAATACAACTGGGGAAGAAAACATAAGGGATTTTCCTATTTTCTTTTTAGTATTCTCATTTACATTACTGTATGTTTTCCATAGAACTTCCAGTTTGAAAGAAGTAATCTTGTGAAAACTTTGGCATTTGTAAACCTTTCTTAAATCCTTGTTTAAAACTTGCCTGATAACATGCTTTTAAATATTTGTATCAACATAGCATAATTAAAAATATGTAACATGTTTTTAATCCTTTGGGAGTACGCCTATAAAATGTCTAAAATGCCACTAAGATGTAATTTGGTACTTTCTGAAAGTATTAATTTGCCATTGGTGGATGGTCAGAACAAAATTCATATTGGCTGACAATGATACAATGACTAAGCCAAAACTGATGCAATAAACTTTAACTAGCCATGGCATAAACAAGCAAACAAAAGAATTCAAATATGTTATGCTAATTTCAGGAATGAAAATAATCAGTATTCTTCTTGATTGAGTAGTAAACATAACAAAAGAGTATATTTGTTCTACTCTTATATAAAAGGATATAATCAGTACTGTTTATAGTACTTTAATAATTGCTAATAAAATATTTTACCATAATATTGAACTTTAGGAGAAATTGGCAATCAATAATAGGATTTGTGTCAAAAAACAAGTTGTGAGGCCAAGCCAAGAGCATACTTGAACCAGACTGACAATTGTTGAAAAGTTCAAAACTAATGGCAAACAGATCAGAGGACAGAGAGTTACCATTGGCTCAGATTGGCTAATAATTTTTCATATTGTGTGCATAAAATACATTATTAAAAGAGGATTATTAATTATTATTACCATTCCACTTAAAATGTGAAATTCAGTTAGAACGCATTGCAATGATTAGGTTCCCCAATTATAAACAAGTCAGGGAAAGTTTGGATAACTAGCTATAATAACAATGAATTGGTCTAAAGAGATCTTTCACCATATAAATGAATGAAATAATTAATAGATGCTTTTGGAATAATGGGAATTGAAAGGATGATTTATCAATGACTTCTCTTAATTTACAGGACTGAAAGAAAGTAGACCTTATATTGCTAAGTGTTCATATGGGCTGAGATTTAGTTTTTGTTGTGTCCTGGGCCTTGCTGAGTCATTCAGCAAGGCTCAGGAAGTCTGCAGAAAGGTTGCAGAGACCGAACAGATCACGTGTCTGCCCGGGACCCAGACAGGCTGTCTCCAGCCTCGCGCGCATGCGCGAGGCGGGAGAATAGCCTGCAATCATTGGCTGTGCATCCCCTTGCACGGGGAGTATAAAAGGGCTTGTTGCCATTTGTTCTTTTGCTTCTGTTCTGTGCTTGTACCAATAAAAGACATCATTTGTTGTGAACTGCCTCGTCTCAATGTCTACTTTGTGCGAATAGAACATTGGCGACGAAGGTGAGATTCGCCGTTTGGAAGCCTACTGAAAGAAGCTGGGCCTACTCACCTAAGGCCTGAATGCAAAGAGAAGCGCGGCATCCAGAAGGAGCAACCGCCTGCCAGTACGCATACGCTGGAGGTGGGCTTGGCTCCGTAAGACCCCTTCTCCTTCCTTGCGGCGAGAGACGTCAATGAGGCCGTCATTCACGCAGATGTCCAAACTGGGCCGTCTCGTTGAATTCGACACTTCACACCCGGAACGCTGGAGCTCATACGCAGCTCGCGTGGAGAATTATTTCTGGGTGAACAAAATCCAGGAAGATGGCCTGAAAGCGGCTACCTTGCTGTGTGTCTGTGGGCAAGAGACTTTTGATATTGCCGAAAATCTTGTTGCCCCAGCACCTTTGGAATCGATCGCATATGCCGATCTTAAGAAAATGCTGCGCGAGCATTTTGAGCCCAAGCTATCTGTAATAGCTTGGAGGTACCAGTTTGAGCAGCGGGCCCATCGGCCCGGTGAATCAGCTGCGGACTTCATCGCGGCCCTGCGGCAGGCGGCTAGACCATGTGCTTTTTTTTTTTTTTTAATATAACAAGTTTTATTGAATTTTTTTTGTTTTACAACCAAGTGCTTGGAACTCATCGTGGAGATAGGGCACTCCATACAACAAAGTAAAAAATATAATCATACATGGACAATTTGAATTACTTCTTTAAAGGTTCCCTCTCTAAGCAAAGAAAGAAAAAACAAATAGAAAAAAAACACACACAATATCAATAATATTTCCACCCGTTTTCAGGCTTAACTAACTCACAATTAACATATTCCAATTTGGCCTTATATAAACATATAGTATACAATTCGGGTACCCATATAGTATAGATTATTTTTAAGATATACATATTATTCCAATTATTCAATTTATACTTTTCTGTTTTAAAACCATTTTACATTCAAGCCTAAAATAATAAAACAATAATTATTTCTAAAATAGACTTATAATATGCCTATTATCTATCTATCTATCTATATATATATATTAATATCTCTCAACTCTATTCTATTTCCTGTACTCTATCAAATATTTTTATAAATCATAGTTAAATGTTTCACCAATCTCTATCCAACTCCTAATTTTAGATTTTCCAATTTTCCATCTTGCCATCCGGACCATAATCAAATCAATAATTTACATCAATATTAACTCAGATCAAAGTCTTGAACCTTAGGAATCTCAAGCATATTAGTTCAGTCAAAGTCTCTAAAAGCCATTTTTACCCATCCAATAAAATTTTAGCTCTAACTTTTAAACCTAATTCTAGCTTTCTTGTGCTAGACCATGTGATTTTCAAGATCTGGAGGAGAGGCTCCGAGATCGACTTGTCTGCGGGTTGCGAAGCCATGAGATGCAACAGAAGTTATTTGCGAAGGCTGATGTCACGTTCCAAGATGCCGTAAGAGAAGTTGCAGCAAAAGAAGCAGCCAGCGGCGCAGTGAAGGCCTTGCGGTCGACGAAGAACCCTCCAGCGGCCATCCCCGTCCACCAAGAAGCCGCGTGAGAGGCCTCCGGAGAAGAATCCGAGGAAGAAGAGGTGGACAGACTTCAACCGTCGGTGGAGAGAAGACTGCAGGAACGCAGAGGGCAACCGCCTGCATCCCTTCGCTGTTTCGGCTGTGGGGGTCGCCACAGGAGAGCCGACTGCCATTTCCGTTCTGCTGTCTGCTGGGCATGTGGCAGGCAAGGCCACATCGCATCAGCCTGCATGGGTCGTCAAAAGAACAGGTCCCCTGAATTGCCTCTGAAAGGTACCAAGGTCCCCAGCCAAAACAGGGTGGGTTTCTGCGCGTCCCGTAGGGGGGTGTTTAAAACAGAGGTTCACCGGCTCCTTAAAAAAAAGCTGTGCAGTGATGTACAGTTGCAGGGAGTTCACCTGGCCATGGAGCTGGACACAGGGTCCGCTCTTTCCATTATTTCTGTAGACACCTTTAAGAAGGTTTGCTCCAGGAGTGGCTCACGAGTCAAACTCAGGCCCTCCAATCTCATCCTCACTGACTTTCAGAATTCACGAGTCAGCGTGAAGGGGGAGGCCACACTTAGAGTACAGCATAAGGAATTTGATGGGTTGTTAGATGTGGTGGTTGTTGGGGGTGATCGCACGAGTCTCATAGGACTCGATTGGTTCGAGGCACTTGGGATCCAAGTGACTGGTCTGAATCATCTGCAAACTGCCAGCCTTGCAGGAGTCTGTAAGGAGTTTGCTGACGTATTCAGCCCAGAATGTGGCTCATACAAGGGGCCTCCCATTGCTTTAAAGTTAAATCCAAACATCACACCCATCAGGGTTAAACCAAGGAGGGTGCCTTTTGCCCTCAAGAGTAAGATAGATGCTGAGTTGGACAAATTGCTCCAACAAGGCATTCTTGAACCTGTGGACTCTAGTCCATGGGAAACCCCCATAGTGACGCCACTGAAATAAAATGGTGAAGTCCGAATATGTGCGGACTATAAATGCACTCTAAATAAAGCCTTGCAGCAACACGCATATCCAGTGCCTGTGGTGAGCCACATTTTGGCCTCACTAAAAGGGGGAAAACTTTTTGCCAAGCTTGACTTAGCTCAGGCCTATCAACAGTTACCTGTTGATGAGGCAACAGCTGAGGCACAAACTATAGTCACTCACAGAGGGGCTTTCAAAGTAAAAAGGCTGCAGTTTGGGGTCAATGTAGCCCCTGGCATCTTTCAAGGGGTGATGGAGCGAATGCTCAGGGGTATTCCTGAGGTCTGCCCCTATTTTGATGACGTCCTCATTGCAGGAGAGTCATCTGGGAACTTGGCTGAAAGGCTGAGAGCTGTCTTGCTGCGCTTCCGCCAAGCTGGGCTGAAGTTGCAGCAAGACAAATGCAAAATTGGTGTAACATCCACCAAATTTCTAGGGTTTCATATTGATGCAGAAGGCATCCACCCAAATTCCAGGCCATTCAACTGGCCCCTAGTCCCCAGTCAAAAGCTGAACTTCAGGCTTTTCTGGGCCTCCTTAATTTTTATCATTCATTTCTCCCCCACAAGGCTGCAGTGGCTGAGCCGCTACACCGGCTCTTGGACAAGCAGGCTCCATGGACATGGACAAAGGTCCATGAAAAAGCTTTTAAAGAAGTCAAGGCTTTGCTATCCTCCAATGCTATACTGGCTCACTTCAATGAGCACTTGCCTGTGTGCATCGCATGTGATGCTTCCCCTTATGGGGTAGGAGCAGTGTTAAGTCATCTCAAGGCAGATGGGACTCAGGTCCCTGTGGCCTATTACTCTAGAACCCTCTCATCTGCAGAGCATAATTACGCACAGATTGACAGGGAAGCCTTGGCAATAATCTCAGGCATCAAGAAATTTCATGATTTCTTGTATGGCCAACATTTCACGGTCTATACTGACCACAAACCTTTGCTGGGGTTGTTTACAACCAATAAACAAACTCCTCATATAATATCTCCTAGAATGCTGAGATGGTCAATTTTCTTAGCAGCTTATGATTACACCCTGGTTCACAAACCAGGTACTGAGATGGGCCACGCTGATGGCCTGAGTAGGTTACCTCTTAAACAAATAGAGGCAGACCCTGCTCCTGCTGTACACATTCTTTCTATTCAGGACTTACCTGAATCTCCCCTCAATGCTAGGGATGTGGCTGCTGAAACTGCCACTGATCACATGCTTGCACGTGTGCTGACCTGCTTGTTGTCAGGATGGCCTGACACATGTCTTGGTACAGAGTTCCAAAGCTTCTGGCGTAGGAAGCATGAATTGTCTACATTCAAGGGGTGTATTCTGTGGGGAAGCAGAGTAGTCATCCCGGCCTCATTGAGGACTAGAGTCTTGCTCTCTCTCCATGAAGGACATCCGGGAATAGTGAGGATGAAAGCGCTTGCACGTAGCCATCTTTGGTGGCCTGGATTCGATAAGGACATCGAGGCCCAGGTTCATGGGTGTCAAGTGTGCCAGCAATCATGGCCAGAAATGCCCCAGGCCCCTGTACATAGGTGGGAGGAAACACTCACTCCATGGTCACGCGTCCATATTGACTATGCTGGGCCCTTTCAGGGGCAATTCTTCCTCCTCCTTGTGGATAGCCATTCCAAGTGGCTAGAGGTCATTCCTGTGTCCTCCACTACTACTGCCAGGACCATCCAGGTGCTCAGAGGAATCTTTGCCTCCCATGGTCTTCCTGATGTTTTAGTATCAGACAATGGTCCCCAATTTACCTCTTCTGAGTTTCAGGCGTTTCTTCAAGCCAACTTGATCCGGCATGCCACGTCTGCTCCTTTTCACTGTGCCACCAATGGTCAGGCTGAACGCATGGTGCGTACTACCAAGGACGCATTAAAGAGAATCACTCAAGGACCCTGGCATCACAGGTTAGCTGATTTTCTCCTTGCACACCGCACCACACCCTGCACAGCTACAGGAAAGAGCCCAGCTGAACTCCGCTGGGGTCGCAGACTCATTACGAAGCTGGAAGGCTGCACCCAGACTGGGTGGCTTCACAGGTGTCGCAACCGTGGGCACCTAGGAGACTCCAAGTTGGTGACCCGGTTTGGGCCAGAAACTATGGGCATGGGCATCTCTGGGTACCTGCTGTAATATGTAAGGTCTCTGGACCACTGTCATACGAAGGGGCTTTAGAGGCTGGTCATGTGCTTTGATGCCACATTGACCAACTGCGCTGGAGGCTGCCTGGCCACGTTTCCTCCCCTGGCTCCACTCTCGGGGATTAGGATTGTGGACCACAGTCTCTCCAAGAGGGCGCTTATCAAAATGCTCCAAATGGGGGTCTTGCCATGGAGGCGCTCCTGACTCTGGCATAGACTCCGGGGGTCTTGCCATGGAGGCAGCTCCTGACTCTGGCAGAGGTCCCTGGCTTAGGGCAAATGGCCATAAATCGGCTACTCAGGGTACTCCTGCTGCTGGCCTTGGGCTCGAGGGACAGTGCTCCCAAGAGGAGTCCCAAGGATTGTTGGGGAACTCCACCCCACCAAGGGAATTGGGGAACTCGACCCCACCAAGTAACTCTGGTTTGGGTCTAGTGGATCCAGCCAGTCAGCAGTCAGGGGGAACCCCTGATTATTCTGGGCAACAAAGTCCTGGTTTGTCTTGCGCAAACCGGGAGCAGGCACTCCAGGCACCTAGTACAACTCCCACACCTGTCCCTAATGTGGCTCCATGGAGATCTGAGAAAGTCAAGGGTCCTCCTAAGTATTTGAATGAATATGTGAGGTCCCTGCAGTGCCCATATTAAAGAGTGGAATAACGTGGACCACGGGAAAACTAACAGGAGCTAGGATGCCAGGAGTAAGGGTGACCGCATACCTTGCTTACCGGTCAGCCATTGCTATGTGTTGTTAAACAACATGTCCAGTGTTGTTTAATCCAAGGGGGGAGGGGTGTTGTGTTCTGGGCCTTGCTGAGTCATTCAGCAAGGCTCAGGAAGTCTGCAGAAAGGTTGCAGAGACCGAACAGACCACGTGTCTGCCCGGGACCCAGACAGGCTGTCTCCCGCCTCGCGCACATGCGCGAGGCGGGAGAATAGCCTGCAATCATTGGCTGTGCATCCCCTTGCACGGGGAGTATAAAAGGGCTTGTTGCCATTTGTTCTTTTGCTTCTTGTACCAATAAAAGACATCATTTGTTGTGAACTGCCTCATCTCAATGTCTATTTTGTGCGAACAGAACAGTTTCAATCTATTATTCTGTCTTTACCTGGGTCCAAGTACAATTGTAGAGGATTCAAAGCTGCAGTGTGATCTCAATCAAACTGCATTTCTCTCCCTTCAAATTTACTGAAATATGATCGTGAAGCGATGATTTGATTATAAGGGTCACTCTGATTCATATGTTTTATGTGATTTGATCTACAAGGTTCACTGAATTCAGGATACATGTACAACTAATCTAATCTTTCTTCTGATTATGTGATTTTTTAAAAGCAACTAAAAATGTTTCCTTCCTGGTACAGCAGCTACTCCCTTCTTGTATCTTCACATAGGGTTTTGAATGAAAAGGAACTAGGTGAGAGCCGTCTTTTCTGTTTTCTGGTACTTATCTCAATTTACTGCAATCTGCTTTGAAACTTAAACTTTGTCTTGAGTTCAGTGCACAGCTTAATTTCCAGAGTTCATATTCTGAGTTGTTTACCAACTTGTCAACTTTATGCTCCCTACAGATTCTGAAACATCTATAAATACAGCTGATCCAAACCAAACTTCAGGATTCTCGTGAATTAATATCTGTCTCCAATAATGTCCCTGATTGGTCAGGTTTTGGTAAATGAAATATAATAGAAGCTTATTTGGGCCCCACAAAATGTGAATGAGAGGTCAAGTGAAAGGATATCGTTTAGTCCCAGCAATATTTAAAAATAATTTTAATGTGCACCTAATTAAAGCTGGACTGAATATGTTATGAGCAAGTTCAAAGTAGATATAAATGTTCTTTGAAACTCCCTAAAAGCTTACCACTCTTTGATATCTATTTATTGATCTTTATGGAACCTGTTGGCAGATGTCTTTGTACCAAATTTGTTTCCCAATCAATATTTTCTTTTTCAAATTTGGTATATATAAACATGACTTCAAACAAATTTAGAATTTTTGTCATTGTAAATTAGCTTAATATTATTTAGTGATGTTATTACATGCTAAAATCTTACTGAATATTTATTTACTTTCATTTATTCGTTCATTAAATTTATACACCACCTATTGCATTCTGAAAAGTGACTCTGGATAGCTATATATACCAACTTTTTATTAGAAAGGATAGACTGATAAACCTTAAGGCTTATATTCCTTTGGGATAGCAAATTCACTATTCTGAGAGCATTGCTATCTTAAAAGATTGGATTGTTGTTGCTACTGGCCAAATGGTACAAAGGAATATTATCAACCCTTAATGAGTCTTAACAGAACTGCAGCTTTCTGAATGAACTTTTGAAGGGTGTATATGGATTTTAATTTTTAGGGCTAGAAATGTTCATGAAGCATACATTTCTTACACAGCTTGGTCTTATAGCTTTCAAGTTTAGAACCAAAATAAAAATTGATGTTGCATGGCCAGGCTTATGTTGTTTACCAAGCTCAGTCAATTGCTTTTTTAAGATAAAATAAAAGGAGATTGGAGCAGACATTATGCTGATTAGATTACAAATAGTTAAAATTTGTTAAAAATATTCAACTATATAGCTCTCCATTGACAAAACAGTGAATACTCATTGTATTTGCAACAAAATGACACCCTTTTGCCAATGTTTACAGTGGCAAAACAGTGAATACTCATTGTATTTGCAACAAAATGGCACCCTTTTGCCAATGTTTAAGTTTGACGGGTTAGGGTATTAAGATTTATATATTATCAAGTATCGTATATGCATAGAGCAACTACAAATTAATGCTTAGTAAATCATCTGGAATGTCTTTACTGTAAGTTTTTAGACATTTTAATTACATTTTTGTGAAACTACCCATGATTTTATTATTGTCCCTTGCTTAGAAAGTTTTAAATGCTTTGATCTATCAATACACACTATTTCTTCTTTCATGACTTTCTGATTTTTACATAGAGTTAATCCTTATTTCGGAATTATTGTATGGCTAGATTGGAAAAAGGATGTTATTATTGTTACTCAGAATTTTTTTTTTACAGGCAAATGCTGAGCAAAAGAAAACTCATATCTCTGTATCAATTACATACCTAGAATATATTGAAAATCAAATTACACCAATGAAGAGTTTTAGTATTAACATAAACATAACTATACATAATTGAAGAAAGTAGGGAAAAACACTATGCCACTCAGGTATGAACTAAATCATATCCCTGATGAATATACAGTAGAGGTGACAAATAGATTTAAGGAATTAGATCTGATAGACAGAGTGCCTGAAGAACTATGAATGGAGGTTAGCAACATTGTACAAGAGGTAACAACTAAAACCATCCCAAAAAAAAAGAAATGCAAGAAAGCAAAATGGCTGTCTGAGGAAGCTTTGCAAATAGCTGAGGAAAGAAGGGAAGTGAAAGGCAAGGGAGAAAGAGAAAGATACACCCAATTGAATGCAGAATTCCAGAAAATAGCTAGAAGAGATAAGAATGCCCTCTTAAATAAACAGTGCAAAGAAATAGAAGAAAACAATAGAATAGGGAGAACCAGAGATCTCTTCAAGAAAATTGGAGATATGAAGGGAACGTTTCATGCAAAGATGGACATGATAAAGGACCAAAATGGCAGGGACCTAACAGAGGCAGAAGAGATTAAGAAGATGTGGCAAAATTACACAGAACTATACAAGAAAGAGCTTAGCGTCCCTGATAACCATGATGGGGTAGTCACTGACCTCAAGCCAGACATCCTAGAATGTGAAGTGAAATGGGCCTTAGGAAATCTGAGCAACAACAAAGCTAGTGGAGGTGACAGTATTCCAGCTGAGCTATTCAAAATCTTAAAAGACGATGCAGTAAAAGTGCTACACTCAATTTGCCAGCAAATTTGGAAAACTCAACAGTGGCCACAGGATTGGAAAAGGTCAGTTTACATTCCAATTCCAAAGAAAGGCAATGTCAAAGAATGCTCAAACTATCGCACCATTGCACTCATTTCACATGCAAGTAAAGTTATGCTTAAAATCCTACAAGCTAGACTCCAACAGTATGTGGATCGAGAACTTCCAGAAGTACAGGCAGGATTTCAAAGAGGCAGAGGAACTAGAGATCAAATTGCCAACATATGCTGGATCATGGAGAAAGCTAGGGAGTTCCAGAAAAACATCTACTTCTGCTTCATTGACTATGCTAAAGCCTTTGATTGTGTGGATCACAACAAATTGTGGCAAGTTCTTAAAGAAATGGGAGTACCAGACCATCTTATTTGTCTCTTGAGAAACCTATATGCGGGTCAAGAAGCAACAGTGAGAACTGGACACGGAACCACTGATTGGTTCAAAATTGGGAAAGGAGTCCGGCAAGGCTGTATTCTGTCGCCCTGCTTATTTAACTTATATGCAGAGCACATCATGAGAAAGGCAGGGCTAGATGAATCAAAAGCTGGAATTAAGATTGCGGGGAGAAATATCAACAACCTAAGATATGCAGATGATACCACTCTAATGGCAGAAAGTGAAGAGGAACTAAAGAGCCCCTTGATGCGGGTGAAGAAGGAGAGTGCAAAAGTTGGCTTGAAACTCAACATTAAGAAAACCAAGATCATGGCATCCGGCCCTCTCAATTCCTGGCAAATAGATGGAGAAGAAATGGAGGTAGTGACAGATTTATCTTCCTGGGCTCCAAGATCACTGCACATGGGGACTGCAGCCAAGAAATTAAAAGACGCTTGCTCCTGGGGGGGAAAGCTATGGCAAATCTAGACAGCATACTAAAAAGCAGAGACATCACCCTGCCAACAAAAGTACGTATAGTCAAGGCCATGGTTTTCCCAGTTGCAATGTATGGCTGTGAAAGTTGGACCATAAGAAAGGCTGAGCACCAAAGAATTGAGGCCTTTGAACTATGGTGCTGGAGAAGACTCCTGTGAGTCCCCTGGACTGCAAGGCAATCAAACTGGTCAGTCCTAGAGGAGATCAACCCTGACTGCTCTTTAGAAGGCCAGATCCTGAAGTTGAAACTCAAATACTTTGGCCACCTAATGAGAAGGAAGGGCTCACTGGAGAAGAGCCTAATGCTGGGAAAGATTGAGGGCAATAGAAGAAGGGGACGACAGAGAATGAGGTGACTGGATGGAGTCACTGAAGCAGTAGGCGTGAGCTTAAATGGACTCCAGAAGATGGTAGAGGACAGGAAGGCCTGGAGGAACGTTGTCCATGGGATTGCGATGGGTTGGACACGACTTCGCAACTAACAACAACAAACTGTATGCAGGTATTAACATATGTTCTATATATGCTGAAATTCTGTTCTATTCTACTATATTCCATTTTCTTGTTTAAAATACTTCTTCCATAAATAAATAAGTTGGTATTATGCCTAATTCACATTTGCTATCCTAGCTGTCATCCAGTATCTTTAATTCAGACTTCTTACAGCCAGCCATCAGATGCTATATGACAATGCCAGCAAACAACAATACCTGCTTGAAGCAAATTAAATATATACTCAAAAAATTAAGATGTAAATATTCCAGTTGATGAATATAGACAAAAACATTTTTTGCAAATGATAACCCATAATGGAAGAAGAGAGAAGTAAATCTGCTAGCTTATACCAAAGGACTATCTAGTCCAACACTGTATATTCACAATGATAAAATGATAAACAGATTGAAGCTCCTCTCTCTCCCAAAGTTCATGACTGCAAGAATGCTGCCTCACATCACAATACACTTTATACTTAGTTATCTGCCCTACAAATGTTTTTGATATATGTATATATACATTTATTTCAATGCTGTTGATTCTCCCATCTTAGGTACATATGATCTCTCCTCTCCTCTCCTCTCCTCCCATTTTGGTGTTACCAACAAACTTGACAACTTCAATGTTTATTCTTTAATCCAGACCAAGTTTAAAATATGTAAGAAGTGATCACATTAAAAAAATCTGTGTCAGAACAAATCCTTGAAGAATTCCATTGCTTGCATCTGTTCATTGTATGATATGACCCTTAATTCCTTTTTCTTCTTCTCAACCAGTTATTGATCCAATGATTCTGAAATATGCAAGTTTCTTTGATGCAGAAAGTTATTATTTATAAATGCGTTCTTCTTGTCTTTTAATAAATGTTTTAAAGATAGAGATAGAGATAGAAATAAACAGAGATAGAGATACTGTAGATATAACATTTATCCTTTATGAGAACTCTCTAGATCCCGGAATTAATTTGTCTCTTCTCAGAAAAATGTAGAACTTCTGTTTCAGGTATCTTTCTCAATTTCTGAGATTCATATATTTAATATGTCAGTATCAGCACAGATATCTGCATGTATCATAATTAATTTTGCTTGTCTCTAATGTTCTTTTGCTCTTTAATATCCTTATCATTCAATCATAAGCCTCCCTGGTCCATAAAGATGGATCCATTCTGTGAAACCTTTTGTTTATCTTCATGGAATGGGCTACTCCTGAAGGATAACTTCTTTATTCCTTGAAATGGATGTCAGGATTCTCCATGGCAATGGTTACTATGAGAGTGAGATATTAGTATCATGTCTGCCAGATTCTTGTCTATGTATCTGTCTGGTTCTTTCAGCTTCTCTAGATAACAGCCTTTTGCTTCAGATAAGCCAATGTCCCCACACCCAAAGGAAGGAAGCAAATTGCATAGACTACATATTCATGTTTTTTAGCCAACCAGCAAATAAATTGTACAAAGGCAATTTAATGCAATAATTGTTGGCAATTCGAGTTGGATTTTACTATGACAAATGCAAGAGCAGCTTAGTCAATAGGAATCTACCATAAAATTAGCGGTTTTCAAAAAAAACTAGAACATGTGAAAACTTTTAATCATATAAGTTTTGTCATAAGTATTAGTATCATATTTTATTAATTAGTAATGAAGAAGTGACAATGGAGATTGAAAAATTAATCAAGTTATTAAGATCAATTGTCCAGGATCTAAACTGACAATGACATATACTTTTCTTTTTTGTATTTCTTTTAAAATTCTCTTACCAATGCTGTACAAAAGAAACAAATAGATTTTTTTCTCCCATGTTCTTGGCAGTTGGTTTAAAGAAACAGTCTGTTGCCAGGTATTAAACATCAACAGCAAGTAAAGCCTAAACGATTAAGCTTCCATATGGATGTTTCTTATGACTTACTAAGCAAAACCGTACAGTTATCCAAACTAAGGAAAACACCTTTATATATTTATCTAATCTTTTCCAAAAGTTGACTCACAAAACATCCTCATAGCAAGGAAGTATGTTTCTTTGTAAAATTGTAAAACAATCACCATGCCAGCCTTAATATCATATAAGTTTTGCAAAAAAAATGACATCATTGACTTTAGCTCAAGTTATTAAAATACTAAACTGAATACTAAATATTAGCTTGAATCATTCTAAAGCTTAGAGTAAACAGTAACAGTAAAAAATAGATAAGACACTGAATATTTTATGTACCGTGTTTCCCTGAAAATGAGACCTATCCCGAAAATAAGCCCTAGCTTGGTTTTTGCGTGTGCATCTAATATAAACCCTACCCCCAAAATAAGCCCCAGTTAAGACCCTGCCTACTCTGTCCCACCATCTGGTTGTATGAGGTGGGGTGAGGTGTATGCATAAAAATCGATCTAGGGTGGGGTGGGGGGTGGAGCTGCCCCATGCGCCCTATACCTGTTTACCTCAGGGCCCCCACATCCAGGCCTCCCATGCCCCGACACCTGCCTCACCTTGTGGTGGCATCAGCAACAACTGGTTGCTGACGGCTCCTCACGGCAGGAGGTCACGTGGCACGTCGTGCTGGCACCGCCGCTTGCATCAGGATGCCACGTGGTGTGTTGCGTGGGTGCCGCTGCTTGCAATGCACCAATGCTGTCCTGCCATGAGCAGTGGCACTGGCGTGATGTGCCATGTGGCATCCTGCTGTAAGTGGTGGTACCAGCGCAACATGCCATGTGGTATCCTGCCACAAGCAGTGGCACCGGTGCGATGTGCCACGTGGCCTCCTGCCGCAAGTGGATGCAAGTGGCTTCAAAAGAATTTGTGTGGTGGCGTGACAGGTGTTGGGGCATGGGAGGCCTCGCTACGGTGGTCCTGAGGTAAGTGGGTAAGACATCCTCCCAAAATAAGACCCAGTACCTCTTTTGGAGGCAAAATAAATATAAGACCGGGTCTTATTTTGGGGGAAACTGTATGCAGCTATATGCAGACTGACCAAGATCTACTTCAGAGTTGGAATCTTAAGGTGGCAAGATTTTTTAAAGTCTGAGATATGCTTTAATTTGAAATGATTTGTAAGGATTTGAGTTCTATTCAATAAAATATTCATAGACTATAATGAGGGGAAATCAATTTACCTATGGCCATTTCCTTTTTTGTCTGAATGGAATTAAACAGCAAGGATGGTAATTTTTAATCCAGTTCTCCTTTAGTTGTCATTAGTTTAATCTAAACCTTGAAATATTTCAACCATATAACTTCAGCATTTTCACTGCAATACATTTTTATAAAATTTTGTCCAGCAAAGAGACCTATGTTAAAAATTCATGTTAAACTAATGGCACACTCCAATTAATATATTTTTAAAAAACTGACTAAAATGTAAGCTGTTACTAAATATCAGTTCCAATATTGATTTCAATAATCAGTTTGAAGAAGTAATTCCATTTAATTTTGTAGTAGAGTTTCATCCTCTGTTTTCACTAGATTTGTACCTGGGTCACTATTTTAAGCTCTACAACTGGTTTTTCTTTTCCTCTTGTTCTGTTGAAATGTACTTTGAAATGATACAAAAAAACAGCACAAAACTGGTATCTTCTTAAAATCTGGAGGATGACTTAGCAAAAGAATGATCTCTTCTGGAATTATTAAAATATTTTTTCAAGAACATTGAAAATGTTGCAGCAGTAACAATAGTCATCAGTAACTAGATTTAAAAAGACCACAGCTTTGTTAAACAAAAATGGTTATTAATATTTGACCAAAGAAAATAATTATAAGCCTTTTACGCTCAAAGAAATTCCAGTGAAAATCTCCTCTTGGTGCATCTCAGTTTTTCAAGGAGATGTTCATGTTAACATACTTGTTTCTTTTTTGGTGACAACTCTTCATTGGAGTCTATCTGAGATATTTTGCATTTTATCAAACATTATAAACAGCAACCCTACAAAATGTTAGAGTTAGCATGGGGATCTTAAAGACCATAGAACCCACAGATAATGCTAGGAATCTATTAGTAAAAATTTTATTCTCCTCTGAAGCAATACAATTTTGATATATGTCCTGTTTAAAACTTGCAGTAAAGGACTTATAATTTTTAAATCCAGCTCTACTTTAGTTGTGATTAGTCTAATCTAAACTAATTATCTTGTGCATCTTAAAAACCATTCTATGTCAAGGTGCTATTAAAATAAATTCATGAGTATTCTTGAAATATATGAAGTGTGTCAGTGATGCTTAAGAAATTTTGGAAGAACAATGAGATTAAAATACTTAAACTGACTTACAATAAGATTTAGAAATCAAAACTGTACTGACAGTGGTAGTAGATATACAGGAAATCTTTGGGAAATAAACATTTCTATTGCTGTGGTTAAAAACAGCACAATATAAACACAATATAAACAAATTATAGAAATTGTTTATAAAAATTATAGAAATTGTTTACTTTTACATCAGCTTTCAAAATTGTTTTGTAAAATATTCAACTAAGGAGTATTTTGAAATTACACAATTGGACAGATAATTTTAGATCAATTGAGGAGTTTAGATAAAAGGATCTTGTAAGTGAAAGAGTGGCTCATGGAATGGTTCAACGGATTTATTTTTCCAAATGTCCAGATTGTTGCCACATTTTCCTTCTACAAGAAGTTCCAGTGAAACATTGAATGGTTCATTTGTTCTATTAGAGTGCTGATACCTGTGTGAGGCTTGGTTCTGTGCCATTGTGCCCACAATATAAAAAATGACAATAAAGGTTATTTATTATTTATTATTATTATTATTTTAAAATGTAAGATAATTCCAAAACAAAATTTAATTTCTTAAATCCTTCATTAACTCAAAATACAAATATGTCAATTTCCTGTAAAGTTAGTATTTTCAATGTTACAGTGAAATAAAATTCCAACTAAAGCTGAACTTGATTTTCAATAACCAGTGTTAATGCATGCACATTTCAATTTGATTCAGAACTTTAAAACCTACATGTATAAATTAGTCAATCCATCATACAAAGAGTATTTATTTTAGAAGAGTTGCACTAACAGTGAATTATATTCTTTTGGAATATTAAGGAATGAAGATAAAAATAAAAGATTGAGATCTGTTGAGAAATTGAATGGTTTGCAAGTCACAGCAATGTGGTAACATATGCAAAATACATTTTTTTGGTTTTATTACTCTTTTAAAAATAATATTGTATCAAACAGCATACATTTTCACAAAGTTTGTTTATAATATCTTTAATACCACTTTTTCTTATTTATGTAGAAACTTATGATACATAGAAATATGTACATATTTATAATGTTCTGAGATAAAAGCTTCACTTGCTCACCTATTCACTTCACCTTTACCCAATTCAAAGTCTAAAGGCTGAATTTGAGATCCAGAAAACTTGAAGTGAATTGCCCCATATTCATTCTATATGAAGAGCATAAAGAACTACAGACCCTATACATTTTAATAACTTTTCATAAGATTTGGTCTATTCCTGTTTAGCATTTTTCTCACACACTCTGGGCTTTTATACTTGATGGCCATCACCTCATCAGGTTTGTGTCTTCATCCCATTATATCAGCCTGTCCCACCCGGTCAGATAGGGAAGGTATGTTGTGGACCCATGAATTAAAAAAATTCAGCTGGTGAGGTCCAGGAAAAGAAACATCTCTGCCATTATCTCCATATTCTTTCCCCAGAAGTGAGGCAGGCCTCCAATATCCTGGCCTTTTAAAAATATCCAAAGATCTAGCTCTGCCACCTTTCTTTAGGATCACAGATGAGCATGTAGTCATGGGGCTGGTTAGAGCTTTAAAGGCCCTACTCCTGCCTTTTAATTACCTTTTAATGTTGAATTTTACTATCCTTGCTATTTTAATTTTTTACTTAAATTTTTACATTATATACATGTTTTAACATTTTATTTGTACACCAGACAGAATCCCTCTATGAGGGAGAGGGGCAGTTTCTAAATGTGATTGATAAACAAACAAATAAATTAGTAAATAAACAATCCATTATTTTTAGAACTACTTCATGTTTTGAGAACCATTCCTAGTTGAATTTTATGCCACTATGCCCTACCATGAATAGGTACCATGCAGATTCATTCATAGTTCATTGGTTTTACACAAATGCTTGTTACAAATGTGATAAAGATGCACACACACACACACACACACACACACACACAAGTGCAAACACAAATGCACACACAGAGCAATATCTTTTACTACTTCCCCCCCCCCCAAAGAAAATGGTACTGTACTTAGCAATGTTCAAATGTAATATAAGCAAAGAAATGTTTAGAAGAAAATGGCAATCGATTTGGACATTTAATGTGGTTTTTATAATATTGTTTATGAGGCTGGACTTTATCTATGGGATCTGACTTTTGGTACAGCCTACATATAATTCCATCATTAACACTGGTAACAATATATCACAATGTAAGGGCTTTCATATAATTTTGGTTGGAACCAGTTCTATATTTCATCCTCCTTCTAGTATCAATGTTATTCCATTCTTTCTTCACTAATATTATTTTCTCTTCTCTCCAATATATCACATGAGATTTCAGTTCTGACACAACATTATTGCTGTGAGCTAGAATTGTTTTCTCCCAAAATGAACTCAAGTGGCTGAATAGCTGTATGTTTGGAAGCAAATCAGGGCCATCAGAATCAATGGTAGTGAGGTCTTCCAGACTAACAATTTATCCTGTCACCCAGTCTTTGCTGTGGGAATATAAAGCCTGTTCGCATTATTGATTTATTACCATGGTGATGGCTGGCTGATGCTGTAAATCATTTGTCTGAAAGATCTAAGTGTCTACATGCCTAAGAGACTCTCCAGGTAACTTGTGAAATAGAAGAAAAATACATTCAAAATGAAACTTGAAAATGAAATACAGTAACAACAACTTGTGATTTCCAGTAGATATGGAATATTGAGATATAAAAGAAGAAAGAAGGGAAGAGAAAAGGAAGGAAATAACATAACATTCAGATTCATTCATATCTGTCCCATAGGTAGATTGAGGCATAAAGTGTTGATGTTTCCCCATCTATATACAGTAAACAAACATCTGGAATAAAACTATGAACATGAATTAAAAATCTGAACAAAAACTGCAATTATTTCATTTTATACTTTCAATTAAATATGAATTTCCTGAAGACTCTACTTAGATGTTATCATGGCAGATGTTATCTCTGAACCATTACACCATATCTTTAAAAAATCCTGGAGCACTGGGGAAGTACCTACCTGAGGATTGAAAAAGGGCTGATGTGGTTCCTATCTTCAAGAAAGGGGAAAAAAACAGACCCAGAAAACTACAGACCAATCTGTTCTGTTCGCACAAAGTAGACATTGAGACAAGGCAGTTCACAACAAATTATGTCTTTTATTGGTACAAGCACAGAACAGAAGCAAACAAACAAATGGCAACAAGCCCTTTTATACTCCCCATGCAAGGGGATGCACAGCCAATAATTGCAGGCTATTCTCCCGCCTCGCGCATGCGCACAAGGCTGGAGACAGCCTGTCTGGGTCCCGGGCAGACACGTGGTCTGTTCGGTCTGTGCAACCTTTCTGCAGACTTCCTGAGCCTTGCTGAATGACTCAGCAAGGCCCAGGACACAACACAATCAATCTAACATCAATACCTGGGAAGATCCTGGAAAAGATAATCAAAAAACACATTTGTGAACAAATAGAAGCAAACAAAGTTATAACTGGTAGCTAGCATGGGTTTGTTAAAAACAGATCATGCCAAACCAATCTTATTTCATTCTTTGATAAAGTGACCAAATTAGTAGACCAGCGAAACGCTGTGGACATTCTATACTTAGATTTCAGTAAGGTATTTGACAAAGTAGATCACAATCTATTGCTTGGTAAGCTAGAAAAAGGTGGAATAGACAACATCACCACTAGATGGATTTGTAGCTGGCTGACAAACTGTACTCAACGAGTAGTCCTCAATAGTACTACATCCACATGGAGAGAAGTAAGCAGTGGGATACCACAAGGCTCCGTCTTAGGCCTAGTACTCTTCAATAACTTCATCAATGACTTAGATGAGGGAATAGAAGGGGAACTCATCAAATTTGCAGATGACACTAAACTTGCAGGAATAGCCAACACCCCAGAAGACAAGCTCAGGATCCAAAAAGATCTTGACAAACTGGAACAATGGGCTCTATCCAAGAAAATGAATTTTAATGTGGAAAAAAGCAAAGTCTTACATTTTAGGCAGGAAAAACCAAAGGCACAAATACAGTTTGGGAGAGACCTGGCTTAAAAATAGTAACTGAGAGGGCCCTTGGAGTACTAGTGGACGATCACTTGACTATGAGCCAGCAGTGTGCAGCAGTAACCAAAAAAGCTAATACAATCCTGGGTTGCATAAATAGAGGCATAGAATCAAGATCACGTGAAGTATTAGTACCACTTTATAAAACCCTAGTGAGATCACACCTGGAATACTGCAACCAATTTTGGTTACCATACTACAAAAAAGATGTTGAGACCTTGGAAAAAGTTCAGAGAAAAGCAACTAAGATGGAGGCTAAAACATATGAAGAACGGCTGCAGGACTTGGGTTTGGCTAGTCTAAAGAAAAGAAGAAATAGGGGGAGACATGATAGCATATTCCAGTATTTGAGAGGCTGCCACAAAGAAGAGTATGTCAAATTATTCTCCAAAGCACCAGAGGGCAGGACAAGAAACAATGGTTGGAAACTGATGAAAGAGACAAGCAACCTGGAATTAAGGAGAACGTTCCCAACAGTGAGGACAATTAACCAGTGGAACAGCTTGCCTCCAGAAATCGTGGGTGCTCCATCACTGGAGGTTTTTAAGAAGAGACTGGACAGTCACTTGTCTGAGATGGTATAGGTTCTCCTGCTTGAGCGGGGGGGGGGGGGGGGCTGGACTAGAAGACCTCCAAGGTCTGTTCCAACTCTATTCTAGATAATGCAATTTACATTTTTGCTATTAAAAACCTGCTCTTTTTGTAACTAACACTGAGAGCTCATAAAAATATCCAGATTAATTCTAATTATATTTTCTATGTACATTTTGAATAACCATTTTATACCAATATAGTTTTATACCAATATAATTTCTGGTGTATAAAGCATTTAAAATGAATCCATTTCCAACATTCTAGATAATATACATTCTATATACATTCTAGAAAATATTTCTGGAGACATATATATTTGTTGTATAAAAGTTCTCTTTTAAATTATAATGTAGTGTAAGTTTCAGTCCTCATATTTAGCCAAATATTTTCCCATTGCTCCATCAGTGTATTATATCCAAAGTTCCTACCCTATTTTATCATATACACTTTCACTTGCTCTTCTTCTATTTCAAATTTCAACAAAAGTTTATGCTTTTTTGGTAATTACATGTTCAGCATTTCAATTTCTAATTCTGTCTTCTGCTATCCAATGTTCTGTGATCTACCTTAAATCTTTTACTTAACTGTGTATACAAAAATCATTACAAACTAAATTCCTCTGCAATGAATTCATCTCTTGAGTTCATCTTATATTCTCTATGCTTTTTTTGTAACAACTGTCAAAAAGTTATCCAGCTCTCTTTGTCTTCTGTTTATTTTTCCCTACAAAAGGCTACTTATAATGGCATTTTGGAGCACAATCTGGGTTTATATTTATTCTATAATCTTAATATGGTGCTTCTAATTAATGATTTTTAAAAGCTACATTAACCTCAACTTATTATATCATAGAAAGCCATGCCATTCAAACCTCAGGTTGTGCCCTTCTTATTAAGAAAGGGACATTATATTCATTATAAACTGGTAAAGTTAAAAAATTGTCATAAAAAGTAACATGAGCAAATCTATGATAATTTAACAATAAATCAGCAGGTTTAGTCAGTCTCATTTGAAGGAAGTCTGAATAAGTCCTCAATGTTAGAGATATTTGCAATTTTATAGAATCGTAAACTTGAGACAGAGCAATAGAAACATAGATAACCAAATTACATGCAGCAATAGTTTGAAAACTGGTAGAATTGATGTACTGCAGAGCACTGACAATCATGTATTTTGCTAAACAAAAAGCTAAATGGATAAAAAAAAAATTATTATTATTTATTTATTAATAATAAATTTAGAGTGCATATATTTTAAGAATACACACACACATAAAGACTTTTTTATTTATAACATGTCAATTGAATAACTCAGATTAAATCAAAGAGAGCATTCTCAAAAGGAATTATTTTAATTTTTGTGCTACGAACCAAATTATATGACTTAGTTAAAATTTTGACCTAAGAATCTTAGAGTACTGTATGTTAAATTGAATGTGTATATGGTAATATGGAAATCTAATTATCAATAAAGTATTGGATATCAGCACATGTAATTCTTATTAATGCAGCTGAGCTATTGCTAGGCAACAGAGAGTCATGGAATCTAATTGTATAGCCAGGCTGTTATGTTAGCATTTTCTTTGTAAGAACATTGAAATATCCATGATATTCATTGATTCTATTCATTTTAAGAATAAAGCAAGAGGAATTTATTCATTTGTCCCTATAAGTCACAATTGAAATGACAAACATCTTATTTGATCATGGAAATATACATTCAAAGGCCTTCCTTCTGGATTTTCTGTTTAAGCTATTGAATAATTTGGCCAAATAAACTTACAAAGCAAATTTGTAATAGTAGTATTACAGCACAAATTGTAATAACAGTATAGCCCAACTTTGCATCCCTCAGGCATAGTTCTAAGAAATCAGAATTTGGAGCCTAGGCTGAACAGAATGGAAATTCTATTTTGAGATAGTACAGCAGAGTTAAGCTATTCTGTCCCATTGTTTTAACTGGAAAGTTTTTGTTTTTGTTTTTGTTTTTAAAAATGCTTTATGAATGAGATATGTAACTGTATTCAATATTAACCAATTTTTATAGGCCAGGTATCTAAGGGCCATACCCCTTATTAGGTAAGGGCATGGGTTGCTCTATGTGTCTATTTTTTACATTTAAAAAGCATTGGTAGGAATACAGTTGTGACATACGTATCTAGGAAGAACTGGTCCTTCTGATTCAAATGTACAGACATAATTTCCTCTCCCCCATCACTCTGGAACTGCTGTTTGTTTTTTTAAAGTTTCTCTAATAAAAGAGTTTAGATAAGGTGTTCACATGTTGGAAATAAAGCTGATATCCCAACAAACATGTTAGCAGTGAAGTTGTACAGCGTTCTAGAATGAGCAAGGTGTCTACAAATGCCTCCTTTTTTCTGTAGGGGACTCTACTGATCTCACAAATTTGAATCTAAGAGTAATCAGAAGCGATTCAGTGCTGGATTCTTGCTGCCTGATCTCTTTATTGTCATGTTTCTGTGGACCCAGTTATTTTTAAGCAATAAAAATGTGTGGTTATTTTCTATTATTACTAGATTTATTTCCTGCCTTTATATGTACAATTCTAGGTGACATATATAATACTTGTCTTTTTATTTTCCCTACAACAATACACACTGCGAGATGGATTTGGCTAAAGGGAAAGTGACCTGTCAAAGTCACCTGTCAAAGTCTTGCAGTTTGGGGGAGGACATCAGTTGAATCTCTACTGTAATGAACTACTCTGTTCTTGGGGGCTTGTTCTGATCTTGCCTGATCTAATTTTCAGAGTTCTACTGCAACAATCTGGAAAGGAGAAACAGCTGAGATTCTCTGGAACTGAGCACTGAAATATAAAGAAGAGGGAATGATTTCCTTAGGAAAATTAAGGAAGGAATGGATGATGTTAAAGAACCTGATAGGACCATCCAACAGGAGATGGAATAGTTTGTATCTGAGAGAAAGAAAGAAAAAAAAAGGGGGGGGAGGAAAGAAAAGAGGGAAATGCCGTTTTATCTTTCAGTAGGCCTATAACTTTTTATTACTGTTAAATTTAACTTTGTGTTTCATTTTTTATTTCATAATGCTAATTTTTGTTAGTCAATTAAGATATTGGTCTTAATTGGTAATTTTTGGTAATTGGTAATTTTTTTAAAAATCACAGATATGTCTACATCGAGAGTCAGTTTGGTGTAATGGTTAAGGCACTAGGCTAGAAAGTGGAATACAGGCAGACCCAGTCCTGCTTTAGGCGCAAGGCCAACTGGTGTCCCTTGGGCCAGTCACTTTCTCTCAGCCCTAGGAAGAACGCAGTGGCAAACCACTTCTGAAATCTTAGGAACATTTCAGGAACTTTTTCAGGCAGTTGTCAAGAGTCAACACTGACTCATAAGTATTAAATCTGGATTGAATCAACCACATATGCCATGTGCTTTGATTAATGTGAACCAGCTGTAACTGGAACATGGCAGAGATTTTCTAGTAATCCCCTTTATTATTTTATTTCTGAGCATGTATATATAGGATTATATGACAGAGAACACCAATTATTTTTGGGTTAGCAAGTATCTTCTGTGATGTTATCTTTGCTTTGCCAGTGTACAGCTTCAGTAAGAGTTTTGATCAATTAGTGGAACTAAATTCTACATATAGGCCAATCAGGCCTTTTTTGTGAGGACATTTGAAGTGATTGATAATGCACATATCACCATAGCCTGCTGCTTCTTTCTCTCTTTCTTTTTAAATCTACTCCCTTGATAATTAGCTCCCTTTGTCAAAGCTTCAGTTACAGTCTGGGAAAAATATTCCTAAATGTCAAGAACCATGCAGTCTGATAAATATGGATGACATTTAAAAGCAGGGTAGATATTTTCAACACAATCACAAGAGAGAACATAATGTGATTTTTATTTAATTTTTTGAAAAACACTACAGAGCCCACATTTTCAATCCTTATTATACAGGCCATCTGGGTTTCTCCTTCCATTTCTATTAAACATTTAGCTGACACTAGCAATGTACTAGATGATGTACAGACCAGGAATGGTTATTTGACTTTAACTACCGGATGAAAGGCAGAACTTTCTTTGTGGTAGGCAGAAGTGTAACGTTTCCTAGCATAAAGATTAACTTAAGAAAATATGCATTTTTAATACATGACTGACATCTATAAACATAGATACTGTGATATTTATTACACATACCATACATTTGCTTTTCCAATTTTTTATTTCAATGGAATAGAATTTTCCTTCTCAAATATTTCTATTGGCTAGACTTGTGTAGTATGTTATGCTGTGTTAATTTAACCATGATTGGTTGGAGAAACCATAGAAGCCACTTGCCATATCATTAATCCATAAATTATGCTTTAATTTAGCTTGGTTTAAATCAATATCAAGTAACTTGCAATATGCCTATATTATAGCATATAACAATATGTGATTCCAGTCATTAAATGCATATTCCCATTTTCCTGGGTACTATTCACATCTGTTGCTTCTCTTGACTATTTCAACTTTTGGGAAATTGTTTCCTATGGTTTATTTTCTTTCTTATTCCTTGAATACTCATAGTAGAGAAGAATATAAAATAATGTAATATCCTATTGCTGCATGAGTAAGAGAAGTAAAAATAATTGAAGATGAAGACAATGCAAACTAATAAGAAAACATTTCATTACACATAAGGGGCAAAGTTTTAAGAAGTTCAAATTGATGAAAAATTGTGAGTTTTGTCCCAGCTTTGAAAGTATAGATTTTTATAATCATAAATTGGTTTATTATATGATTCACATCTGCCATTTGATTCTCTTATTATTTAAATGACTTTTTTATCTCTAATAAGCTAAAACAGGTTTTTGATATTTATTGATAGCAGATCATGGAGCGGCATGGTGACTTAATGGTAAAGACACTCGTCTCCCACTTGGAAGGTTGCGAGTTCAATCCTAGGTAGCAGGAGATGTTTCTCTCTCAGAGCGCAAAGATAAAATATCTGTTGTGAACTCCACATGGCATCAGAAAGGGCATTCAGCCAGTAAATGTTCAGCTCCATTCAATTGCCCTGATTCTACTTTAAATTAAGGGATTACAGGGTCACAGAAAGAAAAAAATCAATAGCAGATCATGATTCTAAGATGTATGGTAACTGTTGCGTCATCATGAAGAGAAGTTCTGGAACTGTTTCTTTTAGTGTATGGTATGTAGTGATGCACCCAGTTAGAGACACATATTTTTCACAGCACTTAAAAATTAAGTGGCTGATGAAATTTTAAAAAGTATTTTTAAAATTATGCATTTTTATACACAGTTAAGCAAAGAGTAAAAGCTAAGTAAAATAGCATGTTTAAAGAAAACCCATTAGACAAATAAAGTTTCCTTCAAGGTTCTTCCTGATAACAATGATTTAAAAAGCTGTAGATTCCATATTGTAACAATATATCAAGAGAATATTAGTCTTTCATAGCAATAAAGTTCTTATTCTGAAAGCAATCATGATATTTCTACCAAAGTAAAGGGGTATATAAATCATCTCTCATGGACAATACTGTATTTGTTTATATATTTCTCTTTGAGAATTTTTTTTAAACATTTAGTAAAACTTTTTTCCATTCTATTTTATCTTCCAGTTCCATAATACACTCTACATCTCTCAGTCACCCTTTTTATATCATTGTCCTAACTAGAGTTTTAATATATGAAAGCAAAAGAAAAAAGAAAGGAAAGGAATAAAAGAACAAAATGAAAAAAGAAAGAGAAACAGAAGCAAAAAATACTAAAAAGATACTATGTTAAAAATTTAAATTATTCAGACTAATCTTTAGATATCCACGAAAACTTGACCACTATTTTGTCTTTCATTACATCAACAGAGAAGCAATTCATAAGTGGAAAGTGAGCACATACTGGCAATCCAAGACTATAGATCAGTGGTACACTCTCTTTCCAAAATTGAATAATAATCTTCCCTGTTGCTGTTGCCTCTATAGTCAACTTCATGGAGGTATAAATTCCATGGTTTGGATACATTATACGTAGATCTTTAAACGGTATTGATATTGATCTTTATAACACATATTAACCAACTTATAGATAGTAAGGTTTCCCCAAAATGGAAAAATAGTGGCATAATCTGTCATATAAATAGTGTTCTCTTATAATTCCAGCATAATAAGGTTGACAGGCAATCTTTTAAAATCTTTTTCTGGCATGCCCTGAAAAATAATCTTTATAATGTGAATTTGTCTCCTCTTAAGATAATAGAAACATACTTAATATTTTTTAAGGTCTTCTGTCATTGAACTGCTAATGTGAGATATTCCAATCTTTTCCAAAGTTTCTTTTTTTATAATAAATTAAATCCATTTTAACAAAGTTTTTTTTTAAAAAACAAACAAACTGTAGAATTATAATCGAAAACACATTCCAATACTGATAGTATTTTGGGAGTTTTAGGTGTTCGCTAATGCATCTAGATCAAACTTTAACATCAAGACATGCTTCACTATTTTAGGCAATACTCCTCTTGCAATACCTCAATTCATTTAAATTAAATTATTGATTGGTAATAAGCTGATTTAAAGTATTCGTATTTGCCCACAATGTCCAAAAAAAGAGAGAAAGTTTTTCCTGCAGTTTTCAAACTGGGGTTTCCAGATACTTACTTCTATTAATGGAACAGTGTGATGAATTACCACATTGTTGCGGAATACTAATGTTTTTGATTTAGAAAATACATAATTGTCATTACCATATAATAGTTTGTATTAAACTCCAGTAACTATTATTGTATACCTAAAATGTCATCTGTTAGTGTAATAAAGTAGATGAAATATTTCAATATGGATGAGTTCCATAACATATCTTGGTAAAATAAAAGATAAATTAATTTGTAATAATTTACCAAAGGGAGAAGATTACCACATATTGTTCCTATTAGTAAGAGAAGGAAGACATCCATCAAAGCAGCAGAGTGCAGGACAAGAAACAATGGTTGGAAACTGATCAAAGAGAGAAGCAACCTGGAATTAAGGAGAAACTTCCTGACAGTGAGGACAATTAACCAGTGGAACAGTTTGCCTCCAGAAATCGTGGGCGCTCCATCACTGGAGATTTTTAAGAAGAGGCTAGACAGTCACTTGTCTGAGATGGTATAGGTTCTCTTGCTTGGACTAGAAGACCTCCAAAGTCCCTTCCAGCTCTATTCTATTCTATTCTATTCTATTCTATTCTATTCTATTCTATTCTATTCTATTCTATTCTATTCTATTCTATTCTATTCTATTCTATTCTATTCTATTCTATTCTATTCTATTCTATTCTTAACATTAATATAGTTAGTAGGCACCATATTAAAGACCTCATTTATATCCAACAAAACCATCACTGATTTCAGTTTTTGCAAATGTATTTTCTGAATCACCATTAATAAACCAATGTTATCATGATTACATTGAAAATGAAAGGGAAAGAAGATACAGAACATTTTCAAACATGGGATAATTTTTATAAATGGCTAGAAAAACGGAATATGTAGAAATAGAAGTAGAGTAAATATGTAGAGTAGAAATAGAAGTTGTATTACTATTAATGTCAAATATGTGAACCCAGACAACACGTTGTTTATTAAGCACTAAAGATTTGTAACTATAAAAACTTAATAAAATATTTATAAAAAAATAAGCCAATGTAATCAGATGTTTGATGACATTTTATAAAATCAAAAAGTTCAGGGTGGTAATTAAAGATTGGTATCATAACAGAATTGAATCTCCCCACTCAGTGGGATAACTGTGTGACCTGGAACTTATTTCTGGCTTTTGTAGATTCAATAATATGTATTGAGTCTATAAAATCTATGTTAAATCTATTAAATACTATTATTTAATGGTATCTATAATCAATGGTGGGATTCAGCTGGTTCGCACCACTTCGGCAGAACTGGTAGCTAATTTTTTGTTGCCCAGGCCCCGGAAGTGGCATCCACACAGAGAACTGGTTGTTCACATATTTGAATCCCACCACTGTCTATAATTAAAACTGAATGCATTTTTTGGTAGATTTGAGGCATCAAATAGCACTCCTGCTAGGAAAGCTGTGCCACATCCTGATGAGCAAGTGCTAAGCTTTGATGTCACCTCTGTCCGGAAAACACTGCAGACAGTTAACATTCGGAAAGCAGCAGGCCCAGATAACATCCCTGGATGTGTCCTCAGGGAATGCGCAGAGGAGCTGGCTTGTGTTCTCACAGATATTTTCAACCTCTCATTGCAGCAGGCAGTGGTCCCATCGTGTTTTAAGACGGCCATCATCTTGCCAGTGCCAAAAAAGTCCACAATTACAGGCCTCAATGATTACCGTCCGGTTGCACTGACATCCACCATCATGAAATGCTTTGAGAAGCTGATAAAGGATACTATTGTATCTAGCCTCCCACCAGCATTTGACCCGCTTTAGTTTGCCTACCAACCAAATCGCTCCACGGAGGATGCTATTTCTTCCGTTCTCCATCTGAGCTTGAAGCACTTAGAGGAAAGAAATACTCATGTGCGTTTGCTGTTTGTCGACTTCAGTTCGGCGTTTAACACAATCATTCCCCAGCATCTAGTAGACAAACTGGGCCTTTTAGGCTTAAACACTCCTTTGTGCAACTGGATTCTTGATTTTCTTACCAACAGGCCCCAATATGTGCGAGTTGGAACAAATACATCTAATACCATTTTCTTGAGCACAGGTTCTCCTCAGGGCTGCATCTTAAGTCCGCTGCTGTTCACCCTGTTGACCCATGACTGTTGTGCTAGGTTTGCTACCAACCATATTGTGAAGTTTGCAGATGATACAACAGTAGTGGGCCTTATTCAGGATGACAAGGTGGAAGCTTACCGCAAGGAGGTTGGGTTGGTGAACTGGTGTAAGGAAAACAGCCTAGTTTTAAATACCAGAAAAACCAAAGAGATCATTGTTGATTTCAGAAAAGGCAGGCACAGCCACACTGCTCTGTGCATAAATGATTCACCTGTGGAGATGGTTACCAGCATCAAATTCCTGGGTGTGCAGCTAACGAGTAGGCTGACTTGGTCGCTCAACAGTGAGAAACTGGTGAAGCGGGCACAGCAGCGTCTGCATTTTCTGCATCGCATGAGAAAAGCACATCTTCCTTCCCCTGTCCTGACCACTTTCTACAGGGGGACGATTGAGAGCATCCTGTCATAAAGCATCACAGTCTGGTTTGGAAGTATCACTGCTTCAGACAGGAAGGCGGTTCAGAGAGTGGTGAGAATGGCCGAAAAGATCATTGGCAGTTCGCTCCCTCCCATCCAGGACATAGCACAGAAGCGTTGCTTGAGCACGGTCCGTAAGATTATCAGGGACACTACACATCCTCTTCATGACCTGTTTTCCTTGTTACCTTCTGGGAGGAGGCTTCGTGGTATCCGCAGCAGAACATCCAGATTCAGCCATAGTTTCATTCCATACAGCATTAACCTTGTGAACTCTCAAGCTTCCTCCTTCAGTTATATATTCAAGATGGTCAGTATTTAATATTTATTTGCTACATATATGTAGGGATGTGGGTCTATACATATGTTGTTCATAGTATGTTTAGGTGTGTGTCATGTATGTGTTTCACTTTGAGAGCGGGCAACTAAATTTCATTTTTGATGTGTGCCGTTGTTATAAAGGTTATCTTATCTTATCTATCTATTATTACAGATGAAGGTGCAAACACTGAAGTAAACAATTTGATTGTAAACATACACAAATTATACAAACATATTATATATATTTGTTTTTCTTTAGTTATACTTAATTACACAATTGGCTACAGGATTTTAATTGATTGATTAGAGTCAGATTCATTCTATATTTTACCCTAGGTGTCCCTAATTATAGAGATAATATATTATTTCAATTGACTAAGCTTAGGGACGATTACTTTATCATAAAAACATTTTCATATTGAAGATTTTTTTTTTCCCAACTAGAAAAAATAAGCAATACACATATGCCTTAAGAGTGTTCATACAAATACATTTCTAGAATGTCTATTTTTAAAAGGGAAAAAGCATCCTACAAATTTATTTTTGCATTTTTTTTATAAAAAGCAGATCCTTTAATAACATTGTTAGAAATCATTTTAAAGACTAAAAATTCACAAGATATCAATAAAGATACACACAGAGACACACATGCAGACACACACAAAAGTAAAAAAGGAAGACAGACAAAAACAAAATAAATGTTGAAAAAGAAACTATAAAAAAATTCCACAAATAAATAGATAACATTTTTTGTGTTTATGCCGTCAGTTTAGAATAACGGAACTATTTTTCTCCTGCATCTTAAATTTTATATTTGTGTTTAATTGGTGTTTCTGTATTTTAAATTTGTATTTGTGTTTTATTGGTCTGGTACTATAAAATCTACCTGCTCCTAGCAATTTGGATTGTACCCTCTCTGACAATGTTTAGGAAGATTTTAATTTTAATTTTAATCTGTAGGTTGGGTTGGTGGATGGGAGGAGGATAATTAGTAATTTTCAATTTGTTTAATATGACTGATTTTATATATATTATAAATTATATATAATTAATTCTCACTCACTTAAGTGTAAGAAATATCAACAATTGAAGTTGCTGGTAGACTGTATTTAGCTTGGCAGATTACAATCTGTATGACTATCTTTAGAGTGTGTGCTAACTTAGAAATATCTCTAGAAGTTATAAATGTTGCTTGTAAGTATGTAGATGGGAGTCTTCAGTTAACCATGATATTAAAAAAAGAAACAAAGAATTAAGAAATAGCCATTGAGTGCAGCAAGCTTCTCTAGCCATAGTAATGTCAATGGTGGACCTGGGTATTAATGCTGAAATGTAAAGTCAAAAAGAAATTGCTATTTAAATTTTCTTTTTCTGCTTCAACTGATCTTATTAATTAAAGAATTTATTGTTCAGCAGTAAAAAAAATGAGCGAAGCCAGTCTATAGTAATTATGTCTTTCTATTTCAGTTCAGATTATTCTAACATTCTGTAAGTATGAAATGCAGAAGAAACAAATATATATCTTCTTATTTCAGGTAGGGACTTGTGTAAGAACTTGTCTCAATAATTAAGATAAAGAGTGACTTATAAGGCCTGTCTGGTCTTCCAGAGTATATAGTGCCACTAGTAAGCTTGCAAACCAGTTAAGATTGTATTAAAGTTGCTAGAAATATCAAAACAGATCCAATGTAATAATGCAGTGGTGACATTTCTAGCAACTGGTTTGCAAGCTTACTGGTGGCACTATATATTCTGGAAGACCAGACTGGCCTTGTAAGTCACTCATTATCTTAATTATTGGGATTATTACAACCCATTACAATTATATACAAATATAATTTGGTTTTTCCTAAGGTCCATCTTGAAGAATCCCAAAAGATAGAAAATCAATTTGATCAGGTGTTGTGAAAGGACACAAAACATATATTCCAAGGGATTGAAAGTCTATAGTAAGTGGAATTGTAGGGAATCAGTATCTCAAGAGAAGCAAGAAAAGAGAAATCTATAATGTAACAAATTAAGTTTTAATATTTAATTCCATGGAGTTGTGACCATAATATAAAAAGCAATTGTAACATAACAGTTCATTTTATTTAATGAACCCATTTTGTTTTTAACTACAGTATATCAGACTCATATCTTTATCAGATACACATGGGCCATGCTATTAGGAGCATAATTTATTTCATTAATACTATGCCTTTTGATTCAAGTGGGTTCACAGAATTGAAAAGTACAAAAAACAGTATACAAAATTAAAAATGTAAATTACATCAACACTAAAATAGCTATTAAACAATTCAATAATTAAAATCTGGCAAAGCTTTTAGTATACTTTATAAAATCTGATAGAGTAGAGGTTATGCATAACTCTAAAATACATTGCATGATCAGGGAACTATATGAAAAAAGATTTCCAATTTCCAATTTGACAGAAAGACAAGGCTAACATAACAGAAATATGCTCAAAAGCATCTCTCTTGTATATCAACAGCTGGTTATTCATGACAGGAATAATTCTCCCTTACTTGGCTTTAAGAACAAAATAAAAATTCAAAAAGTTTTTGATATGGGCCTGTCTGATGTCAGTCTATTGCATCCTGGCATTAGCTCCACTTGGAATCTAATCCATGTTCGACCTAACTTATCACTCTTATCTCTTTTAAAGCCAAGAAACTAATATGATTCTGCAAGAGAGAAGATGGTGCTTAGGAACAATAATGAACATTGCCTCAGCTGTACTCATATTCAACAGATCAGCCAAGACATTGACAGCATCACTGACAGTTGATTAGAGAAATTGCCCAAGCACATACAGAAATCAACATCCAACCTAGATTGGTGTCAAACCTTTTAAAGCAATGACTCATAATTTAATGCTAGGGAAAAAAAGCTGATGGTGATATTAAAATATGGAATATTAGAAACCAAATAAGCAAAACTCTAACTTTTGTTTATGAATGAATTGACTAAGATGAACTCTGTTTGAACTTCTTTCTTCCAGATGCTTAATTGAAGGACTAATGGCCCTTTCATTTAATAAAATTAAAATGTGCACCTGCTCTTCTTTCTTTCCTAGCTTCTGAGGGTTCTTTTACAATTGGACTATTTTAATCTATCATCTATTCCAGCAAACATTTGTATTGATAGTCTAAAATTGTTCATGGAGTATTCTGTCCTTGACAATGGAGTTACACAGTGCTCTTCAAATTTCAGATTGTCATATCTATCTCAATAGAATACCAGATCTGTTATGTGCCTTGCTGGATACATAGGAATACATATTAATTGTGACTGATACGGGGCTGTTGAGACATTATCTCCTCTGCTATTTTTGATGGACAATTTCCGTAGGGACATTGGATTCTGCCAGGATAAGAAGTGAATTGAGTCAAAAAATTTCCAGAAGTTTAAAAAGAGACATTGTTAGACAGCAAGTTGGACTGTTTTCTACGTAGTTCTTGCCCCAAAGGCAGCAGCATTCAGCAAACTGTCTGTGTTGCTGTAACATCTGATCAGCAAGTTTCAATTCCTGCAGACTATGACCACTCCAGCTGCCCACCCTTTATTGCTTGTGATAACTTGGAGTAGCCCAGCAGATAGAACTGGACAATTTTTCTACCAAATAGCCACATACACACATTTTTCCACTCTCCAGGGATCTTTGATGCATGCAAAGTTTTTTTTTATATACAGGATGAAATTCTGAATAATAAAGTTTTATTAGCAAGGTATTAAAGAGTTGGAATTTTACACTGGAGGTGCCACCATCAATGTCACTTTGACTTCTTTGGTTAGGCTGAAATCTGAAAGGAATGGAACCCAGTAATCCATTGTCCTTCTTTTCACTGTAACTACTAGATTGCACTTTCCCTCTATATTTATCCCTGACTTCAGTGTTTTTTCTGGTGCACCTCTTAGCACAAAGCCAGATTCATTCTTTTACCACCTGGCATTTATATAGATCTGGAAAAATAAATGTGAGGCAAGCTCAGGCACAAGGCCTCCTTTGGAAATTATCTATAAGGCTGTGAAGGAGATGTTTTCCACTGAGGGCAAGAAAAGTCAGCTAGACAGATAGTAAGCACCTTTCCTTTTTCTTTCATGATATTTCTGAGCCATATTTCTTGTCTCCTTCTCAATCTCACTAAAGCAGGAGGATGAGGTTGTTGGTGGTGACAAATCTTGAGGTTGGTGTTCCTTTTAAAGCCTAGAGCTTCAAACTGCCGGCCCACGGGCCGGATGCGTCATCTGGAAGCTGCGCCCACCCCATTGCTGGCAATGGCGAAACCGTCCCAATACGTTGCACGACGTCACGTGATGTCGCAAGTTTGACACCCCTGGCCTAGAGCCACAATGTTAATGAAATCCTAAGTAGATGACTTCTGTTGAAGGCATAGACAAAACCCAATTCTGCATGGAAGCAGTCAAGCAGACAATAAGGCTGCCAGATGGTACAACACACCTTTCCTCTCTCTCACTGTCTCTCTGGGCCCTACACTAGTCTCCTCAGTTTCTGCAAAAACCAATAAATAGCAATAAAGAATTAGAATTGTCAGTATCATTTTGCTACCATCTAGGGCCTAAGTGGATTTTTTTCAGAACTGCCCCTTCAAAAAGCCTGCAATAGCCAGAGGAAATACCACTTTGCACAATAAGGGGTCCTGGGTCCTCCTTGAGTTTGGCTATTTTCTTGCAGATGTTTCATTACCCTAACTAGGGTAATGAATCAGTGCTAGATGCACTGAGGATATTATCTAGATTGGGTAATGAAACATCTGCAAGAAAACAGCCAAACTCAGAGAGCAGCAAGGACCCCTCATTTCAACTCTGAGTTACAAATATTCTCCTTTATTGCCACTTTGCACAAATTACTCACTCATAGGGAATCATCTACCTAGCTTTTTTTTCTTTTCTTTTTCATCTAGATTCTTTTTCTTTTTACCACCCTTTAATCTCTTTATTCGGGGTGGAGTTGGGGCAGCTAAAGAGAGCTGATCGTTTACTGGCTGGATGCCCTTCTTTATGCGTATGCAGAATTCACAGCAGATATTTTTTCTTTGCGCTCTGCCTAGGATTGAACTCTGAACCTTCCAAGTGGGAGGCAAGCATCTTCACCTCTAGGACACCATGCCACTCAGGGAATTATCTACCTAATTCACTCATCTATACCGGATACAGCTGTCAAGCTAGTGGGCTGCACAGTGCACTACTAGGATAGCAGCAGGGATTCTGGTAAAAGTGAAGGAGGGGGTTTATGCATATATGTCAACAACAGTTGGTGTACCAACACAAAGACTGTAGACAGTTACTGCTCTGTGGACCTGGAGTATATGACTGTGAGATGCAGACCCATATACAGTACCTTCCGCGGGAGTTTACTGTGGTCATAATTACTGCTGTTTATATTCCACCTGATGCTAATGCTAACTTGGCTTTGGGATTTTTGTATAATATTGTTAGTAACCAGCAGAATAAGTATCCTGATGCTGTGCACATTATAGCGGGAGACTTCAACCATGCTGATTTAAAAGCAGTGCTCCCCAAATTCCACCAGCATGCTAAGTGTGCCACTAGGGCAGGGGTAGGCAACCTTGGCTCTTTTATGACTCATGGACTTCAACTCCCAGAATTCCTGAGCCAGCATAGCTGGCTCAGGAATTCTGGGAGTTGAAGTTCATGAGTCATAAAAGAGCCAAGGTTGCCTACCCCTGCACTAGGGGAGCAAATACATTGGATAAGGCCTATTCCAACATTAAACTTGGCTTCAGGGTTATACAATTGCCACACGTGGGCCAGTCAGACAATATATTCATGCTTTTATTACCAGCATATACTCCTCTTAGGAAATGGGCTTGCCCACAATAAAGACTGCAAAATCCTGGCCTGATGGCGCCTCTCAACAGCTGCAGGACTGTTTTGAGAGGACAAACTGGGACATCTTTGACCACCCAGATCTGAAGGAGTTCACTGCAGCTGTTCTGGGCTATATTAAATACTGCATAGACACTGTTACTGTGGACAAATGAATCCAGATTTATCCTAACCAAAAGTCTTGGATGACTAAGAAAGTCCAGCATCTCCTGCATGACAGAAACAATGCCTTTAGGTTTGGTGATGGGGAAAAATATAGTGCTGTCAGAGCTAGTCTGAAGAGAGGCATTCAGCAAGCCAAGGCAGATTATAAGAGGAAGATTGAAGATTATTTTCATAACAATGATGTGAGACAGGTGTGGCAGGGGATCCAACAAATCACCAACTATAGACCCAATAACATCACTCCTGTTGACAGGGATGCTTCATTGGCAGAGGAGCAGAATCATTTGTTTGCCTGCTTCAAAGTGAAGCCATCAGAGGCAGCTGTGCTACAGCCACTAGTCCACTGCATCCCTCCCCTCACTGTGGAGGAGTATGAGGTGAGGAGTATCTTGAGAGCTGTGAACTCAAGGAAGGCTGCTGGACCTGACAGCATTTCTGGCCAGATGTTTAAAGACTGCGCAGACCAGTGGGCTGGGGTCTTTACCAAGATTTTTAATCAGTCTCTATCCCAATCCACTATTCCATCCTGTCTGAAGGCCTCCATCATTGTTCCATTACCAAATAAGTCCTTTAGTAACAGTCTCAGTGATTATAGACCAGTGGCACTCATCCCTATTATCATGAAGTGTTTTGAAAACCTGGTCCGCAGGCATATTGTGTCCTGCGTCCCATACACACTTGACAGTCACCAGTTTGCATACAGAGCAAAAAGATCCACACAAGACGCCAAAGCCATCACTCTCCATACTGCTCTGACTCATCTGGAGCAGCGGGGGACCTAGGTAAGGTTGCTCTTTGTGGATTTTAGCTCTGCATTTAACACAATTCTTCCATACACATATTCAGCCCCTGATCATCAGCAGAGACTGTGTGGAGCAGCAGCAAGCTTTAGGTTTCTGGGTGTTACCATAAAGGAGGTCCTGAACTGGAGTGCTCTTGTTATAGCATTGGTTAAGAAGGTCCAGCAGATATTATATTTCTTGAGACTTCTCAGGAAACAACAACTGAATGAAAAACTGCTGATGACCTTCTACCGTTGTTCCATAGAGAGCATTCTAACCTATTGCATTTGTGTGTGGTTTGCTTGCTGCACAATAGCAGACAGAAAAGCACTCCAGAGGGTCATTACCATCACCCAGAGGATTATTGGCTGCCCTCTCCTCCCCCCCAGATGAACTGTACAGTTCCCATTGTCTTAGGAAAGCTCAAAATATTCTTAAAATCTCATCTCATACCGGACATTCTTTTTTTGAACTATTACCATCTGGCAGATGGTACAGGATAATAAAAACAAAGACAAATAGGCTGAAAAATAGTTTTTATTCCAGAGCTGTAACCATGTTAAATACCATTGTATAGTGCAGGCATGTCAAACAGCCAGCCCACGGGCCGGATGCGTCATGTCAAAACCGCACCCACCCCATTGCCGGCAATAGGGAAAAAGTCCCGATACGTCATGTGACATCACGTGATGTTGCGAGTTTGACATGCCTGGTATAGTGCAACATTGAAGTGCAATGTTGCAATGGTGAATAGAATGCGAAGGATGTGTGTATATAATGTATGTTCTTATTTGTGGTTTTTACTTGTGTGTAGTGTAATAATTTACCAAAGGGAGAAGTTTACCACATATTGTTCCTATTAGTAAGAGAAGGAAGACATCCATCAGAGCACCAGAGGGCAGGACAAGAAACAATGGTTGGAAACTGATCAAAGAGAGAAGCAACCTGGCATTAAGGAGAAACTTCCTGACAGTGAGGACAATTAACCAGTGGAACAGTTTGCCTCCAGAAATCGTGGGTGCTCCATCACTGGAGATTTTTAAGAAGAGGCTATACAGTCACTTGTCTGAGATGGTATAGGTTCTCCTGCTTGAGCGGGGGGCTGGACTAGAAGACCTCCAAAGTCTATTCTATTCTATTCTATTCTATTCTATTCTATTCTATTCTATTCTATTCTATTCTATTCTATTCTATTCTATTCTATTCTATTCTATTCTATTCTAAATACCAGATTACAAAATCTATGTGCTCAGTCAGTATGTTCATGTATGTGATGAACTTAACGCACAGAAATTTCCAGGAATATTAGACTTAAATTCTTCCAATCAATGAAAGCATGGACATGATTCAACACTGATATTCAGTTCTATATTGATCCTGATACAGCCAATCTGGCATTTGAGATTATATCTGGCCTTTGAGATTTCTTGCTTACTATAGTATGAAAATGAATAGCCTTTTAATGATCCATAAAGAGTACATGCTCATTGGAATAATTGCTTTTAATCATGCCTCCTAGTTTCCAGGACAATTTTATTTTGACATAAATATATTTTATGGGTGCTACATTAGCACTTGATTAGGCAGCACTGCCAATATGAATGAATCCTTTTTTGCTGTTGATTTCCTGACTGGCCTGGTTTCTTGGCTCAAAGCACTTGCTATAGATAGCATGATGCTAACTTTGCCAAGGGCGACAACATAAACAACAAAACTATCTGGTTTTCTTTATGGGAATACTAGCTTACAAGGAAGAGAAAGAAGAGGAAGAGAAGAGGAAGAGAGGAAGAGAAGAGGAAGAAAAATCAAAGCACTTCTCAAGATGAAATTTCCAAATCCTCAAGTATTTCCTTTCACAAGAATAATATAAATACACATTAAATTTAACATTCACAACTGAGCAGGGGGTTGGACTAAAAGACCTTCAAGGTCCCTTCCAACTCTATTATTATTATTGTTATTGTTATTACTGTACTGTATTTTTGAAGATTTAAAAATACAGATCCAAATTACTACTTCCTTACTCAAAATATTGTTGATATACATTATATAGTCAAAAGCCTTTGGAAAAGCATGAGTGAACACATATTTGCTTTCTAACTTGTGGGTGTGAAGAGGTAGAGCAATTCAACAATAGGATTTTATCATAATAACTTGGAGACTTATACATGCAGGCTGCTGTAATTTTTCTCTTTTCAGAAGGATTTCAGGAACTGACTTTTAAACAAGGTTTTAAAACATCATGTTAAGTCTACTTGAGAGCATATGTCACAATTTTGATGTGCTTCTGTTTCAAAATGATGAAAATTTGATTTTTAGCAATTATATTGCTGATATTTGTTCCAGGCAATGAAGATTGGCCTACAGATTGCTCACTATTGCTTTAAATTACATATAAGTTTGACATATACAAAAGATACAGAAAAAGTAAGATTTAGAAGAGATAATTATAAAATAAATATCGAAAAATCTGAGTTAATATTAAACATTAAATAATAATGGTAATGTTAACATGAATGATTATGAAGTGAAGGTAGAATATACTTTGTTACATGAGGTCAGTAATAAATAAACATGGGCAGTTAACTGAAAAAAAGTATCACTTTAATCTTGGAAGACAAAATTAAATTTGATAAAACCCATGAAAGAAAAGTATATTTCTATAACTACAACTTCCTTTCAAACTATCATGTTTCTTCATCCTTCTTTCTCTCCTGTTTTTTAGAACAGAACAACATATTAAATATATTAGGCAAGGTGTTAGAATGAAAGTAAAATAATGAAAAATAAAATCCTATGCATGTGCAAGTCATTATGGTTCAGCTTCTCAATAACAATCAGGGTTCTGGTACAATGGTAGACTATTAGTCTCTAGCAAAAATGCAATTAAACAACATTTTATACTAACCTAAATACTATTTGCATAATTTTTCTCTTGTGAGACATTATCACTCTGACCTTGAATAGAAATAATACATAGTAATTAAATCATTTATCTCAACAATTATTGTGATTCCCTCAGAAAAGCAATTCTGGTGTATTGCTTACAGAAAAGCTGAGAGAAAGAGAAGCATTTTAAAAAAATTATTGTAAGGTAGAACTATTCTAAACTGTATTCAGAAATGGTGTTGCCTGGGAGAGTTTTATTATGGAAAATGTAGCTGCTATATAAAGAATAGACATTTTTCAAATAAACAGATAGCAAAGCAACCCTGAAAAGATATTTCCTGTAATTTAAAAAGCAGTAGAGTAATAAAGAGAATCACACATGGGTTGCTTCAACTCCTGATAGTCATAACTTCCTGAAAGATAGGAAACAGATTCTTTAATGATACTAACAGAAGCCAGTTCTGCAACAATAAGCAGCTTCTTGTCCTTTAACAATTTGCTGAATACCAAGACCACTTAAGCTAAAACCTGCCAGTTTCAATTGCAAAGGAACTTCCAATTTATCCCCTTTTATCAGAAATATAAAAATAACCCTCTAATTTGATAAGTATTCTAATAAACACCACACTGTATAATACAACTTACATTGCATCATTAGCAATTGTCCCATGTAAAAACACTAGCTGGAAGATTTGAAATGCTGGGTCTTCCAAAATTATACATGCTGTGAAAGCTTCATACAATTTTCACACTCACCAAGTTCAATATTTCAATATCTGTCTTCAGACAGGGCATGTTAAATGTGCCTGTACTTGTCATCAGCCAAATCTACAATGAAACTTTAACAAGATAAATAGCTTCTACTATCAATAAGGAATCACTTCAAAATTTTAGAAGTATTATTTAGAAAATATTTTCTGTACAAGATAAAACATTGGAACTGTTATTAATATTTGTTCAATTTCTATACCTGCCCAACCCAACCAAGTAACTCTGGGCAGCTTACAAATCTAAAATTATAAAACAATTCAAAACATTAAAACTATGAAAACATCCTCAAAATAAATAAGTACAAACAACTGTTGTGATGATTAATAAGCTAAAAGTAAAGAGTAATGGGGCCCTTCACACATTCTGATCCCCAGGTCCCAATCCATAGCCAAGTTTCTAAAGCTTTGCAAAAGGCCAGCAGGATTGGGGCCATTTTAATATCCAAGAGGAGAATGTTCCATAAAGCAGGGGCTACTGCAGAAAAGTCTGTATTTTAGTTCTTGTCAGTTGACACTCTTTGGCTGACAGGATTTGCAGCATGTCCAATCTGTTGGAATGAGTTGGATGGATAGAAACACTTGGAAAAAGATAGTCGCTCAGGTAACCTGATCCCAGGCCATGTAGGGCTTTAATGTTGACAACCATCATCTTGAATTGCACCTAGAAACACACTGGCAGCCAGTGCAGCTCACAGAGTAGTGGTTTTATATGTGCCATGTAGCCAGCACTATTTATTACCCGTGCAGCTGCATTTTGCACAAGCTGAAGTTTCTGAATTCTTTTCAAGGGCAGCCTCATATACAGTGTGTTACAGTAATATAAATGGGAAGTTATAAGGTCATGGGTGACAGTGACCAGACCCTCTGAACCAGCAATGAGTGCAACTGGCGCACTACCCAAAGATGTACAAAGGCTCTCTTAGCTATGGCTGCCATCTGTTCTTCAAGGAGAAGCTGTGAATCTAGAAGGACCCCCAGATTGTGCACTGGGTATGTCTGTTTGGGTAGTGCCTCCCATCCAGAGCTAGAGATGGAAGAGTCTTTTCTCTGGAGAGTCCAAATATCTCCAACCACTCCGTCTTGCTACGGTTGAGTTCAACCCATTTTACCCAAACAGCCACCAGACACTGGGATAGGACATCCACAGCATCTCTCAAAGGGCCTAGAGTAGAGATATAAAGCTGAGTGTCATCCACATATTGATAATATCTCACCCCAAACTGATAGATCACCTCACTCAGTAGTCTCATGTAGATGTTAAATAGGAAAGGACAGAGAATGAAGTCCTGAGGCACCCCACAAAATAGAGGCCACCGCCTGGATTCCTCCCCACCTACCAACACTGACTGAAACTGACCCTGGAGGAAGGAGGATAACTAGCATAACACAGTGCCACTCATTGCAAACACTCTGAGCCAGCCCAGAAGAATACAATGATCTATGGTATTGAATGCCACTGAGAGGTCAAGAAGAGCCAGGATGGATGTGCTGTGCACTATGCTTAAAACTTGAAAATATGAGATATGTGAGACGCTGAAACATAATGATGTACTTTCACTAATACTGTTAGCAACAGCAAAAACAATTTTCAGTTAGGTCAAACAGAAGAAAAAGAACTTTAAGGATTTACATCAAACCAACAATATGGTTTCATTGTCCAACTTAGAGTCCAATATGAGCCTGTGAGCAATGCCACTACTTTAAGAAGTTGACTGAATAAAGTTAAAGCAACTCTTAGAATGCCACATTCTTTTGGAAGCCTCCAAATGCTGCTTTAATGAATAGCAGGCAAGTTATTAAATGTTGCTAACAACAGAGGATGGAAAAACATGATGATAATAACAGAAAAATGAGAAAGCAGAACAAGGAAATAAATTGGGGAATGTGGGGGGTGAGGATAAAGAGATAATGAGTAAGGACCGAATGGCAAAGTAAATATATGAAGAAAGAATGAATGGTTTCAAAGGAAGAGTAACTAAGAGTCACATTTCAAAGAAGTGATGAAATCCACCAAAGCAAAGTTAATAAGTTTTAAAAAAGAAGGCAGCATATGAATCAGCTAGATCAGAAAAATATGCATAGTGATTAGTGTTGATATAAATAAATTTATATATTTTTTTCATTTCTCTTATTTCATGTTTTTAATTATTTTTGCTTATTACTTTTTACCCTTTTTCTGAGCTTTGCAGAATGTTGCTTAACACTAAAGAGAGTAGCATAAAGGATGCATATGTTAGAATAATGCAAGTGAATGCATTTCCATTCGCTTCAATTTATTCTCACCTATAGGCCTTGATTTATTGATAATGTATCATAAAGTTAGTATTAACACATAGATACATCTGTCCGAAATCTATTCTTCCATGTCTTCCACCAATGCACCCATTGCTGCTGTAAGCAAGTCAGCCCCTTTTGCTTTGGTTGTCCTCTTCTTTTTCTTTCCATCTTTTCAAGGACTATAGATTCCTCAACTGAGCAGAGTCTCTATAATGTGCCGAAACCATGATAATTTGACTCTGGTTTCAAGTAAGAATTATGAATTTATTTGTTCAATTATCTATTGTTTTGTTTTCTTGGCCACACAAGATAGCCAGATTTTCTCAAATCTTTCCATGGGTTTTATTCCACAGTATCAAAACTTTTTCCCTTTCACTTTCAATGAGAGCCAGAGGGAAAACTATTGCCTGCACAGTTATGTTTTTTGTAAGTATAGATTCATCAAGAAATCTGAATAATTTTTTCTAGGCCTTTATTGTGCTAGTCAGTGGCATATTTGATAACTGTTGGTTCCTTTACAGTTGATAGTTGAACCTGAAATGCAGAAGCTATCCATTACTTCTGTATCTTCATTGTCATTTCTAAGTATGATTGTTCTATCTGTTGTCATGAATTTGGTCTTCTTTATACTTAATCTTAGTACCATTTTTTTCATTGTGCTCCTCAACTTTCATTAATAAGACTTGTAGATTATTGGCACTTTCAATTAACAGAGTAGTGTCTTCAGCATAGCACAGACTATTGATATTTCTTCCTTCAATTTTAAGATAATGCTCATCTTCTTCCATTTCAATTTCTCTCAGTATATATTCAGCATGTAGATTGAATAAATAAGAAGAGAGTATAAAATCTCCTTTGCCTACCAGTCTGTTTTGTCATGTCCCATTTTGACTGTGGCTTCCTATCCTCTACATAGGTTTCCCATGAGGACAAATAAGCAGTTTTGAGAATCCTATTTTCAAAAGAAATCTATAGACCTCCCATTTTTGTAGGACCATAGTAGTGATGCTTCTTCTATGCAACATTTAACCCAACATACTGAGTGATCTTGAATAACTCTCCCTTTTTTGCAACAAAATAATATAGTTGTTTTTCAATTATGTGATTTGCAATGGCTACTTAACAAATGTCAATTCATCATAGATGAGTCCATCCATATAAATATGTATCAGCCACTAGCTGCTGCCATGAGCTTCTCCAAAGAATACAGAAGATTGACAGATATCACTAGAACAAAGCAATTGACTAAAAATGTAAGTTTGATTATGATGGATGCGAGCTAGATAAATTTCTCTTTTTATGTTTCTAGGACATAGAACACCATAGCTAACAACAGAAGCAAAGCATGTTGTCATGTCTTCCTTTTCTAAAAAGGCAATTAAAGGACTCAAAGCAAAGCATCAGCACACATATTCCAACTGACATCTGGCAATTTGGCAAACCCTCCTGGCAGACAGTTTGCCAGTTATAAAATTATCTTTATGTCTTCAATATGGTTAGCTTGTGGATAGTTGTCAGCTATTGCAGCCTACTTAGTAAAAAAAAAATGTCAGATAGGATTTGAGGAATTAGGTCATAAGTCACAAATTCATATGCAGTGAATGTTAGAGATGATTTGGGTGGATTTTACAAGGAGGGTTGTGGGGGGTACATTTAAACATATTTGAAATCTTGAGATAGAATGTCAGGGTGATAGTTACCATGGCAACCGTATCATTTGCTATGTCCTAAACCTGTAGATTCCAAATGATGAGAGATAGCCATTCCTTCAGAACTTTCTATAGAAAGTATCTTAAATAAGTAAATTCACAACTGTATCCTCAGATAAAAAATCCAAAGTCAAAGTTAGTTTGAAAGGTGTTTGATGATGATATATGTGTTGGGGAAAAGGTTTCTGGAACAGAATAGAACTCAATATCTAAGAAGTGTGAAAGTGCGAAAGAAGTCATACCTGAGGTCTTTCTGACTTCATACAATATTATGTATGCTGGTCTATGACTATAATAAAGGTTTGATTTGATACAATATTATGTCCTTGCAATCCTTTGACTCTATAGATTCTGATTTGTGTGCAGTATAAAGAATCCTCTGTCTGAGCTAATAATATTTTCATGTTTATGAAAATCTGTAACAATTTCCAGGCAAAATGAATGAATGAATGGTAATGGAGAAAATATCTTACATTTAAATATCAGCTGTATAAAGAGATTCGCATCAGTAACAGCTCAGAAAGAGAAAGTAATTCTTTCTATGACTTGTAATGCCAATTTTCTTTCCTAAGCTTTGCTTGTACATTGAATATAAGAACAAATTCTGCATGAGAATGATCATGTAACAGTTTAGTCATTTGATAAAAAAAAGAAAAACTTTTATCTCAACTTTATCAATGAAATAATATAATCTAATTGGAAATTAATTAATCACTGAATTGGTCTTTGAGGGAGCATCAGAGAGAATTCTAGCAGTCTTATTAAAGCACCCAGAGATCTTATTTAATGACCATTTTTTATTTAAAATCAAAATGGATGATCGGAAGAAAGAGTTTCTGAATGTCACATATTTCCTTATTGATTGCTAATTATAGAAGTGGGAGGTGAATAGGCAGCGGAAAATGACATCAACATGATATAGTATAATGTGTGTCTATAGATCCTCCTGAAGCTGTATGGTTATATGATTATACTGTTTGCTTAGCAGCTCATTTAGCCAGCGTAGTTCCACTATTTAACTATAGGTGTTAGTTTTCTCAGATAATGGTATGCTGGTATGCTGATGCCCACTTCACTTCTGACCAGATATATTTAGTTTCAACAGCTTTAGTTAAGATGAAATAGTAGGAGGCTGTCCCTTTCTAAAAAGACCGAATCTATGCATTTGCTAAAAACGTCTACTAAATATTTAGCATTGGGTTCTTTCATCAGTAGACATATTGATGAAAATAATAACTACCTGCTTCTACAACTTTCATGCCATTCCATTTTGAAAACTCTGAACAGCTTACAACATCATGAGAAAAATTCAAAACAGAAATCAATTAATATTGTTATGACCAATGAATACAATGTGCCACTATTCAAGTGTAGCATGATGTACCTCTTTTCAAATGCCTTTATTATAATCAATGAATGCAATGTGCCACTATTTAGGTGTAGCCTCTTCAAATGCCTTTCTGAAAAGTATTTTTTTATGGCTCTTGGAAATTTAGTAAGGAAGAGGTAGAATAAATATCAACTTTTCCAAAGAAGGGAGAGAATTACTTGAACCTGGATCCCTGAAGTTGGTTTTCTTTCAATGATTAAAATAATATATCTCCCAGATCTTCCTGGACATAAAATCCAAATTAAAGGATCTGATAATTGTGATAACCAGATTCTGAGCTGTGCAAGGCTTTAAAAGTGACAATTGCTAGCTTGAACTGTACCAAGTAGCTAACTGCCAGCTAGTGCAGTTCTCATAATAGCGGTGTTTCATGAGTCAACCAGTGCATAACCACAACAAGGAACTGATAGAATTGCTCCCTACCTCAGATTAAGTCTTAGGTACTCTGAGATAAAAAAAACAAAGCTAACCTGAGTCTGGCTTGTAATCATCTGGTGCAAACCTTTGATTGTTATGGTGGCCAAGAGCTCATGAACGACTTAGGGAAGGTAAATTGAGGTTCCCCAGAACCAAAACATCAATACAAAAGCCAACACAAAGCATACAGCTCAGATAAAAATGAAGCTATGAAGCAGGAAGCCTGATATAATAGCAGTACTCCTTATTTGTCCCTTAAGCCCAATCTTACATTCAGCTATCTATAGAATATGGTAGTATCTTTGGTACCTGCAGAATCTCCCAGATGAAAGCTTCTGCTCTATCTGCTCTACTCTGTGACTAATGCAACACCTGATAATTTAATGGGTTTTTTTTTCCAACAAGGGAAAATCCTCTTCTTCACCCATCCAAGTCTTGGTACTGGTGATACACATGAGGTCTGCCCTCTTATCCATTACCAAATCAAAAAATTAAATAATAATAATAATAATAATAATAATAATAATAATAATAATAATAATAATAATAATAATAATAATAATAATAATAATAATAATAATAACAACAACAACAACAACAACAACAACAACAACAGTAATAATAATAGTAATAATAATAGTAATAATAATGGTAATAATAATAGTAATAATAATAGTAATAATAATTTATTTAATAGCATCATCCTACTCAAAATATATAGAGATTTTACTAACTGGAGTGGCAATCATCATCATTTTGTAACTAAACGCTGTCTCTATTTTTTTTTTCCAGATCATGAAGTGCAGACAAATAGATATTTGCATGGCTATTTTTTCAGAGAAAGATAGGGACATATTTTGGTGCTACAATAAATGAATAACATAAATGTTCTGTAGCCCCTTCTCAGTCTATGAATTCAGATATCAATCCTCAACCCTCTTTTATGATTCTTAACTTTCTCACAACATTGTGTGCACTTTTAGGTACCCATATCTGCTGTTCCTCAAACATCAGTGTTCACTTTCTGTTAGACTTGGAACTACGGTACAGAGACCTAGTTAAAATCCTTATTCGATTGCATAATTCAAGGAGTTATTTTAGGCCTGTTACTTTCTTTTATCTTATTCTTACTCACATAACTATTGTTATGAATACCAAATGAAGTGTTTGCTAACATTGAGCTTTGTAGAGAAAAAAGTGGTCTATAGAATTAAATAAGAGCTGTATACCCTAAGTTCATCTTTAACAAATTTGCACAACCGCATATACTTGTGTTTTGCCATATCTCTACTGAATTCTTTCTATTTTCTATTGGTTATATAATTTTTTTTAGATCCCTCACATTTGATTTTTATGTCATGTTGCTAAGCTCACTAATATGATTACTTCTGTTCAGCATTCTGCTGCCAAAAAATTTCATCTCTTCTGTCACTCTGATCATACGATACCCTAATTAAATCCCTGTCCTAGTTTTCTGTCTACTCTAATGAATAGTCAAATGCTTTCTGAACTCTATATAGTCTTCCATATCTGTGACTTGGTATCCTGATATGTCCTTGTCTGTGTTGTTTATTTCTCACATTCTTATCTACAATGCTTATTTCTTCACTTGACCAACTGTTCTTCATTTCTTTTAAAATTTGTGATCAACATTTGTCTTTTGTCTGAAGACTTTTGTTGAACCTTACCCTGAATGATGACTAATATCTCCATATTGAATTGATAATTAATTGTGCTCAAGAACTAAGATTAGTTCCCTGTTCCCTGTTCTAGCATGAGTGCTAGAAACACTACTGAACTTTTAAATTCTGGACATTATAAGGAGGGACAGACACTATAGTGGTGAGATGCATACAAGAAGGTTACGGTCTAGAAGAAGAAACCTCTAAAATTACACCATTAGTTTTACTAAATATTAAGGATATGCAACATATCTAGAAAGGCACTTCATGAGGGCACTCAAGGGCATTCAAAAAGTTGAAGTACCCAAGTCCTCCAAATGCCCCTTTTTAAAATAAATATAGTAAAAACTAATATAAACTAAACTAGGGGGGAAAAAAGTAGACGAGGAAAAGAAGATAATAGACCAGTGATGGCAAACTTTTTAGAGACCGAGTGCCCAAATTGCAACCCAAAGCCCACTTATTTATTGCCGGGTGCCAGGTGGGACGTGGCCCACTGGGTGGGCGTGGCTGTGGTGGTCATGGCAGACTGGGTGGGTGTGGTCAAAGTGGGCATGGTCACCTCAATGTTGCTTGTGGGGAAGGACACCTGTGGGCAGGGTTGGGGGAGATCCAGGGGGTCTCTGGCAGGTGGGGCGGTGGGCAGGAGGCTCATCCTGTGGGGTGAGGCGAGGCGAGGCAGGGTGGGGATACCATTGCTGCAGGGCAAGGTGAGGCAGGGGCCAGGGCAGCTGCTGCCTGACACCATCGGCCCCCGCACACAGAGGCCAGCGAGCGCATGGGGGCCGCCGGTGTCCGTCAGCAGCCACAGCCTGCCGGCTCCTCGACCGGCGTACTCTGGGGCTCCACAGCCCACCGCCAGCAGTTCAGAAAAGCCACCTCTGAGCTGGACAGCTGGCCGACAGCTGAAGAGGCGATGCAGTGGGTCATGCCCGGGAAAAGGAGAGCATGTGAGGCCAGGAGGGACGGGACAGGGGGGAGGGAAACCAGCCGTGCTGGGATGCATCTGACCATGTGGGACCTTGGGCGGCTGGTTGAAGAGGGACAGTGCCATCTCTGGGGCATGGCATGCGTGCCCACAAAGAGGGGTCTGAGTGCCGCCTCTGGCACCCGTGCCATAGGTTCGCCACCACTGTAATAGACCATAATAAAGAAGTGGCTTCCAACCTTCATCACACCAAATATAAGCTAGAACAGTATCTTTTCATTCCCTTCTCCCCAGAGCCTAAATTTTATTTATATGCAATCCAAAAATCATCATCTTTTCATCCTGGTTCAGCAAAATGTCCATTAGGAGTTTCCAGAAATATCATACAAATAGTTCATCTCTGATCAAATAGTTCATCTTTATATTCTTTTGTTTTGTTCTACATAATTTTGATTCTTAAATCATTCCAATAGCATCACAGGATTTTGTTTTTCACCACCTTTTTGGCATTTAAAAGGAGCCTTCAAATCTTTGACTAACTTGCTTTATAAGTGCCATAAAGACGCATCATCCAGGATTTCTTGTCGCTGTTGTTCCATGTCCAGACCCTTTTATTGATTTGACTTTTGTATTCTCATTTTGGTAATCTCAATTTTTTTTATCTTCCATCCCTTCAAATTATATAATATCTATGTTTTTTTATTTTTCTCACTATCTGTTAAAACTTTATTCACTGAAATCTTTATCCTTTCTGAAATAGTTATAGTTATTAATATCTCAGTCCATGTTTTTTAAAAAAAACTAAGAAAAAGTTATAGCTGACTTTAGTTTCCTGTAGAGTCCCTTTGCACCTTTTATCAAGCCACAATTTTTAATATGGATTACAGATATTCCAAATCTCTCTGGTCTCTCAATTCATTTAAACTTTCTTAAATCAAATTGCTTTTTTTATCTTTTGTTGTTTACGAATTGTGTATTATTTTAAATTCTTAAGATCTTACCAGGTGTCAAATTAAATTCACTACTTTGAAGGTCTCTAATGTTCATAAAGTGTTTAAATCAAATATTTCTAAATGTGATTAGAGTTCAGCTGGCTTAGTGTCCTTAGGAACGTCTCTGTCACTGTTAAGAGCAAAAATATTGTCTTCCTTGTCTCCTGGCTGTAGGCTCCAGAGAGATTTGAAGGACCAGCCTACTTGCCAATTTTTCATTCTTCACAGCTTGCTCTGTGGAGACATCTGCTTGTTCATGGAGACATCCAGTCAGTCATGATTCACACTGGAAGCCTCCTTCAAATGACTTGACGTAGATTGCTTTGAGAGATTTCCCAGGTTGTCTTCAGTAGTCAAGGCATGCAGAACTGGTTTGCTGGCAGTCCTGGTACTGCCTTTGGATGCATAATTATTTGCAGACAGCCTAAAAACATCTAGAAGCAACAGCTATAACCAGTAGCAGTACTTGGGAAGGATTGCTTCTCTCATGCCAATCCCAAAATGATCCTTTGAATGCTTTGTATAGCTCTATAAAATATAAAACTGGGATTGTTAGCAGGTAGAAGGGAAGAATTAGAGATGAAAACAAGACTTTACATAAGGTTTAACCTGTCCAGTTGTGTCTGACTCTAGGGGGTGCTGTTCATCTCTGTTTCTTAGCCAAGAGAGCCAGTGTGGTCCGAAGATGCTTCCATGGTCAGGGTGGCCAACATGTCTATGTGCTGAGGTGTACAGACTGCTGTTACCTTCCCATTAAATTGGTACCTATTTATCTACTCGCATTTGCATGCTTTCAAAGTCTCAAATCTGGGCTGTCCTGACAAGCTCAGGGTCTTTAACCACTGAGCCATCACGACCCCCCCAAAGTACATGTTCCTATGCACAAAAGAAACAACCTCGCTACACTAACATAACTTTGATCAGTTAAGGACTACATGACTAGATAAAGATAGAATAAGGTTAGGTTTTTCTCTATACGTTTATGTGTCTTTTACCAATCCTTAGTGAGGCTGTGTCATCTTTTGAGTCACTTCTATCTTAACAGTTCATACTCAGCTTTCAAACCTGTCAGTTCATTTTGTTATACCATGAAGCCGTGCAACTAGGATGGATGAATGTGTCAGTTTTGGTTTCCTATTTGTGAATCTGCAACTTAGTTTTTTCTCAGTTTCTCATTTTTATGAATTTGTCAACTCTGAACCATTGAATTTGTTTTTTTAAAAAAGTTTGTTCTAAAATAATACAGTCGCACCTTTATCCTCATTCATGTACTTTTGTTCATAATCTGCATTCTCCAGATCTTGCAAACAATTTTTTTATAATATAACATTTTTGTATATGAATGTTACGAATATAAGCAATTTAGAACACACTATTCCCAAGTAGCCATCATGAGTGCCTATGGGCATAGAGAAGGGAATAATAATACTAATAGTAACAATAACAACATCTTCACCATGATCATCATCATCCAACATAATTTTAGCACATGATTTGGTTAAAAAAATGTGAGATCAGATAAATTCATATTGAAGTACAACCTATATGCATTTCTTCCCTTCCTTTGGTACAGCTAAGCCCTAAGCTAAACAGATGTATTATTTCAGTATGCATCTCCTTTCTTCTAATTCCTGTATGGTTTCCTTCCTTCCTTCCTTCCTTCCTTCCTTCCTTCCTTCCTTCCTTCCTTCCTTCCTTCCTTCCTTCCTTCCTTCCTTCCTTCCTTCCCCCCCTCCCTCCCTGCCTCCCTCCCTCTTCAGGCAAAATGAAACTTTGTGGTGGAAATATAATCACAACACAGTGGTTTATGAAGGAGACTTCCTAATAATTTTTGATAATTTTTATTAGACAAAAAATAAAATCTTACGTAAAATTAATGCCCACTATATTTAGCAAAGTTTACTGATTTGCAGACCGTTGGTGTCCTAGATACCTCAGACCTACAAATAAAATCATAACCTGATCCATATAAAAAAGTGACAGATGTTCAGTAATGATAAGTGTAATGTACTGAGCTTTATTTATGAAACAGGTGCAGGGAACTGCCCTGGGAACCGTTAGCAGACCATGTGGCCTGCTAGCCAGACTTGCTGTCTGCAAGCTTAATCAGCATGCAATTGAGCGGGAAAATATGGTGCATTCATTGGCTGACAACGTCCCTAACTGAATGTATAAATAGGGGCGGAGCCATTTTGTTAGAGTTCTGTTTTGTCTTCAATAAAGAAGTACCTGTTACTACTCCTGCCTCTTCAATGCTGGACCCAGCAAGAAACAGAACATTGGCGACGAAGGTGGGATCGTGCTGCCGCAAATCAAAGGGCTGGCTCACCACTGGAAAAAGGCCTAGCAAGCGCTTAGAGGCGTTCCAACTTCTTCTCACTCTGCCTGCCAGTACGGAAATGCTGGAGGAGAGTGCTTCAAGGAACCACCCTGGAACCCCTCCGGAAGCCTGCGCAGCATGAGGGATTGAAAAGGCTGCCAAAGATTCACCATGGCGAAGATAGGTCATCTCTCAGAATTCGACGTCGCTCACCCAGAGAGGTGGAGTTCCTACATTGCGAGGGTTGAGAACTATGTACGAGTCAACAAAGTTCAGGAAGACGGATTGAAGGCCGCGACGTTGTTGTGTGTTTGCGGTCAAGCAACATTCGACATAGCGGAGAACTTGGTTGCACCAGCGCCATTGGAGTCTATTGCTTATGCTGACTTAACAAAAATGCTCAAGGAACATTTTGAGCCGAAGCTTTCGGTCATTGCTTGGTAACACGCTTTTGAACAGTGGGACCAATGTCCCGGGGAGTCCACCGCAGATTTCATAGCTGCTCTTCGCCAAGCTGCGAGACCATGCGAATTCAAGGACCTTGAAGAACAGTTACGGGACCGTTTAGTTTGTGGTCTGAGGAGCCGAGATCTTCAACAAAAAATCTTTGCCAAAGACACTGTCTCTTTTCAAGATGCGTTGAGGGAGATAGCGGCTGAAGAAGCAGCAGGCGGAGCTGTTAAGGCCTTGCGGCTATCCAAGAACCTTCCGTGCTTGGACACAGTCCACCAAGAGGACGCCGAGGGGTTGAAGACTCCAAATCAGACCACGAAGTCGACCCCAAGAAAGAAGGCCTCAAAGGCAACTTGACAAGGCAGTTCCCTTCTCTCGGTGTCTCGGGTGTGGAGGCCGCCACAAACGGCCCGACTGCCAGTTCCGCACCACAACTTGCCGGGCATGCGGCAGGCAAGGCCACATCGCCGCCGTTTGTTTGGTTCGCAGAAAAGAACACCCATCGGAAGAGTTGCCTCGGAAAGGTACCGGGGTCCCCAGTCAGAACAGGGTGGGTTTCTGTGTGAGTAGGAAGAGTGTCCTTAAGACAGGTGCCCATCGCCCACTCAAAAAAAAGCTACACCTCAAAGTCAAGTTGCAAGGGGTTCCTTTCAACATGGAGTTGGACACAGGTTCAGCTCTGTCAATCATCTCCCAAAGCACACTGAAGCAGATTTGTTATAGAAGTGGCCAACGAGTTAAGCTCAGGCCGTCGAACCTCATTTTAACAGACTTCCAGACTTCAGCGTCAAGGGGGAGGCCACACTCGGGGTGCAGTTTAGGAACTTCAAGGGCTCTTTTGATGTCGTAGTTGTTGAGGGCAACTGCACTAGCCTAATTGGGCTTGATTGGTTTGAGGCTTTGGGAATTCAGGTGACTGGGTTAAACAGTTTGCAAACGGCGAGCCTTTCGGGGGTGTAAAGAGTTTGCGGATGTTTTCAGCCCAGAGTTAGGGGCATACAAGGGCCCTCCAATTGCCCTAAGGTTAGATCCCTCTATTGCACCAATAAGGATTAAGCCTTGTTGGGTGCCCTTTGCTCTCAAGCAGAGAATTAATGCTGAGCTGGACAAGCTATTGCAACAAGGCATTTTAGAGCCAGTTGATAGCAGTCCATGGGAAACCCCCATCGTCACGCCACTTAAGGCCAACAGAGAAGTCCGCATTTGTGCTGACTATAAATGCATGTTAAACAAAGCTCTCCAGCAGCACTCCTATCTGGTGCCTATAGTCTTATTCTGGCGTCTCTACAGGGAGGTCGCATTTTCGCAAAATTAGACTTGGCCCAGGCCTATCAGCAGCTGCTGGTGGACGACGCCATGGCAGAGGCCCAAACTATTGTGACTCACCAGGGAGCCTTCAAGGTCCAAAGGCTACAGTTCAGGGTGAATGTAGCCCCTGGCATCTTTCAGACCGTGATGGAATGCATGCTCTGTAACATTCTGGGTATATGCCCATATTTTGATGATGTCCTCATCGCAGGGGAATCAGTCAAAAACCTGTCTGACAGGATCCGGGCCATTTTGCGGTCTTTCCCCGAAGCGGGGCTGAAGCTCAAACAGGAAAAATGCAAAATTGGAGTCACTTCCACAGAGTTCCTGGGGTTTCGCATAGATGCCAAAGGCATCCATCCTGCTGAATCCAAGCTCAAAGCAATTCAGCAGGCACCCAGTCCCAAGACGAAGGGGGAGCTTCAAGCCTTCCTGGGACTCCTTAATTTCTACCATGCTTTCCTCCCCCACAAGGCCACAGTGGCAGAGCCGTTACACCAGCTCTTGGACAAACAGGCCCCATGGAAGTGGACAAGTGTCCATGAGAGGAGTTTTGCTGCAGTTAAAGCATTGTTCAATGAGCAGTTGCCAGTTAGCATAGCTTGCAACGCATCCCCTTACGGGATCGGGGCTGTCTTAAGTCACCTCAGGGCTGATGGGACACAAGTCCCTATAGCCTATTACTCCAGGACTCTGTCTGCTGCTGAGCGCAATTACACGCAAATAGATAGAGAGGCATTGGCCACTGTGGCTGGCATCAAAAAGTTTCACGACTTTTTGTATGGCCACCATTTCACGGTCTTCACTGACCACAAGCCGCTTCTGGGGTTGTTCACAATGAACAAGCAGAAACCCCAAATCATCTCTCCTAGAATGTTGAGGTGGTCAATATTTTTAGCTGCTTATGACTATTGCCTGATTAACAAACCGGGTAGAGAAATGGGCCATGCAGACGGCCTTAGTAGACTGCCCTTATGGCAATTAGAGCCAGATCCTGCACCGGCCAACCACATCCTATCAATCCAGGATTTGCCGGAGTCTCCCCTCAATGCAGGGGATGTTGCTGCAGAAACAGCTACCGACAACACGTTAACTCGCGTGTTAAACTGGGTGCTCACAGGATGGACTGATACGTGTCCTGGCACTAACTTCCAGAGTTTCTGGAAAAGGAAGCATGAGCTATCCACCTTTAAGGGTTGTATCCTATGGGGAAGCAGGGTAGTGATCCCGACCTCACTGAGGACTAGAGTCCTCGATTCTTTGCATGAGGGACATCCGGGCATAGTCCAGATGAAGGCGCTCACACGTAGCTACCTCTGGTGGCCTGGACTCGATAAAGACATCAAGGCCCAGGTCCACAGGTGTCACATTTGCCAGCAGTCCCAGCCAGAAATGCCACAGGCTCCTGTACATAGATGGGAGACCACACAAGCCCCTTGGTTGAGAATTCATATCGACTTCACTGGCCCCTTTCAGGAGCAACTCTTCCTCATTGTTGTGGACAGTGGCTGGAGGTCCTTCCAGTGTCCACTATGACGACTGCCAGGACCATCCAGGTTTTGACGGGCATCTTTGACGGGCAACGCATGGGCTCCCAGATGTCATTGTCTACGACAACGGAGCTCAATTTACTTCCTCGGAGTTTCAGTCCTTTCTGAGGGCAAATATGATTAGGCATACCACATCAGCTCCATTTCACCCGGCCTCTAACGGCCAAGCGGAACAAATGGTTCACACCACAAAGAAATCCTTAAAGAGGATCACCCACAGCAACTGGCACCACAGGTTGACAGACTTCCTCCTCTGCCAATGCACAATGCCTGATCACAAAGCTGGATCGCTTACACCCTGATAGGGTTGCATCGCAGGTGCAGCAGCCGAAGGCACCGAGGTGCTTGCAAGTGGGTGATCCGGTTTGGGCACGCAACTATGCACCAGGGGCACTGTGGGTGGTAGCTGTGGTTTGTAAGGTGACTGGGCTGCTTTCTTATGAAGTGGCCCTGGACGACGGTCATGTGCTGTGCCGGCACATTGACCAGCTGCATTGGAGGCTGCCACGCCACTCTTCCACTCCTGACTCTGCTCTCGGGGGAGAGGAAGATCACGATCATGATCGTCGTGAATCTGAGTCTCTCAGCGAAAGCGGGACATTGCGTTCACAGAACGGGGTTTTTGCCAACGAGGTGGCTCCTAACTTGGGCACTACGTCCATGGGACATTGCACTCAACCGGCTTTTCACACCGCTCCTACCTCAGGCATTGTGCCAACGGGACATTGCTCCCAATCGGCTTCTTACGCCGATCAGGTGGATTCCACTCCACCGCGGAACTCTGGTTTGGGCCTACCAGAACAGGCCAGCCAAACGCTAATGGACAAAGGCTTGGGTCTACTGGGACAGGCCAGCCTTCACAAATCGGCTTTACCTGTACCAGACGGGTCCAATAGCTCCAGTCTGCCGAGCCTGGCAGGTGAGCTTGCAGATAGGGAGCTAGCAGCAGCTCCGAGCCGTTCGGAGAGGGCAAAAGGCCCACCGAAATTTTTAAAGGACTACGTGAGGTTTCTGTCATTGCAAGCTTAAAAAAAAATGCTTATGTATTTTGATTGCAACTGAAATGCTTATGTAAGTTCCTTTGGAAATGGCAATGCCTATGTACTATAATGTTTGTAGGTCTGAAAAATGGGAATGTTTTTATGTTCCTTGTAACTGGGTTGTTTAATATTATTATTTCTGACAAGTGTGATGATAGACTTGTGTATCACTGAGTGTCATTGTACTTTTGAATGTATGAACCATTGAACAACAAGAATATTGTGTATGTGTTAAAGAATCAGGAGAGGAGGGGTGTAATGTACTGAGCTTTATTTATGAAACAGGTGCAGGGAACTGCCCTGGGAACCGTTAGCAGACCATGTGGCCTGCTAGCCAGACTTGCTGTCTGCAAGCTTAATCAGCATGCAATTGAGCGGGAAAATACGGTGCATTTATTGGCTGACAACGCCCCTAACTGAATGTATAAATAGGGGCGGAGCCATTTTGTTAGTGTTCTGTTTTGTCTTCAATAAAGAAATACCTGTTACTACTCCTGCCTCTTCAATGCTGGACCCAGCAAGAAACAGAACAATAAGCATTTAATAAATATAAAACTCAAAACATAAAGTTGAGGAGCAGCAAAGATTTTTTTTCATACTAGAAGCTCCCCATTTTGAATTTCTTAGCTTATAAAGGCATGAGTTTGCTTTTTGCAAGATCATTAACCAGATTCATGCTTGCATTAATACCTTTGCTGTATCAATTTTAAAGTGTCCTAGCTTTGAAATTATTTTCTGTTTTAACTTTTAAAAAAATGCCCACCATCTTTAAAATATTTTTTTAGAAATGGGATACTTTTATAGTAATGTTAATGAATTCTAAATTGTCAGGTCTAATTCCTTTGATGCAAAATAAGACATTTATCTTTTGAATTTTTCCATTTACCTTTTAGTCATTCTCCTTTATTTGAATTCGATCCCGGCCTCTTACTGCCTTAACTACATTTGAGTCAGTTGTCTTTTGCCATTTATTATATCCATTTGAGAAAACAAAGCAGACATATCAGCAACTAAATTCTTTCCAGCTGCCAAACCCATAAAAAATGATATAGCTAAGCAAGCTTCTGAATTCCCAACACAAATGCAGAGTTAATGTAACCTGTTTTGAAACCCGACAGCATTTAGATAAATGTGGAAGAGATATATACAAATGCATTATAGTATATTCTCAGCTGCTCAATATGAATAAAATTTCACTCTACAGATTACTTTTATATTTACATGTAGAAGTTTTTTTTCTGTATCATTTAAATATCTTTTGGAATATGTTCAAAAACCAAAGGAAAATATCTCTGAAGTTATACATTTTTAAAATCAATAGGAAAGTTAAATATATAGGTATTCTCCATGAAATGTATGATTTACATATTAGTCAGATCTGTTGGTTTGAGCATTTAGGTAATGAAGAAGCGTAACATCTTGATATATTCTCCTGGCACCAAATGGCAAGTCAGACCCAGGAAAAAGCAGTATTTCCTTGCTCATTCCTCCTTTTTAACCCATGTTTTTACAATAGGATGAAATCTCTCCAGACTAGCTCTTGAAATGGTGGATATATGTGGTACACTAAGGTTCTTCAGACTCTTAGCTGCTCTCATCTTCCACCATACACCTATTTGAAGCTTTTTCAATATCATAGTTTTGATATCAGCTGTATGTGGGAAAATTGACTGGTGTAATAGAATTTCAAATGCAGGAATTTCAATTTCAGTCAAATCTGTTACTATATAACAGATCTTTCCTACTTTCTGTGTGTGAGTGTGTGTGTGCGATGTGTAATGTAATTCCCACATTCCTAGTAAAAATGCATATCAAGAACATTAATATTTATCTAGGAGTGATTTTTTAAAATCAAATCTCAGTATCATCATAGCTGAATGCTTATAAAATAGAACTCTCCTGTCTTTTTAGAAACATATCAGTTGTGTTAAAATATATTGTATGCAGTCGATCAATACATACACATACATTATTGATGTCCAGATTAAAATTCTTTAAAATATTTTTTAATAAAAGCTTATCTTTTAGCTTGTATTCAATATAATATAGAAATAAATAAACAGAAAATTTTACAATTATTTCTAGCCTAAATATTTGCAAAATGTTTTAGAAAATTAACACATTTTCATGTAAGAACATAATGACTTGGTTAAAAAGTATAATCTTGGAATGATCATGGTTTCTCAGACTAAGTATGTCTATATCTTCCCTCCTCCATTCTCATGTGGGCCTTCCTTAAATATTTCTGGAGTTTCTTAAGCTTTGGTTTTTTTATAAAAACAGTACAGCCATCAGTAATGCATATGTGTATATTTATTGACGGACTGCATGTAATATGTTTGAACATAACTGATTTGTTTCAAAGATCAAGACATGGAAGACTTGCAGAAGCAGAACCGTGAGCTATCTCCCATGGAACTGTAGTTGAGAAAGACTTTTCTAGATTAATCATTCTTCCAATCCTGGCCTTTAAGAGTGAAGGAAAATATAGTTATTCCTAGTCTGCAGTTGGAAATTTTCCAGTTCATATATAAATGAAAACTAGTTTTATTAAATCCTTGAAATAGTTCCTTCAAATGTATTATAGAAAAGCAGGACGGAAGGGAAAGAAGGCATGAAGAGGGGAAACAGTTGGTCTGATAAGCCATAGCTGAACAGACCAAGACCATTATATTTAATGCTGATCTTGTAGCCATAATAAAATGAAAATGAAATGAAATGACCATTATATTTTAATCAAGCTTAAATGGAAACAATCCTAGCTTTGCCTGCACAATGAGTTGCAAACAACCATGGCTAACTGCATAATTAATGTGCTTGCAGCAGTCATGCCTTCTATAAATATGTCAAATGGTCCTGGGAAATAGAACTCCTGGATAGCTTATTTTATTTCAAGAAATATAAAATCCTGGAGGAAATAAAAATATAGTCCTATTAGATATTTCATTCTTGATATCTTTATTGTGTCACCTAGTTACTATAAAACTATAAAACTGTGAAACTACTTCATTGTTTACTAAACCAACAAACTGCCAATTTAAGACATTATTTTGTCTGCTAGTTTTCTAGCAAGAAGAGCTACCGAGCCAGTGCTGGCAATTACTGGAGTCACCTCATAGTTATCAAATAGCAGGAAGCCAGTAAGGTAGCAAGAGATAGCTGGTGTAGCTTAATATAAGCTAGCTACACTCCTGACTATCACAAGGGACAGCTGGTGTAGCTAGCTATACCCCAATCGACACATACAGAATCAGCTGCAAGGAAACATCAATTATGCAGATTATTTTGTTTTGCATATCAAATATATGTCTCATGTGATCCCAAACCTTACTAATTGACTCTGATGAAATCATAATTAAAAGTACATTGGCAGTAATATAAACTGGATAAGATGAAATTTGGGACCCTTCTAATACACATGAGATTGTTGCACATGCCAGGTTTCAGATCTGCTTTTCCTAGAAACAAACGATGACTCTAAGCCTGTGAGTTTTATTATTTATGATAAGTAGACTTTCCTATTTTTTTGAAAATATCAAACACCTTTATAAGGATTAATTTTATTAACCTAGTATCTTTGTTTTACTTCGTAGTTGTTAGTATTTTGGAATAAACATATAATGTGTTCCCAAAGAAATTATAATAATAATAATAAAGTTGGAAGGGACCTTGGAGGTCATCGAGTCCAACCCCCTGCTCAGGCAGGAAACCCTATACCATTTCAGACAAATGGCTGTCCAGTCTCTTCTTAAAAACTTCCAGTGTTGGAGCATTCACCGCTTCTGGAGGCAGGTTGTTCCACTGGTTAATTGTTCTAACTGTCAGGAAGTTTCTCCTTAGTTCTAGGTTGCTTCTCTACTTGATTAGTTTCCATCTGGATATGGATATGGATAAACAGAGAATACCAAAGTGTCCTTGTCAGATTTAATTAGCCCGCAAAAAGGACTGGAACTCCGATGAAGTAAATTGAGCTCTGTTGTCGGAGACAATTACGTCAGGCAGGCCATGCATTGCAAAAATGCCGTGAAGCACCCTGATGGTGATAGTGGAAGTCGCAGCGGACACTGGAACTACTTCCAGCCACTTAGAGTGACTGCCCACCGCAATGAGGAAGAGCTGCCCCTGAAAGGGCCCAGCATAGTCGATATGAACCCTCGACCATGGAGCATGAGTTGTTTCCCACCTATGGATAGGGGCTTGGGGAATTTCTGGCCTGGACTGCTGGCATGTGTGGCACCCGTGGACCTGGGCTTCAATCTCTTTATCGAGCCCTGGCCACCAAAGGTAGCTGCGTGCAAGCGCCTTCATGCAGACTATTCCCAGATGTCCCTCGTGCAGAGAAACAAGGACTCTAGCCCTCAGGGAGGTCGGGATGACTACTCTACTGCCCCACAGTATACACCCCTTAAAGGTGGATAACTCAGATTTTCGCTTCCAAAAGCTTTGGAATTCGGTGCCAGGACACGTGTCCGGCCATCCAGACAACACCCAGTTTAACACGTGTGTTAGTGTGTTGTCGGCAGCTGTCTCTGCGGCTACATCCCCTGCATGAAGAGGGGACTCAGGCAAATCCTGAATGGATAAAATGTGGTTTGCTGGTGCTGGATCAGGCTCAATTTGTTTTAATGGCAATCTGCTGAGGCCATCTGCGTGGCCCATTTCCTTGCCCGGTTTGTGAATTAAACAAAAATCGTATGCCGAGAGGAATAAGGACCATCTCAACATTCTGGGTGAGATGATGTGGGGCGTCTGTTTGTTTGTCATAAACAATCCCAGAAGTGGCTTGTGGTCCGTAAAGACCATAAAACGGCGACCATACAAAAGGTCATGGAATTTCTTAATTCTCGCCACGATGGCCAGTGCCTCTCTATCAATTTGTGCGTAGTTGTGCTCAGTGGCAGAAAGGGTTCTAGAATAGTAAGCTATAGGGACTTGCATCCCGTAAGCCTTGAGGTGGCTCAACACCGCCCCGATCCCATAAGGAGATGCATCGCAAGCTATGCTAACTGGCAATCTCTCGTTAAATGAGCCAATACTGCGTTAGATGACAGTAAGGCCTTGACCTCAGTGAAACTTCTCTCGTGGACATTCGTCCACTTCCATGGAGCCTGTTTGTCTAAAAGCCGATGTAGTGGCTCTGCCACTGCGGCCTTGTGGGGAAGGAAAGTGTGATAGAAATTAAGGAGCCCAAGGAATGCTTGAAGCTCTCCTTTCATTTTAGGGCTGGGCGCCTCCTGAATCACCTTAAGCTTGGACTCAGCAGGGTGGATGCCTTCGGCATCTATGCGGAACCCGAGAAACTCCGTGGAAGTAATCCAATCTTACATTTTTCCTGTTTTAGTTGTAAGCCCGCCTCACGGAACTGCTGCAACACTTCCTGGAGCCTGTCGGCCAATACTTTGCCTGATTCCCCTGCAATGAGGACATCATCGAAGTAAGGGCATACGCCCGGAATGTTCCGGAGCATGTGCTCCATGACACTTTGGAAGATGCCTGGGGCTACATTAACCCCAAATTGCAGTCTCTGCACCTTAAAAGCTCCCCGGTGGGTTACGATTGTCTGTGCCTCTGTGGTGGCGTCGTCCACCGGCAGCTGCTGATAGGCCTGAGCCAAATCTAACTTAAAAAAAATGCGACCTCCCTTGAGGGACGCCAGAATATGGCTGACTACCGGCACCGGATAGGAATGCTGCTGTAAGGCTTTATTCAAGGTGCATTTATAGTCAGCACAGATTCTGACTTCTCCGTTGGCCTTAAGTGGCATTACGATGGGGGTTTCCCATGGACTGCTGTCCATGGGTTCTAATATGCCTTGCTGCAACAGCTTGTCCAGCTCGGCGTCAATCCGTTGCTTCAGCGCAAAGGGAACGCGGCAAGGTTTAATCCTCACTGGAGCGATAGAGGGATCTAGCCTCAAGGCGATAGGTGAGCCCTTGTATTTTCCTAGCTCCTTGTTGAATACATCTGAAAACTCCTCACACACTTTCGCTAGGTCGACCATTTGCAGACTATGAAGTCCGGTCACCTGAATCCCCAAAGCCTCGAACCAATCGAGTCCGATTAGGCTCGTGTGGTTTCCGTCGACTACAACAATGTCCAACGGACCTTTGAATCCTTTGAATTGTACCCCCATCGTGGCCTCCCCCTTGACTTGAACTCTAGAGTTCTGAAAATCTGTTAGAACTAGATTCGACGGCCTGAGCTTAACCCGTTGGCCGCTTCTCCCACAGATTTGTTTAAGGGTGCTATGAGAAATTATGGACAGTGCCGAACCCATGTCCAATTCCATTCGCAGGGGAACCCCTTGCAGCCTGACTTCAATGTGCAGCTTCTTTTTTAACGGCCGGTGAGCCCCTGTCCTCTGAATGCTTCTTCTACTGGCACAGAACCCCACCCTATTTTGGCTGGGGACCCCGGTACCTTTCCGAGGCAACTTTTCCTTTGGGTTTACTTTCCCTCGGCCCAAACAGACTGCGGCAATATGGCCTTGCTTGCCACACGCCCGGCAGTTGGCTGTGCAGAAATGGCAGTCCGCTCTTTTGTGATGACCTCTGCACCCCATGCACCGAGGGAACGGATCTGCCTTGTCAGGAGACCGAGGGGGGCCTTTCGCTGGGAGTTGTCACAGGAGATCGACTTCCTGATCTGACGCGGCATCTTCCTCCGATCCGGCGTTCTCGTTGTGGACGATGTGCAGTGGCTGAGGGTTCTTTGAAAGCCGCAAGGCCTTTACAGCTCTGCCAGCTGCCTCTTCAGCTGTTACCTCTCGCAATGCATCTTGGAAAGATATTGTCTCTTTAGCAAAAATCTTTTGCTGTAGCTCACGACTCCTCAGGCCACAAACCAAACAATCTCGCAACCGTTCCTAAATTCACATGGCCTCGCCGCTTGGCGAAGAGCCGCGATGAACTCCGTGGCAGATTCTCCTGGGCGCTGGTCCCGCTGCTCGAAAGCGTGTTGCCATGCTATGACTGACAGCTTCAGCTCAAAATGCTCCTTGAGCATTTTCTTTAGGTCGCCGTACGTCACAGTCTCCAATGGCGCAGGGGACACTAAGTTCTCCGCTATCTCGAAAACGGCTTGGCCGCACATGCAGAGGAGCATTGCGGCCTTCAACTCGTCTTCCTGAATCCGGTTGACCCTGAAGTAGTTTTCAGCCCGGGCGACATATGAGCTCCACCTTTCAGGGTGAGCGACGTTGAATTCAGCGATCTGCCCAATCTTCGCCATGGTAGGGCCTCGGTCGTTGCCTCTCTACCACGTGCTGCCGATCTGTTGGAGGGCTTCCAGGGCAGTTCCTCGCAGCACTCTCCCCCAGCGTTTGCGTACTGGCAGGCGAGTGAGCTGCAAAATTAGGAATGCCTTCCCTCAGCGCGGTCTGGCCTTTCTTTCAAGATAAGTCTTGATCTTCGTTGTTTCGGCAGCGAAATCCCACCTTCGTCACCAGTTGATCTGTTCTTTGGTGGGTAGACATTGATGAGACTTATTCAGATAATGACAAGTCTTTATTGTACATGTAATTGCAAAACAGAACAGAAAACGAAACTAGCTCCCTCCTTCTTATACACCGAGCTTTGGTTAACACCAACCAATGACTGCAGGGATTTCTCCTGCACTAAAATAACAAACCTGCCCGGGCCCCAGACATTCTGTCTCTCAGTGGCCACATGGCCAGCTTGCACCTGCTGCCAATAATAACTGAATACATTACAGAGGATATATAACATGTTTTGCAGGAAGGAAATTCTAGCGTATGTTGTAAAGCCTCTATTAAAAAAAAACCAAAAACCTCACATAGATGCTCTGGGGGAAAATCTTCAGAAATAAAAAATCCCTGTCAGATAGGAGACTGACCTTTCTCTGAAGGATGCCTTCAATGTGTTAGACTTTCCTAACTAAGCATGGAAGCTGAAATCCAAACACACCTGGGAGACACTTGACTAGTGTTTTTTAACCTTGGCATCTTTATGATTGCTGGCTGGGGAATTCTGGGAATTGAAGTCCAGACATTGCCACAATTGAGGTACACTGTACTAGACTGACAAAAGAAGCAATAAATAAGACTATAGTCTGTGAAACTCTAGCCAATCATTAAAGAGTGATAAAGATGTACTCATCTGTTGTTGCTATTTAGTGGTCATCTGGATTTCTGCAATGTTTTCTAGGTTTCACAAGATGGCAATATTTAACGGAGGAGACCTGAAGCATACCCACTCTTCTGGAATGCACTAGGCAGGCAGAAACAATTGGAAATAAGCAATCTCTCAGTTATCCAGGCCCTATGCTATACAGGGCTGTGTAGGTTATAACTAGCTCCTTGAGTTGCACTTAAGTCAACTGGCAGCTAATACAGCTTGCATAGCATGATCACAAGGCACATAGAGAAGTGCCATTTAGTGTTCACACATCCTTGCATTTTGAACCAATTATAGCTTTGAATGATCTTCAAAAGTGCATTGCAATTATCCAAGTATGAAGTAGCTAGAGGATGAGTGAAGTGCTTTCCAACTGAAGAACGGGTGCAACTGGCACACAAGATATATCTGTGCAAAGGCCTTCTGGATGATGTTGCCACTGCTCTTCCAGCAGCAGCTGTGAACCCAGAAAGAACCCTAAGTTGTACACCAGTCTTAACTATGGAAATGCAGCCCAGCGAAGACCAAGGAAGGTGACACCCCTGACCTAGTGGGTCCAAACAGCCATAGCCATTCAGTCTTATGAGAATTGAATTGTTCCTCCTTATCCAGACCTCAACAACCTCCAGACAATACATTGAACAGTTTCATCTGTGCTACATGGGGTTGAGATGTAGAACTGGTATCATCAGTACACTGATGATACTGCATCCCAAAATGGCAGACATCCTCACCCAGTAGTTTCATGTAGATATTAAATGGAAGAAGAGGCAGCATTGAATCCTGAGGAACCCCCATATATGAGAGACTCAGATGCAATCTCTCTCCCCCATCAACTCTGACTGGATTTGACTGCTGAGGAAGGAGGTGAACCATTAGAGCATAGTGCTTCCTACTCCTATCCCCTGCAACTGGCCCAGAAGATACTGTGATCAACACTATCAAAAGCCACTCGGAGATCAAAGACAAAAAGGATAGATGCATCACCCCCATCCTGGTTCTGCAAAAGGTCTGCAAGTGTGACCATAACAGAAAATCTTTCTTTATATTATACCCTAGCTTGAAGGCAGACTGAAACAGTTCCATATAATCCATGCCCTCCAAGTCCCTCTGTAATTGTCATCCAACCATCTTTTTGACAACCTTCCCCAGAAAGGGGAGATTAGAAACTGGCCTATAATTGTCCAACAGAAGGGGTCCAAAGATGACATCTTGAGCGGGTAGTATATTCTTTGTGGGAATTTTCTTTGAATGAAGGCAAGAATCTCTCTTTTGACCTACTTTTTCTCATTTGGCCCCTCCATGCATTCCTCAAAGTTGCTTTCAAGTTCTCCTTTTCTGTTTCTGGCAGTTATCACCACTTTAATTAGGGAAAATGACTACCATCCTTTGGAATCTTATTATTTCTCAGATTACCTTTGCCTCAAATTTCTCAGATGTTTAGTCTGCTGGATTGTTGATTGCAATTTTTCTGTATCCATCACCTACCTAAACTTATCTCATCAGTGGACTATCCCTCCCTCAGCTAACAGCTTCATCCTCTTTTTCATTGAAATATCTTCTTGAAAGACTTACTTTCTATGACTTCTGATTTTCTTCTCCCTTTTTCTTATTATTTTTCTTCTTTTTCTTTTTCTTTATTCTTTCCACATCTCCAACTCAAGACTTTATTACTCTCATAAGCATCAGCCTCTCTCTAGCCAAGAACTCTCATCTTCTGCTATCTCATCCCCTGCTAGTTCCTAAGAATTCCTATTTAATATTTTTCACCTCTCCATTCCATAAAGGTGCTTCTCTACATGCTGTGAAGCATGCACTCTTGTGGGGATAGTAATGACTTTGATGAGAGTTTGACAATGTCACAGCAGACTGATGCAAAAGTTCCATCACTATAAATTAAGCCTTTATGTACATTGACAATAGAATACATTGTCTCTTTTCAAAATTTGATGACAAATTCTTTCCTGGGATTATATCAGTCTGCACTTCAGATTATTTTCATGAAGGGCAGCATAGTATTTTAAAAAATAAATATTTTTCTTTGGTCATTTTCACATGAATAAGTATATCCATTTGAAAGTAGTAAATGTAAAGTGAATCCAGATCTTTTTTTTTATCTGCCAGCTTAGTATCAAGAATAATTCTGGCTGTATGGTTAAACTGATTTGATTACTGGAACAAATCCAGTGTGAAAACCATAAAGGATGCCAGATTCATTTTAAACATTTAAAAGTACTACATTTTTTATTCTAGACAGCCCTGTAGTTTCCAAGTGAGAGGTACAAATGTGTGGCAATGAATATAAAATCTATCTTTGTCTATGCTGAAAGATGACCCCTTGTGATCATGTTCAGAAGCTAAGAAAAGGTCTCCACGATGTACTTGGATGAACTTTACATAGACAAGGGACTTGTCTCATCATTTATCTTTCAGTTTATGTATATTGGTACATATAAAAGCACTGAAATGACAGTGGATAGTATCCATAGTTTTTTGTTTATATCCATCTGTCACAGACATTAAGAGCAGCTGCATTTTAAATTATTTCATCTTACTGCTTAGACAGTGAATCAGACCATTTGTGTGCCCACCCAAGGGATAAGAAAATCATTCTGTATTCAACCAATCTTCTCTTGGAGTATATCCACAGCATGAAGAGGTTACTTATATACTTTACTACCCACTGTCATTGATCTATTATTAGGATTTGCTATGAACACTATAGCCTATGTTGCATTTTAGCAAAATCCTGATTTAGAAGCTTTGTTTCCGTCTATTTTAGTGTAAAAAAAATATACCTGGAGCCACAAAGGACTCTTGGTTTACTGAGAAGCTTCAGAAATGAAGTGAATGAAGAGATGAGAATGAGAATGAGATGAGAATGAAGAGGAAAAACTATAACAAAAAGGAGAGTTGGACTTGGTTCACTTGTGGCTATGTAGGAATTCTAGGCTGATCCTCCTTTTCACTCCACCCCCAGGTTCTGCCATTCCTTCTCTTACAGTACCTTACTACACACAAGAAAAGATATAGGCCTTGGAGTATATGTTAAACCATTGATTCCCATTTTATCAGATCAATTTTGATAAAAACCTAATCTATAAATAACTTATAATATTAATACAGTATTTACTTCCACACATTCAAGAATCTTGCTATGCAAATGCTACCTGAAAAATAATCCTGAAGATCCCACCCTGGGAATTTTTGAAAGAAAATTAGATTAACATAAATAAATAACATGTAGCCATGAAAAGCATGCAGGACATTACCTACGGGGAATTATTTTCTATTCAATTGCCAGTAATTAACAGTTCAGGGCACAAGGCAGAGATTAGGGCAGTCAAAGACATGTCTGAGGTAGAACAGAAAATAGCCTCTCTCTTCCCAGAATCATTCTACACAATAACCATAACTGAGTTATTTTGATTCCTAAGGCAGGAAATCCACAAGTACCACTCTCTTGCAGAAAAAAATATAACATTACATGAAATAACTAACCACATACTATGTGCTACTCTTTCATGACACCCATCATTATTTAACAGTATGGCTGACCCTGATAAAATATTATGAAGCTGGTAGTTGCATGGATAAGAGATGTAAGATATATTTCCTCAAATCTTATAGTATGCTTCTGGACCATTGCTTGCAAAGGATGGGCTAAATAATAGATTTGAATATAGATATAAAATTGTTGGTTTTATGTAATTCATAATATCAATATCAGTTGCTAGAGTAGTAATATAGCCTAGCATCATCTGTTGCTGAGTAATGCATTTGAAATCTATGAAACTTATTGTTCTATGTTCCTTAATTTTCAAGAGAACTATTTGAGACAATGAGGAAGAATGAATATATGAACGTATTTCATATAACAATTCTCTGATTGGGTTGCACTATGTATTTTGATTTACCATGGTAACCATCAGTCAAATTTGTGCCAGCCTGTACTTTGCTTTAAATGGAACTATTCAAGTCAACAATTCTAAATTTTGAGTTTGATTGGATGACTCTCAGATACCAATTTCTGGTACCACATATCTTTGCCCACTATGAATATGAATTTCCTACCTTTCCTAAGATAGATTTCCTCTGAAATCCTCATTTTAAAGGATTCTTCTCCTCCTCTATGGTGTTTTTGTTTTGTTTATTGCTGCCATATATGTTGCCAAGAAAATAGAGTTTCTCTCTTCCTTTTCTTTTTAATGAAGAAAAGCTTAGGGATGGCAGTGGTAGCTAAGAACCCATACCCAGCCCTCAAACAATTAATAGATATAGCCACTAAGTAGGATAAACAGCAAGCACTCTATACATCACCATATATCAAAGCATTAATTGAAATAATAAGTTTTATTTATTTATTAAATTTATATGCTGCCCATCTCAGAGGGAGACTTTCGGTGGGTTTGGCAAGTTATTTGGCTGATAAAAACTCCATACTGAGATACCACTGCAAGGAGATTCTTTCATAGTTGAAAACCTCAATCGATTATCATCACATGTTATAAACAATGAATCATGGTATCCTCACATAAGCAAATCTTTCATATTTAAATTTCCAGAATTGTTACAATCTAACAATGTCTAAAAGGGATTTGTCTGGGAAAGCCAAAGAGAACAAATCTTACAACTTAACACTATACCTTTCTGGGGATTGCTACCCCTACTATAGGGAAATTCTACAAAAAAGAAAAATTCATGGTAAACATCAAGGAGAAGTGTCTAAGTACCATACTTTATAGTCTTATAAAGGAATCAGAATTGGAATTGTCATTCTTCAGAAATAAAGACTTTTAAAAACTCTTTTAAATTATAAGTTATTACATTTTCCTTTATATGTTTCAAGTATGTTACAAACTGCTTCAGTTATTAAATCTTGGCTCATAGTTTTGAATATATCCCATGTCTGTTGTAATCATAATAACATACATTAAATATGCTCCAATGGTGGATTTCATAAAGTGTATTCTTATAAAGCTCCAATTCTTAATAAGTGTGCCTGAATTATTTATTGATTTATTTTATTTTTTATCATAATTCTATACATTTAAGTGACTCTGTTACATTATATGTATGCTTGTATATATCTTAAGGGATTCTGCATCTTACTAAATGAATATTTTTCATACTACAGTTTCCAAGGAGTGATTAAAATCTATGAGGAAGTAATTTAAAAGCAAAACGTCCCTAAGCATTTCATTATTTCAGGCTAACATTTTCTAAGTAGCATATGAGTACATATATCAATATTCTGTTTAATCCCAGTCATTAAATAATAGCATTTGATAGCATGAGTTTTATACAGGAACATTTAAAGACCTTTATAAAGCAATCTTATCCTAAATATAATTATGAAGCACTGTCCTCTGTTCTGCTTCTTTTGTACAATATATATATATATATATATAATGGTGAGTTTAAAATCTAAATATAAGACAAGACTGACATACTGCAAGAATTGGAGACTATATTATTAAAACAATAAAAATCAAGAGGAATGCTGATTCATAAAGATCATGGCTTTCATTGTTTATATATTAATGCTCAAAATATGACTTGGAACTCTTATTTCAGGAAGGTAAAATGATTTCATAGGAGAAAAGTGATTTGCAGAACTGGAATATAGAAACCAAATGACAAAATGTGTTGCAAAGCAACAGAAGCAACAGAAATGGAAGACTGGTTGCATTATATGTTTAAAATATCTGCATCTGCACAAAATTGTAAAAGCACGAACTTGGTTCTATTGTTAAAAGCACTTGGATTCAAACAAGTGAAAAGATGAATAAAAACAGTATCATTGTTATTATCTGCTAGCAGCTACAGCCAATAAGCAAAAAATGGATTATGTTTTCCAAATACAAACTGCAGATCTTTCAAAGAGGCATAAAGTAACAGTGATAGAAACTTAAACTTTCCCGACATGTTAGGAGACAAACTCTGTGAAGCATGGACCTTCCAGGAAATTACTGATTTGTCTTGCTGAAAATTATATCCTTCAAATGGTGGTAAAAGGCACAAGAGGATTGGCTATTCTTGACTTGAAGGAACAGAGAACATTTAAAAGCCAAAGTGAAAATAGTGAGAATTAGTGGGACAAAAATAATATAATGCTGATGCTCTTGTTTTAAGGGAAATTAAATACCAAATTGTTCAATGATAACAGAATAGGCAATATCTATCTTATATAATAACAGTCCTACTGGATTAGGCCAAGGCTCATATTATTCAAGCATTTTTTTTTAATGTGATCAGCCAGCTGCCTCACATGTGTGAGATGGACAGTTACTCTTCCAATATTTGGACACATGCTACCACAATGCAGAGGTAACACTGAAACATCAGAACCAACAGCTTTTGTTAGGCTTGCCCTCCTAGATTTTATCCAGCTCTCTTTTACAACTGTCCAACTTAGTGTCATCGTCATGCTTTGTGATGATGAATTCCACAAATTAATTATGAGCTACGAGAAGATATGCTCCTGTTTCCTGTTTTAAATCTTCTTCCAATTTGTGTCACTGGATGACTCCTGGCTACAAAACTGAGGAGAAAAGTTTTTCCTGTCTATGCATGATTTATACACTTTAATCATTTCCCCAATTTATAATAGAATAAGTAAAAAGGAACATGCATACAGTACAAATAAAAACAAACAAGCAATAGCTTAATAATGGTATATATAATAAGGGAGCCTGGAATTGAAGGCAAACAAGCTAACATATGTCTGCAGTATGACGTGGTTACCAAAAAGTCAAATATAGTTTTAGATGGCATAACAGAAGTACAGTTTCCAAATCATGGGAACATACATTATAGTGCTGCTATTTTCTACAGTAGCCACTTTCCATTTTGAGTTCTGTATCCAGTTTGGGCAGTTCTTTGATAAGAATTCAGAAAAAGTTGATTAGAGTAGATAAGGATAACAGGAATGATCAGAGAAGGATAAACCAAATCTTACGAGGGAGTATGTTTACACTTGAGAAAAGAAGAATGAGTGAGGACAGAATTTTTTTAAGTACCTGAAAGAGTGACACATGGAGAAGGATCAAAATTGGTTACTACTTCATAAGAGAGAATCTCTCTCTGAGGGAGATGAGCTTTTTCTAAATACAATAAATAAATGATGTAGGATTCAATGAATGAGAAGCTCTCAGGGATTTATCTGGAAAATTCTGGGGTACATTTTCACATTTGTCCAATTATGACCAACACTTGTGAGGCATTGGTCTTTCTACCTGAAAACAACCTGGGCTACAGTATATGTTTAGAAAACACAAGCTGAGACCAGATTTCTATGAAGAAAATAATAAAAACCTGGAGTGGCAAATAGTCAAACTTCAGTTGCTGCAAAAAGATAAAGATTTATCAATTCCATAAAGAAAGCATTACAATAAGAATGGACAGAGGTGGTGACTGTACAGAAAGAAGACAGTCAACCAGAAGAAGAAACACAATGGATGAGAGTGATAAACAGAATCAAGCGATACATTAAATATTCTGCACCATTGAAACTCAGAAGAAAAAGAGACACAGCAGAATGGGAGAAAGAATATCCCTAAAAGGCAAAGGGGATACAACTAATAATGAGATAAAGTGAAGATCAATGCTAGTTGGTCAGTCACTTCTGTGAGGAACTGGGAAGGTGCATGACAACAAAGCACATCCAGTTTGAACTGCAAAAGCAAGAATCATGGAGGAATCAGAACAAGACGGATGGCAATTTTCTTTTCTTTTTTTAATTTTTTTTAATTGATTTTCCAGTTTTACATTTAAATATTTGAAAAGCAACATGGCGGCTGGATTGGTTCATAATTCAATAACATACAAATTTCTTTAGTACAGATCACAAACTATTACATTAAATATTTCCTCTCTTTTCCCCTTAGTATTTACTGTCTCACATTTAAATTAGTATAATTCTTATTATATCAATTTAATACAACTAACTTTCTTACATTTATCAATAATTTTTTGTTTATACATATCTTAGTCATTTTAACATTCAATCTTTTTAGACAATCAATGTCCTGATAAATTTTTCCCAATTTTTAGTTTACCATTAATATTTAAATTTAACGTTTAATATTTATAGTCTCCAAGTTTTAAATAACCCCAATTTCCTTTATCACAATTCATCCCAAGATCTTACATCAGCTGGTTAATAATACAATATAATATTCTTATTTTCTAGTAATTTCCAAATATCTTAAATTTAATAACCAAAATTTCTCTTATTTCAACATTTAATACTTCCTCTTTTTTCTCTCAATATCTACTATCTCATATTTAAGCTAGTAATTTTTGTTATTACCACTAAATAAAAACATATTTGTTAGATTCATCAATAAATTTTTAGTTTATATATATATTAATTGCCTTTATATTCAATATTCAATATTCAAATTTAACTATTAATGTTTATATTTCCAAGTCTTAAATGACCAGAGTATCTTTTAACTCAACTCATAACAATTTCTAATATTCAAAGTACACATCTTATCTATTTGAGAATATTCTATTTTAATTCTCACTAGTAAGTCAAAACCCCAATCAGAGAATGTAAAAAAAAATTCAGCAAGTATGGAACACAGCTGGGTTTCACAGCTGATAACTCAAGGTTATAAGTCTTATCTATTGTCTAGGCTGCCAGCCAAATCTCTTTTAAGCAATAACAGGTTGTAATATCAGGTTTAGCCACAAGATGTCACCCCTATATTTAATTTTTTCCTTTAGGTCCGAAGTTTTTATAATCTTTTCAGTTTTACTTCTTTTTTATAAGTAAAAACCCAGATCTTCAGTAAAAGTAGAAAGTCTTTTAGTCCATAAACTTTAAGAAGTAAAATTCCAATTAGGATCAAGTTATTCTTGCAATGTTTTTAAACTCCCCTGTTTTTAGAGGGAGGGGTAAAATCTCCCTTCCCTCTCCACAGGGGGAAAAGTACTTAAGCAGCTTATGCAGATAAAAAAGATAGTTAGGATTTAAGAGAGGTAGATCTCACCCAGTCTCTTCCATGCTGCTTTAAAGTTGCCTGATGGTAAGTGTGACTTCGGCTGTCTGCAGCCTAGTGACGAGCCATATTTCTATGGCCGGTCTTTCATCTGCTGGTTTGGAGGTCTGCCCCAGATCAAACAGAAGGGCTACCACCCTTCTGCGATCAAGCGGGGATCCTCTCCTTGCTGGTCACCCCTACAGGGCGACTTTCGACCCTTTCCAGGGTCCCCCAGCGATGCAAAACTGGACGCAGAAGATGGAGCTCGCCTTCCAGACGTCCATGGCAGCTGCCTCGGCAAACCGGAAGCCCGGATGGCAATTTTCTTTCCTGCTGATTCACATACTGTAGGAATAATTAATATTGCAAAGAACAATTATAACCATATCACCACATTTTCTTCCTCAAAAAAAAACATCATCCTATGCTTCAATTGATTTATGAGGTAAATAAATATAATATTAACTATTCCTTTTTCTTCCATATGCTATATATTTTCCCAAACAATCTAGTATCATTCTTCAGACATTATTAAAGGAAAAATTAGCTTTGTACAGCAATATAAATCTCAATGCATTGTGCTCAGTTAATTTCATTTGATTACTGTATCTAAATAGTGCTAAATTAGGCTTCCAACATGTCATTAAACACCAAAGATAAAATAAAACAGACATTTATTTGTACTTATTTTTTAAATTTAAAAGCCAGCCATCTCACTACTAGAATGACAGTCATAAAGCAATACAACATTGTTAAACACATGGTGCATTCTTTACTATGATATTTTTAAAGAAATATGTAAAAAAAATCAAATTTTTCTAACATGTGTACATGTTATAGGGGGCTTTATAAGAACTGCTATCTATAGGATTTTGTACTTAATTTCAGTGACACCAAAATAATGAAATGTGTTTTGTGACATCACATTGGATGCTCCTCCCTTTCAGATTTACATTGTGACTTCCTATATAGTTGTACATGGAGTGGACTTTGTATCACAATAGTCTGATCCCCTTTTTGTTATTGTTTTCCCTCCTCTACCAGAGATGTTCCAATTGCCCCAATACTTAATACTGAATGTGTGACATCCCCCCCTCTGCCAGCTTTTTTTAATAGTTACTGGAATTTATGGAGTTAAATAGAAAAGAAGTTAAGGCACAGCCAGAATGAATCTTGCTCTTGCCTGCTTCAGGAATGCAGTTTTTGATATGCTGCACAAGCCTACAATGGCCTCAGTGAACCAAAAGTTATACCCTTGAGATTTATGCAAACTCCAGTGAACACAGTTATTTACTGATCATTATTACCGTACTCTCTAGTCTATGGTCATATATATGCATTGATTTTTCCTGTAAATTGCATTAAATCATTGAAAGCATTGTAAGTGTTTCGACTGAATGGAAAATGAATGGGAACATTTATAGGACTGAAAAGTCATAATATTGTAAAGAAAGGAACTGTGCAAAAATGAGGTCAGCTGGAGAGCTGAAAATCAGAGATGTTAGCAAAGAATGGCTCTAGGCAGCCAGAAAAGAGATAACAAGAATAAGGAAATGTCTTGTTGTCTGTAAGTTGAAAAATTTGCTGAAAAACTACAAAAAATCTAGGATGTAACTAGCAAATGGACAAACCCCAAAAGACAGCCTTGAGGTCATGTATGCACTTCCAAAGCCCTGGCGTTTGAAGAAATCCACCATACTTTAATGGGAGATCTCTGGGGTATGAGATCAATTGACATATGTATCTATTAAACTTTTGAAACAATTACTCTTTTTAATACAAGTGAACAGAATTAAATTTAGAATTTGCTCTTATGCTTGTATTGTTCAATATTCCAACTTGATCATCTATTTTGATGGTAGCATCCTTCAGGCTGACAACATCAAGCACACTGAAGTCAAGAAGTAGGTTAGTAGTGAATACATCAGAAGAATGAAAAATGACAAAAAAGATATTAAACTCCAGACTCAGTGGCAGAAATACCATCAAGGCAATTAACACCTGGGCAATTCAAGTCATTAGATATATAACTAGAATAGTGGGCTCTACCTAAGCTGAACTAGAAGCTCCAGATAGGAAGCCGATAAAAATAATGACAATGAATCATGCCCTTTATCCATACAGTAATGTTGACAGGCTCTATTACCAAGGAGCACAGATGGGGATGGAATATAGCCAGTATACAAGATAGTTGAAGAAGACAAAAAGGACATTAGAAGAATATCTGAAAGTAAAGAAGATGCATTGAAACTAGTTCACAATGAAAGCCTATGATATATTGAAGAAGTCAAACTGGCCAATAATAAAGACTAAATGAAAATCAGAAAAGAGACATGACAAAGCAAAATATTATCTGGCCAGTATATATAAAAAAACCTACCAAACAAAAAAGATAACAAGATCTGGCAATGGCTAAGAGCAGGAAAGTTGAAGAAAGAGACAGAGGGACTAATTATGGCTGCACAAGGCCAAGCCCTAAGAACAAATATACACAAAGCCAGAATTGAGAAGCCATCAACAGACAGCAAATATCATCTCTGGAAAGAAACTAAAGGTACAGTTGACCACCTAGTTAATTACAAGATGTTGATACAGAGTAAGTACAAACAACATATGTAGCTTGACATACAAAGTTGCAACAATGGTACATTGGAATATCTACAAGAAATACCATTTGCCTACAAGTAAGAACTTGTGGACCCACAAAACAGACAAAGAAAATGGAAAAACTAAAATGCTCTGGGACTCTAGAATTCAAACAGACAAGTATTTGTCATACCACATTCCAGACTTAACCATTGTCGATAAGAAAGACAAAAAAGTCTGGATAATGGATGTTGCAATACTGTACCTAGAGATGGCAGAATAGAAGAGAAAGAACTGAAGAAAATCACAAAATATAAAGACTATTAATCAAAGTAGTATGACTGTGGTAAAAGAAAGCAAAGGTAGTAAAATTGTAATAGGAATCTTAGGCAATCCCAAAACAATTAAAGCACCACTTGAACATCATTGGCACTGAAAAAATCACCATCGATCAAATGCAGAATGCAGCTTTACTTGGAGTAACTTTCATTCTGCCATGACACTTACATTCTGCCATGACACTTTTAAGACCATTAAACAAGTCTCTTCCTGACCCTTGTGATTGGGAAAGTTGCAATTGATGAACAAAGTGCCAAATACAGCCAAAACATCTGGTTGACTGTAAGATCAACCATAATAGTTCTTATTACATGCCCTAAGTGTTGTCCTTACTAATAAAAATTCCCAGGATCAGATGCAATTACCATATAGATGCAATTACCACAAGATTTAGTGCAATATGTTATGGTTACTTATGTCAGCATTGGTGCGAACTGTTTCCTCATTAAGGCTGTGTCAGTACTAGGTGTCATAGTGACAATGGTTGCTGTTGTGCATGAGGCCAATCAGAATTGTTTGCTCTTTGTGGTTTTCCACCAGTGCCTTCTGGATATTGCTGACGGTGATGTCTGAAGTGGAATCCTTGTTCAATCATTGCCAAAGCTATCTTTCTCTTAAAGCCCAAAGGAACTCCCTTATTACCAGTTACTCCCTCTCACTTCAACTGGTGCCCTTTGTGCCTTACCTGTTGGCAAAGCATTATTTGAATGTTAATTTAGTACTCTTTCAGAAATAGTGTGATTGATAGGTTACAGGTATAGGAAAGAAACTATGTAAAGCAAAAGTACTGGGACACAGCTCTCCTACTTCACAAGGTATTTCCTCTCCTCTTAGTGCCTGACACAGGGCTGTCAAACTGGTGGCCCACGGGCCGGATGCATCATGTACAGGCCATGCCCACCCTGGGTCCGCAAAGGCAAAAAATGTCACGATACATCTCGATACGTCACATGACATGATCGAGTTTGATACCTGTGACCTAGCAGGATAGCTAATCTAAACTCATTGTTAGATTAAGAGAGTTAAAGAGAGTGATTGATGGTAACACTTGGTGAAAAAGAAACAAAGCCATCAAAATACACCAATTCGTTTCCTTAACTTATCCCTCCCTCAACAAGCAAGGACCATACAGATTGCCATTATAGTGTGAAAATAAGAATTTGTACCGGGGAGAGCCCAGTTTATGCCAGGCTCAAAGACTAGTGACTATCCCTTTAATTGGAAGAGCCCCTAATATTCTCAGCTGAGAAAATACAACAAGAAAGAACACCTGGAAAATACATAGATCAATGGGTTGTTTTGCTAATGGTAATATATCTAAGGAAGCTTCAGCTTTGAGAACTTAACTAAACGGACCCTGCTATTCTGTTTTCATTGTCATAGTGATGACAGATGGTCATATTGATGAAAATATGTAGTAGCTTTTAAAGCCAGGTGAGCTAATATTCAGTTGTGCTCAACAGGAAATAAAGGAGAACAAGACCAGTTGAGTACAGAATTGCATACTTGGTTTTGTTTTTCTGAGATAAAAAATGGATCACACTTTTTCCCTGTAAAAGCTAGGAGAATTGGCACAGTTTTTATTTACAATAGCAAGTTTTCTAAAGCTGCAGAAGACAGCTGTATGCTCAAAAACTCTGTATATTTAGAATTTTAAAACAAATTTAGCAAGAAGTTAACATTTTTCTTCCTCTGGTGCTTTATTGGAAAATGTTTTAATTTCTAAACAAGTGATAAAAACAGGAAAATATTCTGAGCGGCATCTTCAGAGTACATTAAACAGAGCTATCAGCCCTGCGAGGAAGTTGGTGGCTGCATTCTACCAATATAATTATTTTCAAATATCCTAAACAGATAAGGCAGGCACAGATTCAGAGTTGTACACATTTAATAGATTTAAGTACTTTGGAAGTGGCCTGAGTTGAAAACACAATTATGTTTTAAGAGGATGATATCTGCTCCTGTGAGCTCTCTTGATGTAGAAGAGGCAGCATACCCACATCACAAATTTTATCTTACTGCTGTTGCATCTTGTGCACAGTAAAAATGATGGCACTCTAGGAAGGGGACGGGATGTATGTCCAATCCCATATCCTTCTGCTCTGAGGCAAAGTAAGGCCAAATATTATTGGCCACAGAACTGTTTTGATATGTGCCAGGGAACTGCAAACACCTCTTTCTCAGAAATTGTTACGCACAATTTTCTTTTTAATCTTAACCATTGCCTATGTGCAAGCCCCAAGTATTTTTATAACTGGCTGTTCCTGCAAAATACTGCATTCATACATTTTAATTTTATAGAATTTTCCCCTTTATGTGACATCTTACTCATTTTTGTCCTTCACTGACATTGCAGGAAGCTGCTATTATGAAAGCAGATTTTGTGCCGTATATATTGAATTACCTTTTGTAATTTCTTAGAGACAGTGTAGCAGGATTTCTCATAAAATACTTCATAATTACAGCATTAAATATCAGACTGCTTTTAAAGAACAACATTTAAGGCCATAGGAGGTCTAAAATGCAAATATATCAAAACATAATTGGGATGTTGCTAAAATTACCATATATTCCAGAATGATTGCAGATATTTTGTGTCTTCCCTTCTGATTCTTCTTTCAACACTTAGAAACAGTGCTGTGTTTTCTTCAGACTTTCTTTCCTTATGTAGATTTTGGACTAAATTGCAAAGAACTTTAAAAAAAGTCACAATTGGATGCAATTTAGGGGAATAAGTCTTTGTAAAATGTATACACTTCTCCTTTTCATGACCTAGCAGTTATCTGTATTTTCAAAAGTGATGGAAACAGAACTAATATTGTCATCAAAGCACAGCCAAACTGAGGGCAGCCACTGATTCTCCTTAGCATCAGCACTTTAGTGAAGTCTTTAAATATTTATTGCAAACTTGTTAGGTGATTGAAGTTGGTTTATTTGTATTAGAATGGGATTTTCTAGTTTCAGCAAGCACATGTTCCTGCTCAATATTTCTTTCAAAATTGCACAGTAGGTTATGAAAACTGGATCTTTTAGCATTAACTCATTTAGTACATTTTGAATGAAGTCTATTATTCCTGGTTATAGACTTATGTGGTATTATCATAAGGTCCAGAAGCAAAGATTATAATTTAATTTATGTACTTTCAGTAAAGCTCTACTCCAACTTTAGGAAAAGGCCATTAAATATTGCATAGCAATGTATCCATCTATCGATACAATACGATATGATGTACTTTATTGATTAGTCAATTGATTATATCAAACATGAGCCTCAGCCACAGTAAAATACAATGAAAGATAAGATACAGTGAAGTGAGATAAAATAGCTATGGTAAGATAAAATAGAATAAAATATAGTAGATAAGATAAAGATAAAAAGTAAGATAAAATAGGATAAGGAAAAATAGAAGAAAACTTTATAAATTAAGTTGATTAACTCTTCTGTATTAAATATATAAAATTTAATAAAATTTAATAAGAAATGCAAATAGATAAAAAGAAAACCTAACTTCCATAATAGTCATCCCTACAGTTAACTCCAATCTGACAAATGTATTCCCATCCTCTTTGAGATGGCCTTTGAAATGAAGAATACAGTCTTATTGATGATATGCAAGTTAGTTCCCTGCAATAAGACTGTTTCTCCTAGGTGCTCCAATGTCTAAATAAGCAGAGAGTACTTTCTGGAAAGTACAATTTGCAATCAACAAGAATCTGTCCAGTATCTTTAATGCCTGGTGTTCCACAAATGCACAATTTTTCTTCAGTTGAGATTCCATGAAACCTCCAATGTCTTACCATGGAGTCCAGTTGTTTGAAACGAGCTCTGTAAAAGTTCTTCTGAGATATTTCAGGATAGAAGTTGTTAAATATTTTTCTAACTGGGAACCTGATTTGTGTTGAACCAACCACTTTAGAGACTTTGACATATTTAAGTATTGCAATATCAATGTCAACCATCCCAATTTGGTCAATTAGAAAAGAAAAACTCCTGGCCCATGATTAGCCAAAATTATACTTTACTAAAGCCAATGTGGTTACAGAAGAGGCAAAGCTGCATCTGAGATTTTTGCACACAAAAGATTCAGTTAACTTTCCCTTGTTCCCAGCCATCCCTCAGGTCATCAGTCAATGTCCAATTAGATGTTAACAAATTGTTTGGGAAATGGTCCCTGTCTTTGCATGCTCGCTGGCTCTGCATTCCTTTAGTGTGACCTTGAGATGGCTGTGCTTCCCATGGGATGGGACAGCTTGGTTTTGATTCCTCCCTGCATCCCCACTGCTCCCTCCACGTGTTACTAATGTCAGGCTGTCAGCTTGCGATGCGTAGCTTAGCAGAATGGCAGCCATGACAATCTTCTTGGCTAGCCACATCAATAACTCTTTGTTTGAAAGCTTCCTTGTCCTTTAGATGTGATTGGACTGGGAATTGGATGGAGAATCCATATTGAGAGATGACATTTTAAAGTTGGATGGCCCAGGTCTGAGGTTGCTTGTTATGTAATTGCATTTTGTGGCACAGCTTGGAGGTATGGATTGTATCTTCAGCCAGTCATTTCTGTTAAAAATAAATATTTATCTTAATCTATGTTTTAGGATTAAATTATATAGTCCATATTTCTTTCTTCTCTTAGACTTCCTTATGGCTTTCATTTGTTATGAATACTGTTGTTTAAAACATATGACACACAGTTGTTGATATTATGTCATTTGTGACATTTGCTGCATTTGACTTGACTTGAGTTTATAATGATCCTGAATGCAGCAACTTTAAATTCACAGCCCATGAAATATATGGTTTACACTAATTTATGCTTTTGAATGTCACATTTTGTTTAATATCTGAGTTGATATTGAGGCACAGATCATTTAATGGAAGCATACGCATTAATGCTGGACTGCAACACAACAGACAATGGAATCACATGCCTTCAGTTACTTTCTCGTGTGTCTTCTGCATAACTGAACACCATCTGTCATGAAGGCAGCTCAGTGGTAAGTCAAAATAGCAAGCCAAAATCATTTCTGAAATATTGGCAATATATTTACACAAAAATGGAGTCAGGAAGGAGGCAAGATTATTGTAATAACCTGGAGAAAAAAGGCATCCAAATTATTGTAATATCGTAGGGGGAAAAAAGGAGCCATAATTTTCATCAAGCTTGCTAAAAAAAAAAATTAAAGGAACTTTTTATTGTGATTTTAGTTGCCATTTTCTGTTGCCGGAAAAGCTATTGTTCCATGGTCTATGTCAGATACCATCACTAATGAATACACAGAGGCGCTCAGTCCTCTTCCTCATATCTGTGATCATTCATTCTTTTCAGACAGTGATTTTGGATGTGGGCATTTACAAAAAGATAAGTCTTCTTGGAACTTCTCTTGATTGGTTTTCATCAAACCCAGTGTTTCTCAGCCTTGGCAAAAGTATGAGGTGTGAACTTCAACTCCCAGAATTCTCCAGCCAGCAAACTGCACATCATTTTCACACATCTTAATGTTGCTGATCAAACAATACACAGAATGAATTCTTTCACACAGTTTGCTCTGTGCTTCCAGAGAGAATCATCTGTGCAAGCAAAGCACCGCTATGTTGTGATAAATTGTGTGAATATGTATTTATATGTTAGTTATTTATACTTCATGAATGGTGGAAGGCTTGCACCTGTATTTTCATAATGTTGAATTGATAGTAAATTAGTCATGATTCTGCTACCATAAATCCAGATATAGGAATGATTTCCTGTCACACACACCCAAATTAGCATTTTCCTAGATGAGAAAATAAGCTTTTTAGGCATTAGGTATGGCGGTTGTGGTAATTGTTAAGACTCTGATGTAACATAACAGAATTTTTTTTTAAAAAAATCATGCTTAACCATCTTCCCCAAATATAATATTTACAATTCAAGTAGAACTTTTATTTTAAAATGCCAATGCCAGAGTACATGATGTCCATTTAAGTATTAAAATGTGAAATTCCCATTACATATTTAAAGCTTTATACAATAAAAAGTTATTGGGTTCTCTAACTTTAATAAAAGCTATCTAATATGAAAAAAAGAAAATATGTCAGTAAACATATTATGTATGTAGATGGTAGTTTATTACTAACAGTTAGAACTATGCAAAGTATTTGAAAGGGATGCTTCACCATTTATTCCTTGAAGTGTTAAGGTAATTGTGTTGTCCAGAAGGCTCAGTGCAGCTGCTTGAAAAGCTATCCCTGATTGCGTTCATGTTCATGGACAAACAACACTGCTCTGGGACCACTTGATGCTTGTAATAGACACTCATAACTAGAGACTGCTTGGGCCTCTAATGACAAGGATGTCTTCAGAACATAGCAAAACTGCATACACCTCTTTTGAGGAATATAACCTAGTTTAGAATAGACAATCTTAGGGTTACAATTTTTATTTGCAACCTCCCACAAGAATCCATTTAAAACCTCCTTAGCATTTTTTATTATTCAGCAAAGAGTACTTTACAATTTCTTGTAAATTTCACCCATTTCATGGCAGCAAATAATTCAGAAAAAGGATCCCAGAAACCAGTCTCTCTTTTTAACATTACTACTGCAGCCAGTTACTCACTTGCAGTGCTCTTCTCTTTTCCAATGCTTTTCCATAACTAGGAAAAATGTGAGAAAAGTATCTCAGATATCAGGTTCATGAGGTTCCCTCCTACATCTTCAAAGTCCATGGTTCATTTGGCTGTAGCTGTTGTATAGCATTATTTGTAGCCATAGGAAAGGTAATTGTCAGTATTCATGATAAGTTTTTAGAGGTCATTTTGGTACATGATTCTTGCTGTCGACAAACAAATTTCATAAACTGAAGTCTGACATTTGTTTTGATTCCTTATCACAGTAACTAGTACAACTACCACAATTGTCCCTGTTTCATAGGCAGGAATATTTATTCCTGCATCTTCTTTTGTATAAAGCCTACAGTTCAGGTACACTTTGAATTGGTATCCCTTTTATTTCTATGTTTATTTTGCAAATGAATGAATGAATCCTGTTGAAGTTAAAACAACCCCAAAATGTGGTTCTCCTCCCCTCCAAGTTATGAAATTAACATTTCATTAATTTTCAGAGACCGATGAGTCTAACTTTATATTTTTCATTAATGCTGTTTTTAAAGACATGTTCTTTTGCTCTAACAGAGCATATAATTTCACAAGAGACTGCAGCAATAAAACATTTTAATTATGAAATATTATGCTCCTATTCATATCACATGTTCATCTTATAACTTGCACTAAAGTATAAGTTAATTCTTTTTTTTTAAAAGATGATTTTACAGAGATAGATTTGGGATATATACTTATAATGCAAATATCTCTTTAAATGTAAAGTTGCACTTGATAATTCCTGAAAGTGATACCATAGCTGCTTAGAAGATGTTTGTAAGGGCCAGGAGTACTGAATTACTTCTCAAAAACAACATATTAGAGCTTTAAGGAAAATACAGCTTTCCAAATTTAAAGTTGACTTTCATAACATGGGACAAGGCTTTAGTCATTTCAGATTCCTGGATATTGGATTTGTCTGCTGAAAACTTTGAAACTTGACTTCTAAAACAAACTTGTTTCTTTTTCTTGAACTGTCATATTGTGAAATTTATAGTTGCTATAAGAACTTTGTTTTAAATTTTCTCCTCTATTGCAATTGCTGGAACAGGACAATTGTCTCATTACTGTCTGCTTTTTAACTCTCTGCTTTTTATACAAAACCTGGAAAATGTCAACAAGAAACTAAATATTGAGCTCCACTCCTTCCACCCCATGACAGAAAGTACTCAACAAGCTCCTGGAAAAGAACAGTGGACAAGTATAAATAGTCATTAATTAAATGAATTAAAGCTGAAAAGATGTCCATCTACTGATGTGTCCAGAGGTAAAAATGAAAGTTTGATGTTGCAAAGATATTATCCCACTGGTATGTGGAATTTCTGAACCATGAACCATGGCAGGCTTCATAATGTTAAAGAAGAAATGTCAAGAAAGAATACTGACATTCTGGAAATCAGAAAATTGAAATGGATTGGAATGGGTCACTTCACATCAGAAGAGTGACATATTTCCTGTTGTGGACAAAAAAAATGGAGCCATGATTATTAACAAAGTTGATAATACCAATAAAGCTGGTTTTAAAGTTGATGTTCAGATACAACTCCCCTCAAATAATAGAATGGTTTCAAATTGAAACAGAAGCAAGGAAGCAATATGACAACTCCATGATCCAACTACACATGCCAAATATGTAGAATTTGAACAATTTTATGGCAACTTGCAAGGAAAGGAAAGGAAAGGAACAACAACAACAACAACAACAAATAATAATAATAATAATAATAATAATAATAATAATAATAATAATAATAATAATAATAATAATAATAATAATAATAATAATAATAATAATAATAATAATAATAATAATAATAATAATAATAATAATAATAGAGTTGGAAGGGACCTTGGAGGTCTTCTAGTCCAACCCTATACCATTTCAGACAAATGACTGTCCAGTCTCTTCTTAAAAACCTCCAGTGTTGGTCCATTCATAACTTCTGGAGGCAGGTTGTTCCACTAATTAATTATGGGAGATCTGAATAATAAAGTTAGAAATAAAATAGTATCTGGGGTAACATAAATAAAGCAAAGCAAGTTACAGACTAACAGAGTTCCAGCAAAAAAAATTATTGTTTGTAGCCAATACCTTCTTCCAAAAGTCTAAAAGTTCCTAGATGGACAAAAGTGAAATCAAACTGGCCTCTAACGATGAAAACAAAGATGGAAAACTCTACATAGTCAGCAGAAACAAAGTTTGGTGCAGATCATGGCTCTTATCATGAACTCCTTGCAAAATTACAATTTAAGCTAAAACAAACAAAAGAATAATCAGGACAATGGCACAGCAATGATTCATGTGACTGTGTAGTGAAGGTAAATAATACTTTAATGGATAAGATTTGTTAAATCAGTATTTAAACACACACACACACACACACACAATTTGTTGGGCAAAAACCTCCATGAAGAGCATGGGGAATGCTCTTTCATATTCTATAGAGTAACCTCGATTGGTAGTATGAATGTTTTAAAAATTCATCTTTAATCATTGAATAAAATGTGTTTTGACATTGAACTTTCAAACCATTAAAATATATATTTTACCTAAGTAGATGAATGAGTTCTATGTTTATCTTTTTTTGACTTAATGGTTCAAAGCTCACTTCTGCAGTAAATCACAAATGGAAGACAGGTACATATTGGATTAGAAATCCATTTACTTAGTAATTAAAGATTTTCTAAAAGAAGAAAATGGTGATCATGTATGTACCTAATGACTCCTAAGAAAGAGCAGACAAAATCATGAGTTAGCTGGAGATTTCCCAGAACTTTCAGAATAGGGACATGGGGGAAAAAATCACAATTGATCAAATTTTCTAAGAAAAGAGATTACTCATTTTGATAAGAAATCCTAATTTCATATGTACTTTATACTATAAATTTCTATGCTTTATACATAGAATAATTGACTATCAATTATAAATACTTGTGTGACAATATGGATTTTATTTTCATGTTCTAGTTGATATGGATATTGTTTTAATAACTGCTTTACTAACCTCTGCAAAATCTATCTTTATATCACTGTCACAGACAAATTGTCATTATTTATCTTTGCACCAGTATCTTTACCAAGGTAGCATTTTAAGCATGAAATTCTCCTCAAGAAAAGAACAACTGCAATATAATAGCAATAGCACTTAGACTTATATACTGCTTCAAGTGCTTCACAGCCCTCTCTTAGCAGTTTACAGAGTCAGCATATTGCCCCCAACAATCTGGATCCTCGTTTTACTGACCTTGGAAAGATGAAAGGCTGAGTCAACCTTGAGCTGATCAGGATCAAACTCCTGGCAGTAGGCAGAGTTAGCCTGCAATACTGCATTATAACCACTGCACCACTGCAGTTCTAACTGATGAATTGGAATCATCAATTGGAATCTTTTTGAACATTTGAATGCTGCTTGAAATTGAGATAAGAATAATTGCTTTTTCCTAAATAAACAATTCCAGAGACTTAGAGAAAGGATTAGATTTTTTTTTTCTTATTGTGTCTGAAATGTCATATCTATCAGGCATTCCAGCATGGTAATGTTTGATGATATTAAAAGCCAAAGCAAAATGGTGATTATTGCTTCAATCTAATTCCTAGGAAAGATTTTCTATCCTTCTGACTATGATTATTTTCTATTTTCAAACACTAATAAAAATCTCGGTTTAAACATTTTTGTGAAAATAATGTTGCACTCTACCATATTAAAAAAAAATGCTGAATATAGCAACTAGTTAAAGCTTTAAGTCAGACACATTAAAATTAAAGTAGCTTTATTTTGAAAGAAACTAGTTGTTATTTAATAATGTTTATAAACTGCCCAGGTCTAAAAGTTTCTGATGGACATTGATTAATATCCTTAAAATGCAACAGATTTGCAGTAACATACATTAATGAAAATATCTAATACATCTATATCAGGAGATATTTTTTGTTTTTCACTTGCGCTGCAAATTTTCCAAACTTTTCATTAGCAGAAATAATGTGTGTATGAATATGTCACATTGCAAATCAGGATTAGCTGCTCACTAGCAATGTGTGAATCATTAAAATTGGCTGAATTACTTTTGTAATTATTTAAAGCATCTTCTAATCAGGATTAAAAAACCATATCCATACTCTGATTTTTAATTACAAGTTGATGCTTGGGGGCTTTACCTTGGCAGAAGGCTATGGATAAATTCTCTTCACAAAATAATACATGCTGAATGGTGCATCCATGATAACAAGATGTCATAGTTATTAATATTTTGGATTCTGGAAGAATCATTTCATATGCTGTGGTGGTGTTATGCTGCACAAGGTTACTGATGGGTGGCCTGAAGAATTTTTGGCCCTTAAGTTAAAAGCAAGAAGTACAATATTTTCAGGAAAAAGAAAGAAAACACATACATAGAAACACAGCACAGCAGGAAAGGCTACTGAATAGCAGAGGATTGCAAAATGCTTTACAGGTAACAAATTTCTATAGCTATTTGTCTTTTAATTGAAGCAAGCACTTGTGAAAAGCAATTCTATCTCACCCTGTGCTTTTTTTAATGCAATGGAGCAATAAACCACATAGCTTCAATCAACTTGGCACCATATAGATATTTTGGGATGACAACCAACAAAATGTTTAAACAGTGTAGTCTAGAAACCAAGGTACATAACAAGCATCCTCTTTCTCTGGGATCTTTAGTGGCAAGGATGTATCTGGCTCTTTGATTGCTATTGAAATCCTTTGGCTCTGAGAGGATTTTCCTACGGCACAAATGTTTAGAATTCCAGTAACAGCTATTTTCAGATGCTTGCCAAAAGCTTTGGTCCTATCTAAGGTTTATTAATGCATTGTACTGTCTGGGTTTAGGTATTCTCACTTTTTGCTGTACTGGAGATTTATATGCAAAGGTACACACTATTTCATATATCAATCTCCTCCTCCTCCTCCTCCTCCTCCTCCTCCTCCTCCTCCTCCTCCCTGCCTAGACAAGTCCCTGCAGTTTTCCTGGCAACATTTTTAGAAGTGGTTTGACGTTGCTGCTCCCTGGGGCTGAGAGAAATTCACTGGCCCAAAAGGCTTTATGCACAAGATAAAACTAGAATTCATAGTTTCCCAGTTTCTAGCCTGATGCTTTTAACTTATACACTAAAGCTGGTTTTTATTTTATTTCCACAGATGTAAAAAAAATAATGTTAAAATATATCCACAATTGTGCAAGATTGCCAAATACGGTGAGATTTCAGAATTGTCATCCTAAAGTCTCATGAGAGTTTGGCTCTTTTGCCTGAAGTCTTGTGAGATTTTGTTGTTTTTGTCCAGAGTCATAGGTTTTGAGGATGAGAATATAGTCCATTGCTAGTAATGAAACTACTGAATATATTAAGGGCAAGTGCCCTCAGCTTCTACAGATGTAAACAGACATGGAAATACATACCAAATACCTTTGCCTCAGTCAGAAAAATGTATTAGGACAACCTTGTTTCAATGAAACAATAATGATATATGAGAATAATCTTGGGAGATAGGAGGAAGAGCTGCAGTCTAGACCAGTGGTCCCCAACCCCTGGTCCATGGACCAGCATCAGTCTGCGGCATGCCAGAAACTGGTCCACGCAAACAAGCAAAGCCCCATCGGCAGGATGCAGGCAACATGAGAAACCACACACCCTCTGGTCCACGGAAAATCCTCTCTCCGTGGAACCAGTCCCTGGTGTCCAAAAGGTTGGGGGCCTCTGGTCTAGACAATGGTGTAATAAACAAAATTTGAGTCGGAAGGAGGAGTGGTAACAGCAAATCAGAAGAGATTCCCCTCACTAGTCTCTGGGAGATTTTTTTTTTAATACTCATGTCAGAAGCACCCAGGTGGTTCCAGAATTAGCCAGTAACATCAATGTTGCCCAGGATTCACCCAGTTGGGGGCTCCTTTCATATCCCTGGCAGGAGCTGGAGTGAAGGACAAGAGCTCACCCAGCCCTACCATAGCATTCGGGTCTCAAATGCGAGTTTGCTAACTTCTAACCCAGATCCTATCCATTCTTCATCTTGAAGAATAAAAGTAAGAGATGGGACGGATACTTTGAGACTTGCAAGATTTTGTTAACATAATATTATCATAATGATAGATCTACTATTCCTGGTTGTGCTTCTTGTCTAGACTACCTTGCAAGGCTAACAGAAACACTAGCTGAAGCTTCAGTTGGAAGATTTGATTAGAAATCAAGTCAATTGAACCAAAGTTGGTTTGATTCACTGAATCGTATAGGCCATCTTTATGCTGATTTGAAAAATGTAGATACTTCTGGACATACTTTGAAACAGATCTCAAAATCTCCAAATTAAATCAGGCCTAGTTGATTAGATCTCTGAACTGGATAGTTCCTTTCTCCAATTCAAATGGTCAGAATGTCTCTAATTGTTATCCTACATTGAACCAGTATTTTAAATTGGATCAGCACTGATTTGCACTAATGGAATCTCTGGAATTCTGCATTTGCATCAGAGGCCATAATTTCATTCTGAGACTTGGTAGTCTTATTCTGATCCTGAGCGCTGCTTACAACAACTACCTCCATTGCTTACATTCACACTGCCAGCTAGGTTTATTCCATTCCACAATAAGCACAGTCAGAAGAGGCACTTGCTCTTTTTATTCATCTTTGCCTAGTTCACTTTTCTTTCTTATTTCTATAAGAAAAATATTGGTGCTCCAGGTTTTCCTTATGAGGGAAGAGCCACATATGACGTTTGGACTATGCAAGAAATTTCACTGCACTGCAAATTATTTTTCATTGAAATAAATCAAGGAGAAATATTGTAGTTCACAAGGATTCTCCTATGATGCCAACTGCTAAGGATACTTCTTCTTTTTTCTTCTTTTTTTACCATAGCACATTTGTATCAGTGAACCCAAATTTTTCCTTTTTTCTTTTCCTCCCTCCCTCCCCCCTTCCCTCCTTCCCTCTAGGGGATGTTATATTCATGAAGAAAAATTTTATTGCATGACTCATCTCCAGTAATAGCATATCATGATTTTGTTAAAACATCGAATAATTTCAATCATCGCCATTTAAGTCAGAAAATTAGCAGATTAGATGTAGTATTTTATTTATTAAAATGTTTTATTGCTTAGAAAAATCTCATCCTAGAATCTGAACTCTAAAATAGGTCAGAAAGAAGAAATCCTGTCTTTTCAGCTGAAGCTCACTTTGAAATCAGATAATTAATTCTTCCTGCTTCCTCTATGATTATTAACCAATAAATTTGTGAGCAAAGGTAGAGAATGTATTATAGTTCAATGCTGATAACCTCTCCCTCTGCAACAACACAGGGAAATGTCAGTCTCAGCTTGGTTACATGTACATTTTTAACTTGCAGATGTGTGCAGTCAATGAGCAGGGAGCAAAAAAAAACAAAACCCACAGCCCTGCCTGAGGACAGGTGTCCTTGCTTCAATGCTTCCTTCATGCAACCCCCTGCAGTTTAGCCATTTTTATTCCCTTATCCATTTCTTCAATTTCTATCTATGGTTGGTGCCTGGGTATGCAGGGATACTAAGCATAATCGGTAAAGATTATGTTTACAGCATGAGTCATTTATGCAGAAAGGGTTTCTGAATTTTTTTACTGGAAACCTAAGATCTGCTTAAATTAATCCATGCATTTACCCTCCTAGTGCAACAAAAACAGCATTATTAGAGCCAGCTATTGAGATTCATAAATTATGATGCTGCAATTTGCAATGAAAAGGAGACCCAATTCTAAAGTCATTATCAAGCCATCAGAATGCTAACTAATTACCACCCCATTTCCTCAGAAATGTATGAGCATTTTCTCTACCACTCATTATTACCTCAACATTTATATGGAAGACTGTGATACCCTTTAATAGGATATCAGGCTTACTTGTTGTCATGCACTCTATCTGCTTGTTTTTTTAGGAAGCACCCAATTTTAATAAATCAGCCATTAAATCCAGGATCCACTCTGTGGTTTTTGTTATCACTATTATCACCACTCTCTGTTCTGGCCAGACAGGAAGCCCCCATGTCCTTTATCTGTTTCAATAGCAAAAGCAGGCTTGAGGGCATTATATCACTGGGAAGTTTTGCATAGCCAAAATCAGACAGAGAGTTCTGTAATATTTAAAATGAAGCATGTTATGTTTGTAGAAGAAAACATAAAGTTCAGCTACTGAAAACTTTTAAAGAATACTTTGTAAAAGAAGCAACCTTATGGATGCACCCATCAGAAGCACTAAGATATGCAGAGGAATAGACAGCATTCCATGTCTGAGCCATAAAAATCAGAGAGTCTTCCAGTAAAAGTCATGATGCATGTCATGACACCCATGTACAAATGACAGAAATAAAGTAATTTCCATCCATTGCATCATAATATGAATGATGTAATAATGCATCGGTCATTTGTGCAATGATATGATACCCATAGACAGACAAAAGAGACTCCTTCATAACTGAAGCTAGACTGAAGCTCTTTTTCAAATGAAAAAGAATATTTAATGCCTATATATAGGCTGAAATATAGATATAAGCTATAGTTTGAATGTAGAAATACTTCCAGTTAAGACTGCAATTGTCAGTGCGGCAAATTTCAGATCAGCCATCAATTCCAAATTCTTGCAAGACCACATAGTACTATCTTAGAATACTTGATACTTTAAAAATAGAGCTACCTTCTGAAAGAATCTTAATGTATATTTTATCTTGTGATTTCTTCCAATGTATTACAATTGAAACAAGTGTATTAGGAATGCAAAACCTGGTCCTTCCCTATTAAACCTCAGACTTTATATCCAATCTGTTGTTGCTGTTGGTGATGACTTCTGTTGTTATGACAATAAATGAGATATCTTTCTTTTTCTTTCCCACTTTGGGGTCTAAAGTGCTATTATGGCAGCAGTTCAAGTACCAGCTGTCCTTGGAAGTATAAGCGCAATATGGTAAGTGGCAGAAGGGGAATCTCCATTTTGTCATTGGAAATACAGCAGCCATTGCTAAGTAAAGAGAACCTTGAGAAGGAGGCTGAGAAGGGAAGCGAACTGAGGAAAAGACCAGACCTCGTGTACTGCTGCTAAGATAATGGGAAATGTCATTTGGACTCATAATGAGGCGCCAAAGTAATTTTCCAGTTGCTTAGGGAAATACCAGGTTTGAAAATGGAGGACACCTCTGTGTGTGTGTGTGTGTGGGAGGGGTGAGGGTAAACAGGCATCTAAATGTCACAATAGCTTGAGATGCCCCCCCCTTCCACCATGGTCCTACGGGAGTCAGGCAATTGCACCAAGAAATTTATGTTTCTTCGAAACCATGCAACTCATCAGGAAGAAGTTTCCTCTTAATCTTTTGCATGGAAGAAACTAGAATCACTTTTTTCTAAAAAAAAAAACCACAGTATTATTAATTGCAGTTTGTTACTGCTTCTGAATCAAACAAACCAGAGTTAAATTTTACTATTTGAATGAATAAATTACTTCTAAATTCTTTGAGTTAAGAACCTGCCTTCTTCCAAAGGAAAAAAAATTGTGGTTGAAAGTAAACAACATTTAATGTTAGAATGGATTACTTAAAATGTTAGGAAACATCCCATTTTTTTCATTATTATAGAACTGTAGAAGAAAATAAGAGATTTACTATCTGCGGCTAGCTGATTAATCGAAGTACAGAGAATATGGCTTCTAAATGCTCCTTCTGCAGGATAATTGCTAGTTGTGTCCCCATGTATTTTATTTAAAGTCTAATGCATGTTCAGAAATGGAAAAAAATTACAGTAATAATCAGAATTTTTAAAAATCCAGATGCTGGTAAAGATGGCAGCAATTTGAAATTAAAAATTGTAGTCAATTTGAGCATAACTCTGATTGCTCTTTATTGTCAAAGTGGTATCCAAATCAAGCAGATACTTAAGATGGTTCTTCCTACTAAATGCATTTTCAAAGTTGTTATTGACTTCTACACAGCATCTCAGAAAGCTTTGACTTCTCTGCAGGAATTTTCTTCCTTGATCCATAGAGATGTAATGATTTGGAGCCTTCTGCAGCTTGTAAATTACAAACAAACGTCATTCATTGTACCTTTTTGAGTGCATTAGTACCTAATGATTAATCCAGGAAGAATTTAAATATTTCATTGAGGCTCTAAACACTGTTGATCAGTTTAATTACCTCAGTTCATTATGGAAATTTTGCAGGTTTTTTTTTTTTAGTTTGCAGAACCGACACAATTAAAAACAAAACTGTTTCAAGCTTCTCCAAAGCATCAAGATAAGCATTTTTCTGCAGTCTTTCTAAAGACAGAAGATTTTAACTAATTTTGGATAACCTAACAGCCTAAATCTGTGCTTTTCCAGTATATTTGATACAGTCTTTTTTGAACTGAGCATACAACACAAATACTGTATATCAACTGAGTACCATACAAATTATGAATTGCTGCTTAATCCATCTTTGCAAACCAGTTTTTAGAGGCTAAGCACCCAGCGCGTGCTCATTTCTCATCCCTACCACTCACACTGCGATAATAATCATAGCCCTGTTTTCTTTCTTTCTCTTCTCCTATTTCAGAGAAAAAGTAGGAGTGAGAGAACGCTGTATGTGGGTGTTGATACAGTCTGACATTTGGCTTTCCTGAGGAAATTGCTATTCACTGCAAGTGAACAGCAAATTACTGGGCTGAATGTTAATTCTTTGAGACATGCACACATTTAAATGGCCTGAAAAACACTTATTCCCTGGAAGATTTGGGATATGCAGTTTATTTCCAGAGAACAGGATTTGAGCCAGATGATCCGTGAGCAATTGCTCATTTAAGGCTTAGAACATGATCTTCTTTCTTTTTTTTGAAAAAGGGCGATTTATCTCTTAATCATGTAGCAACTACTTTACTGAACAATTATTCTGAATGCTTATGGTTTTTTTTTCCTGGTGGAGACTATAAAAAAAAAACCTGTTACCTATGTGTGAAGTGATCTTGAAAGAGAGCTAAATAATGTAGCTAATGGGAATACATTCCTGCTTTTTAAAGCAAATTAGATGTGAAATTAAGAGAGCAATCATATCTGCAAGGACAGATATGTTGGAGTTTGTGGGAAATCTAAAGAAAGAAAAGACAGTATTTGGTTTTTTTAAACTCTCCCTAATCTTTTTTTTTCTTTTTTAATGAATCACATTCCATTGAAACCAATCTGAAGGAATTACTTTAAGCCAGATGAGGCAAGATCTTTTTCTTCCCACAGTTTGAGAGAGACACAGATACCCAACATATCCTGGCCTTCCACGATTGTCCTTTCAAAATCCCAGAATCAGTGATGCAGGTAGTTATATTTTCTTAATATAATTGCAAATATTTTAAAGTAACAAATATTCATTTTATTTGTCATAATTTTTAAATACATTATTTTATACAATCAAAGGTATTTTCCCCATTAACATATATCATCACACAAAGGGAACTTTTAAAAAGTTCATCCAGTATGAGGCCCATTGACATTCTGCCTTGTTTATATTCTCCAGTCCATATAGGTTGGCTATGCAATATTCTTAATTCCTGCCAAATTTAGAAAACTGAGGGTAGGTAAAAACCAATCACCAAAGACCATGGACAATAATGCTCCTTTCAATGGACCAATAGAGGACTGCAAAAACAATTAGTCAATCAATGCCTTGGAACTGGAGCTGCAGCAGCTTTTTCAGTTATAGTAAAAAAAACCTTTGCCTCTAGTTTGTACAATAAGAGTAAGGGAAAGAGTAAATTGATTGCCTTCATCCTGTGTTTTCAGTATGTGTTGTAGGCATTTGGCAACAAAACAGAAACTGAATTGTTGGTGGGAGGGAAAAATTGTCTTGGTTATCAGGTTTAAGTGTATACATTTGCATACATTTTTAAAATGGACATATTAATATATTATGCTTATATTATGGGATCTCAAATGATTTCCTTGTGCTGTACAATACAAAGTCTGTAAAATAAAGACAAATAACATCAATATAAAATAAAGAAGTGAGAAGTAAGTATAGGTAGTCCTCAACTTATGACCACAATTGAGCCCAAAATTTATGTTGCTAAGTGAGAAATTTGTTAAGTGAGTTTTGCCCCATTTTACAACTTTTCTTGCCACATTTTTTAAGTGAAACACTGCCGTTGTTAAATTAATAACATGGTTGTTAAGTGAATCTAGTTTCCCCATTGACTTTGTTTGTCAAAATGTTACAAAAGGGAATCACATGATCCTGGGACACTGCAATCGTCTTAAATATGAGTCAGTTGCCAAGCATTCGAATTTTGATCATATGACCATGGGGATGCTGCAATGGTCATAAGTGTGAAAAATGATCATAAGTCACTTTTTCAGTGCACAACTACCTGTAGTATAAATAAGCAAACAAATAGCACAAACAGAATAGTGAGCAATTTCACCATTCAAATCCATTCTGGAACAAATAAGTCCAAATCCACTCTGGAACAATAGCTTTCAGAAGGCTTGGCTGCCATCTGAACTTCATCAGGATGGCCACTGCAGAGTGTTGGAGTTGCAATTGAGAAAGATTGCTTGTTTCTTGCTCTTTATCTCACAAACCTGAGGGGATTACCAACAGGTTTTGGTGGGATTTTGCCCTAGAAGATTCAGATGGAGGAGGGAGGCCTGTTAGTCCCTAATATCAAGCCATGTAGGGCATTATAAGTTAAAATCAGCACTTGGCCTGCACCCAGAAACCTTTTACTATCAACCATAGCATGAGTATTATATAATTACAGCAATTCTGGAATCCCATCGCACTGTATTGTTCCAAGAGTTTTCTTGAGTTATATTCTTCCAAACTTCTTCACTATACAAGTCATATTTTATTTTTATTTTTTGCTTTCTGTTTGGCTCTTGACAGTTTACCTTGGACTGTCATCAGTATCCAACTGAGTTGTCATATTTCACTTTGCACCCAACTCTTACTGTTGGCTGCTGTCAACTCAGCTTCTGACGTTGAGACCTTCTATAATTTCACCACCTTCTGTCCCTCCTCATCCACCTCTTCACTGCCAAATTTTCTGTATAGTCTGAGCCAGAGCAGCTGTCTCCTAATCTGGCTTATAACACTGTAGCCCCTGGAGTTGTCCAAAACAAACAGTCTTGCTGGGCAATCTGAACCAGAGGACAAATTCTTTAACCATTCTACATATTCTAATTCTAACATAACAGTTCTGGTTTCACAAACAGCATGTAATATTTTATTGTACCCTATATGCTAGAACTAGATGTTCATTTCAGTATTTTATTATGGTCACTGAGTAGAATTCAACAAGTCAACTGCAAATGAAACAGAATAAGACAAGATAGTTTATAACTAGATGTTGAATGCAATAAAAATGTGTCTGTTTTACGAACAGTATAGTGAAAGGTGGACATGTCTAAGAACTGTTTCACATTTTTTCATTACCTTTTAACAAAGTAATTAACAGTTTAAAATATTTTTTAAAAATGTTCACTTCTTGATTAGACTTCTTTATTCCCTACATTAAAAACTCATGGAGTGTTGAAATATGTTTATGACTACTTTTCCTATCAAATATTTGGCTGAAGAATATAAAGAGAAAACTACTGAACTCCTATAGTCAAAGCTTCTTTTATTCCCCAAGTTTGATTAAAAACAAACATTTTTTGACAAAAGAAAAAATATGTTTATTCCCGAATCAGAAATACAATAATTCAAGAGCCATTATTGCTTTTGTTTTTATTTTATTAAAAAAAAGTTAAATAAAAACTTTTCAACCCTACACTCTCTTTAAAGTTTTCCGTAATTCTAGTTCTAATGACAGGGTGTTGCATGGTTTTAGCTTTTGCAAAAGAACAAGTGTTGGAACAAAGATGTTATTATATTTCACAGCATTGATTATTACAGAGAAGAAATATATAAATGTATGTTTTCTTTTATGAGTGCTAGAAATTGGAAAGGGTGAGAAAAAGGCAAGAGCAACAGTTGTATTTCCTGCTTTGTTATGCAAGCTCTGGAGTCTGGAACTCAGGGCCAGTCATAAGGCCCATTCAGTCAATACAGAAATTGGAATATACCTTTCTGTCACTGCTTGGAATATGTTTTTTACTCCTATAAAGAGAAAGTTTACATGTGTAGGTTTTCTGTACATAAAAAAATTCATTTGAAGATACCCATATTAATGTGGGCCTTATAAAAGGTTAATATCTATAGATCAGTGTTTCTTAATGTTAGCAACTTTAAGACATTTGGACTTCAAATCTCAGAATTTCCCAGTCACCTATGCTGGCTGGGGAATTCTGGGAGTTGAAGTCCATACATCTTAAAGATGCCAATCTTTAAGTGCTAATCTATAGAGTGACTGAGAATAGGCAGGGAGACTAGACAGATACTGATTTTAAATATAACTCACCAAAATCATAACTTTAAATCAGAGACAGCCATCTTCCAACTGAATGCATCTATTTTGTTTGGTCCACACACTTTTATAAGTTGCAATGATTTTCTATTTTTCTAATGTAATGTATGGGTTTAATTATACTATGTCTTTCCATAAAAGACACAAAAGTTCAGGTTATTTTTATTTTTATCACAGGTTTAAATTGGTCAAAAAAGAGTAAATAATAAGAATGAGATTTGGCAATTTCACACAGGTTTGGCCAGTGGACAGGATGGAGAGACTGAAGAAGCTGTAAAACTATGCTCTGGATTTGGGGGAGGGGGAAAGCCCAATCCTTGTCTTAGCTAAAAATGCCTGACATTATAGAACTTCTGCAAATTGGACTCTGAATAATTTTGCCAAAATTGCTGGAGGAAAAGGAATTTGTACAAGTATACTGGAGACAGTATACCAGTACTGGCAAGTAAGGACACAGCTGATACACATCTGCTGCCAGCAAAAAGGGGACATTTTTTTGCAGGGAATGTTGTGGGGATAGAAAGAAGAGAATTAGCCATTCTTCCTATCAGAATCCCCCTCCCCCCACAAAACTATCCTTTGGCTCAGTGAGATTTTAAAAATAGCCTTTATGGATGTTAATGGTGACTGCTCAGTCTTTGCAAGGAAAAGATCAGCCATGAAAATGTTCTTCTGGAGAGAAAAGATGCAAATGAACTGAACTTTGCAATGCATTAAAGTTAGCAACCATTACAGCAAAATAAGTGCCATGTTCCACAAATCCATGTTGTTCTTTCTCTTACTTATTCTCGGGTTTGTATTAGGCACTTTGGGGTATGATCACGCTTCACAGAGATCATGCTGCCTCTTAACTTCTGGAAACTGAGATATGGAATGATGAATTTAAGCTGTCTGGTGCTGCTCTCTTCAATCCTGCTCACATATACCTTCTGTCATTGGTGACAAATTCCAGCACAGTCTTCATCCTATGCAATGAGGCTCATAAATATTCTCTTTAAAGCCATTTCTAATTCTGGGCATTCATGATATGCTAATCTCTGCAGCATTTACAAACTTAAAAGATTTTACCTCCTTTAAAAAACTTTTTCTAGAGACTTGAATGAGCAGACCTTTAATCAGCGACTGTGGTTCCTGAAAGAGAAGGTAAAAAAATTCCATAGTGTTTCAGATTCATTCTTTCTTGTATTATGGCTCTTCTGTATGCATATTTTATTTTAAATGTCATTTCATGACTCGCTACATTTTTGGCAGTATTTAGTATATAGCTCTAACTTATAACTGTTGTTAAATGAACACTTGTAAGTAAAGGACTACTGTAGTTTTCCCTGTTAGTATTGGTGGGCAAGTGTTTTTCTCCTTGGTAGTTCCTTGATTAGGATATTGTTTTTTGTTTGATTGTTTGTCTGGTGTTAATCTCTGCTTATTGGTGTGTGGGCTGCTGGAGAGGATGTGTACTTTGTTTCCTTCTTAGCTTTTTATTATCTCTTGAATGGTGGGTAAATGTGATTTATCTCTCTATATATATTGATGGCTGATTTGTCTGAGGAATTCCCTAGCATTTTTTGCATTTAGCTTAGTGTAGGATGCTCACAGTTTCGAAGTTGAAACTATGGTTGAGTCTGTTCATGTGTTGTGATATTAAAAAGTTTTCTTTATGTCTTCTAACTGCTAGTTGGTATTTATGGAGGCAGTCTGCTAGACTTCTGCCTGTTGATCCTGCATAGTAGTTGTTACAGTCCTTACATTGTATGTTGTAGAAAACTGGTTTTTCTTCTTCTTCTTGGGCTATTGGTCTCCAAAAGAGGTTTTGTAGGGCTTTTTTTGGTTTGTGTGCTGGGGTGATGCCATGTGGTTGTAATAGTTTGTTGGTTATTTTAAAGATGTTTCTGATGCATGGCAGTGTTAAAGTTTTCAAAGCTTGTGTTGGTCATGTTGAAGTGGGTTGAATGATTGGTATTTTTTAAAAAAAAATAAAGTTTCATGGGTATCCATTTTTTTGGAAGATGTAAAGGTGGTCTGTTTTCTTTCTCAAATTCTGGATTGCTGTACTGAATCTGTATGCATCTGAATAATGCAATAAACAGCTTTTTTGTGGAAGGATGGATCGTTTTTAATAGATTTGTGTTGCTAATTTACCATCAGTCCTTCTGATGAAAATATCTAAGAATAGACTGTTGTTTTCTTCCCCCCTTGAGAATTTTATTCCTTTGAGGATGTTGATTGTTTCATGAGTTTCCTTTAGTTGCTCCTTTTTTGTCTACATACTGGATCCTTAATTTTCATTCTATCTGTGAAAGTGCCATAGTTTCTAAATGCTGTATTACAGTTTCTGCTATGAGTCTTGAGAGTGGTGAACCCATGATGCTCCTCTGATTTGCTGATATATTTGTCCATTAACCTGAAAGTAGGTAGTGAAGCAGAGGTTGATGAAATCTATGATTCTGGATATTTCAATCTTAGTTATTTGGTTAGGTCAGGTGTACTGCCATGAGTTCTTTCATTAGTTCTGGTTCTATGGATGTAAAGAGTGTTGTGACATCAAATGAAACCATATTTTCATCTTCTGTTTTTAGATATTTGATTTTCTGGAGGCATTGTAGTAGGGAGTTGATGGAATATTTGCTCCCTGTTGTGAGATGTCCAAGCTTTTTTTTATAAACTCTTTGGTTATACTGTATGTTATGGTCCCTGGTAATGATACAATTGTATAAATTTACTAGAAACCAGAACACTATATGTTCTGCTGCTGGCTTAGACATGAAAGCTATATGGGTGACTTGGCCAGTCACTCTCTCTCTTAGGGTTGTTGTTGTGGGGAAAATAGGAGAAAGAAGGAGTGTTAGATATGTTCAGTGCCTTGAGTTATTTATAAAGAGTAAGAAAGGTGGGATACAAACAAACAAACAAACAAATAAATAAATAAATGAGGCATGCCGGACTTGTATATTTATGGGCATCTATAGAAGAATGGGAAGATGGGTCCACTGATATTTATGTTTTTATTAAACAAATTTACCTGCCACTGTTCTTTTTTTGTGATATGATCTTTCTTGGTTAGGTCATAAAGTACAATTTATTTTATGTACTGTTTTCTAAATGATCTCCAAGTGGCAACACTGCTGAAGTACCGCAAGTGAAAGCCTTACTCACTGTTCACCCCACAAATGTCTTCATAATCAATATAGCTCCTTTTATGTGAACCACTCTGCTCAATCTGATTATAAACAGTCAGCCTTGATCCACTCATAGACACTTCATTCTTTTGCTTTTCAGCCTTTCTTCCAGGTATCTTGCTTTCTCCTTACTGCTATAATATAGTTGCAGCTCTATTGATATTACAAATAAATGGTTGATTTATACATGCACATGTAACATTTCATGACTCATATTAAGTGTGGGAAGTTGCTCCATATAAAAGTGTAACACCATAAGGACTATCAGAAATTATCACCTGAAGTCTCAGCCACTTGTTCAGTTATGTCATACATTTTTACTAAGTCAACATGCATATTGAGATAATTTAGAAAAAATGCATAGCATTTGCAGATTATAGTATTAATGACTACTTTGAAGAAACAGCATATACTGTAGATCAGGGGTGTCAAACTGCTGGCCAGCAGGCCGGATGCATCATAGTGAAACCGCACCCACCCCATTGCCGGCAATGGCAAAAAAGTCACGAAGCATCGCAACAGTCATGTGACGGTGCGAGTTTGATACCTCTGCTGTAGATGAAAGGAAAGGCAACTTCATGGATGAATAGGATTAAGCAATATTAACTGAAAATTGTTGGACAATGGGACATGATAAAGATAACAGATAGATTGTAAGCTGGATCATAAATTATGCCATGCCTATTCTGGTTAGTTGTTTTTGGCTTGGCATTAATGTGAATCCAATTATTATGGCATAGTCCATGCATTATATGATTCTGTCACATTGGCTTGTTCTGCAAACCTCAATTAAAAATTCCTGATTTAGTGTTCATGAGAGTAAGGCAGGCAAGGCTGATCACTAACCTAGTTTCAATTGTCTTGGAAAGAAGGGAATGTTTTGTTTACTTGTGTAACTGTTTCATTGTGAAACACTGAATTACTGTAGCTAGGGTAAAGGGATGAGCTACTAATGCTTCTGTCATTCTATTCTTACATACTGCATCCTTCCATTGAGCTTGATAGTTGATCAGTTAAGATTGGTGGTGTTGAATGATTTCACTTACTCACAGAAATAAGATATAGACCCTCACATTTGCTATGTAGAAGATTAGTTAAAACCTGGATTTTTTGGGGAGTTGGGGGAGACTGAAGAGTTGAACTGGTTGTTATACAGTATATAATATATTTACTTTTATAACTTAGTTTCAGCTGACTGAAGTACTTGTAATGAGGAGAGGATGATACATGCAACTGAATTTTCATGGCTTTCATATATTGATATTGTTTGGAGGGTAACTTTAATATTTTTAGGTTACTGAAATCAATAGTATTTTTGCTTGAAATTGCTGGTTTATTTCTTAAAATAAATTTGATGATTTTATTATATAATTGGTATCCTCTGAACATTACTTTGGTTCTGTTATTTTTGTTATGGTACTCTGCTTTAGAATATTGGCTGTTAATATTACAGATACTATTCTTATTTTTAATTCTTTGATGTTTCCCTTTAGAAGAAAAAGCTAACTGTATTGTCTATGTACAGTATAACATGTTAACTGATTAATAAATACAGCTAATATAGAAACAGTTCTAAAACTGAATTGTTATAATCAACTTGTAGAAACAATAATATGAAATCACTTAGCCTCTAGAAAATGAGGGAATAATAAATGCATTCATTTAGAAAGTTAGTTTTCCAGTTCTTCTAGTTTTACCTTATAAGTATATGGATATTTTAATAAACTGAATGAAATGATTGACCTGGGAGAGGAGGGAATGTCATTCAGCATAATTAATATTTGTTTTGGCCTCCAGTATTATAAATGTATAGCTTCCCTTATTTAGGGATTTATGTATTTCATTATAGAATCTAAAACAAAGAGTTACAGAATGGGAGTAAAAACCAAATATTCTAACTTATTTTCATCACAGATTCATCACAGAAAGCATTCAGATGAATGTACCATATCTGGTTATATAATATTATATACTGTATATAATATATATTATATGTGTAATATATATAATATAATACACACACATACAGTCCATTCAGAAAGTATTCATACCCCCTTTACTTTTGTCAATTTTGTTATGCTGCAGCCTGATTCTACAGTTGTTGAAATTCATTTTTTTCTCATTAATCAACACTCAGTACCCCATAATGTCAAAGTGGAAACAGAATTTTAGAAATGTCTGTAAATTTATTAAAAATAAAAAACTGAAATTTCACCTTGTAAGTATTCAGACCCTTTGCAAAAACACTTGAAATTTAGCTCAGATGCCTCCCATTTCTTTTAATCGTTGCTGACATTTTTTCTACACCTTGATTGGATTCACCTTGTGGTAAATTAAATTGATTGGATATGATTTGGAAAAATACTCACCTCTCTATATAAGGCCTCACAGCTGACAATGCATACTATAGCAGAGCAAAAGCCATGAGGTCAAAGAAACTGCCTGTAGAGCTCAGAGACAGGATTTTTGCAAGGCACAGATCTGGGGAAGGCTACAATAATATTTCTGCTGAAGGTTCCTAAGAGCACAGTGGCCTCCATAATTCTTTAATGGAAGAAGTTTAGCACAACTAAGATTTTTCCAAGAGCTGGTCACTCGGTCAAGCTGAGCAATCAGGGGAGAAGGGCCTTAGTAAGAGAGGTGATCAAGAACCTGATGGTCACTGACTGAGCTCCAGAGATCATGTGGAGATGGGACAGAATTCCAGAAGAACAACCATCACTGCTTCCCTCCACCAATCTGGGCTTTATGGCAGAGTGGCTAGATGGAAGCCTCTCCTCAGTGCAAAACACATGAAAGCGCACTTGGAGTTTGCAAAAAAAGCAACTGAAGGACTTTCAGACTGTGAGGAACAAAATTCTCTGGTCTGATGAAACCAAGATTGGCCTCAATTCTAAACATTATGTCTGGAGGAAACCAGGCACTGCTCATCACCTGCCCAATATCATCCCAACCATGAAGTATTGGTGTTTTGCAGCAGCAGGGACTGGGAGACTGGTGAGGGTTGAGGAAAAGCTGAATGGAGCAAAGTACAGGGATATCCTTAATGAAAACCTGTTCCACAACACTCAGAACCTCAGACTGGGCTGAAGGTTCATTTTCGAACATGACAACAATCCTACGCATACAGCCAAGACAACACAGGAGTGGCTTATGGACAATTCTGAATGTCCTAGAGTGGCCCAGCCAGAGCCCTGACTTGAACCCTATTGAACATCTCTGGAGGGACCTGAAAATGGCTGTCCTCCGACAGTTGCTATCCAACCTGACTGAGCTTGAGAGGATTTGCAAGGAAAAATGGCAGAAAATTCCCCAATCCAGGTGTGCAAAGCTTGTTGCATCATACCCCAAAAGACTCAAGGCTGTAATTACTGCCAAAGGTGCTTCAACAAAGTACTGAGTGAAGGATCTGAATACTTATGCCAATGTGATTTCAATTTTTTCTTTTTAATAAATTTACAGACATTTCTAATACTCTGTTTTCACTTTGTCATTATGGGGTAATGACTATAGATTAATGAGAAAAAATGAATTTCAACAACTGTAGAATCAGGCTGCAGCATAACAAAATTGATGAAAGTGAAGGGGTCTGAATACTTTCTGAATGCACTGAATATTATAATAAACCTATATTATTTCACTATAACTTTATATATGAAATAAGAAAGTCTTGCTAGCAATCCATGATCTTTAAATGTTCCCATTTTACAGAAGGTAGCAAGTATATTGGGATCAATTGTAGAACTGTTGCAACAGATAAAAGTGTACTTCACATTTTGAACTAAACAGCACAATTTCCCAAATTATACCTTTATCATAAATTATTACTTATGTTAATTAAGCAGACACTCCATGTTTGGAAGTCATTCACCTTTGAATATCGAATGTTGGAAAAATCACTTTCATAGTGTTAGAAAAGAAATATTGAATTAGCCAGAGTTTTACTACCAGAACGTATAGTTCAGCATCAATATTCATCCTTATTATTAATACAGATTCTGTTAAGTAGTTCTATTTAGTTAGTGTCATTTGTTTGGGCCAGTTTTGATACTGACTGATTCAAATTGAGCCTACCATAAATCTTTATTCTGCCTTCCATGATAAAGCTTTCTCAAATCCTTCCTGCTCATCTATTGACAGATCATTTTTCAACATCATCTAACCCTGTTCATTGTGGAAGAAGAAGTCTTACTTACTTGGCCAAGGGCACTATGCAGGCATTTAAGAACTGAAACAAAAATCGTTTGGCTTTACAAATATACTAAATCATGAATAGTGTCCAGTGGAACATTTGTTTGCTTTTAGAATGAAGTATTATAATACTGACTCTGGTGACACGATTGTCTTCTAGTAATTTTTGGAATGATATGAAATCTATAAGAATGCTTTTGGCAAGTTATGACATAAAAAGCAATATATGTTTTTGAGATATTTTACAAGATGGTTCAATTATAGACATAATTGCAATTCTGGAATATTTCACTAAGGGTCAATTAGTGATCACAAGGACAAAACAGAAGAAGAGTGAGACAAGCTTGATATAATAGCTTGTAAGAGTAACCTGGAGGGACAGAAGGAAGAGCCATAATTAAGACAACAGTCTGACAAAAGAAGCTTGAGTCCTAGCAGAAATATAATTTGAGAAAGCATTTCAGGCTTGACTCTGCCTGGTCTTCTTTAGATAAAGTGGGAGAAGGGAGCAGCACATTCAGACTTACAAGATTGTCTTCTTGTAACCATATAATAAAAGTAGTATTGGCATTCATAACTTTGGTTTGCTAGTCTCGTCTACCTCCAAGGGATGACATCAACCTCACAAGTCTCAATATGCTTCCCAGTTTCCCTCCTTTATCTGTAACAGAACCAGGAAGGATCAAACCTGAGGCACTTTCTCAAATTGCATTTGTTCCTCAGATTCAGATTTCTTTTGTTGACCATTGGCTTTGTTTTCAGCTCTTTTTCCTGTTCTTCAAGGTCACTTTTACAGCCTATTATACCCTGCTGGATCAGAATAAATTAATTAATAATTTATGAGACTTGTATGTGGCCCAACTCTCAACAACTCTTTGTTGCTAATAGTTCCAGTATTATTTAGAAACATCAATGTGAATACAATTTATTTTTATGTTGGAAAAGGAAACTCTTCTAGAGAAAATGATAGATAAATAAATCTCATTAACCTTTCCTGTTTATTTCAATTGATTTCATGATTATTGTGCATGATGAATCTTTTTCAAATGTTGAATGTCATTGTTTGCATCCAATACTTTTAACAACAGAAGATATTTTTTGGTGACCTCATGAGATCTCAAGTGTAAGGACAAAATGATTTTCTAGACTTGCCCTGTTTTTCAGAACGTAGAGCTGCAATCTGCGTTTCTTCAATTATAGACCTTGCTAACTGGATCAGCAAAGTCTAAAGGTATTTCCACTTATTGTAACTAGTTGGAGACTGCACAAATTTAGAGTGAAGCTGAAATAGGTTTTACATGGAGTGTAAATCCCAGTGGTGGGATTCAGCCGGTTCGCACCACTTCGGCAGAACCGGTAGCTACTTTTTTGTTGCCCAGGCCCAGAATGGACTTCCGGAAGCGGCATCCACATAGAGAACCAGTTGTTCACATATTTGAACCCCACCACTAGAGTAGACCCTACAGATGTATCTTGGCATGAAAGTGAAATAACAACAACAAGGCAGCTGCAGATGCATTTGTCTGAACAATCAGAGTGGAGGGATTTCCCCCCAACTTGATATTCTTTATCTATACTTGGCTATACTTACTGGAAATAGTAGAAACTGTAATAGCTGTAATCATATTGGGCTTAGTGAACAAATAAACTTGATAAAGGAATTTCTTATGTTCTTGTGTAGCTATTATCACTGCAATATTTGTTTTGTCTCTTTTATTTTATGTAATGTATATAGCAACTAAGATTTTAACCTATTCAAGGTTGAAAGAACTTCGAATCTCTCAATTGAAGTAACATGGCAAGGATACATATTTCAAAAGCATGAAAGCAAGGAATTCCTCATGCCTACCCCCTGCCCTAAGAGATGAGGAATTTCTGGTTTTCTCCTTTCAAAACGATTTATTTGAATGTTTGATGGCACAACATATGAGTCAGAAGCTATTCTGCTTGCTTTGCATTTATGTCCTTGTGATCCCTCTCTCTCTTCAATCAATTTTAGGGAAGTCACCCTCTTATGAGATCTGTAGTCCTTTGTTCTCGCTACAGCTGCAATGCCACTCAGATTGAAAGCTTTATTTCCATCTTTGAAATTTTATAAAAGGCAAAGCAGCTGCTGGAAGAAGATTATAATTTAGTGACAGTTTCTTAGGAGAAAGAAAAGACAAGAAAAAAGCAACACTGTAAAATTACATCAGTTCTGATTTTTTTGTTTACCAGTGAAGAAGCTGGAGTTTAGCAGAACTATTTTGATTCTATCTCCCTATTTTAAGATAATGCTGCAAAAAATTACCCCATGCTGAAGGAACTAACAAATACAAATTAAGAAAAAAGAAAGGAAAGAAGAGAATAATACAGATTTTGTTATTGGTACATTTTAAGCTTTTTCAATCAATGGATATAATTTTCATGCAAAACCTGAACGTTTTGTGTCTGCATTTTCATAGTCAGCTCTAGTTAATTTCTATTTTTTCCCCTAGATGCTACTCCCACTTAAACTGTTCAAGGGTTTCTGTCAATAATGTGACAATTTATGTCAACAATTTATGAGCATGTTGGATGGCATTACTAGCACCAGCTACAGTCCATAAAAATGCGGTGCCATAAAAATGCCCCTTCATGAAGAATAACTGATAATACAAACATGTCAAATAGTATGTATGTAGTTACATGTCCAGGCTCTGATAGCTGTGTGATTTTACTTAAATATAGATAAGCAAGTTTAAGAATTAGAATAGTTAGCCAATTTATAGGTTAACATCAAGTAAGTGAGCCCAATGGTTCTTTTCTTCTTTTCAAGAAGTCTAGGAATCTCATAGAAAGGACAGCTTATTCATAAAATCATTGTCTTTCACCCAATGATAGAAAGGTATTATTGACTACTCACTGACACTTTTTTTTATTACAGTGGTACTAGGTTATCTTTTTTTGGTGTTATAGCAAAATAGTAATAGTAGTAGTAATTAAAAAAAATAAAGAGTTTGTGACGTAGGTTAAATTACTGCCCAAGGTTGCCCAGTGAAAATAAGAATTTGGGTTACTTTCCTTTGTGAGACTATTAGAGTAGGAATTGCAGTATTACTTGGGCTATAGCTTGATACCAAAGAAACATAGAAAATTCTTATTTTCTAAAGGCAATAACTTAATATGAACAAGCAGTGCTTTTCTGTACTTCTCTGATCACTAGTCCTTGTCTCATATTGACAGAACAGTAACTAAATGAACCACAGAACTTGTTTTTCTGCACTGCTTGACATCAAAATCAGGAACTGTAGCTTATGTTGGGCCTAATGAGCTTTAGTTGGCCATGGAGAACAAATCTTGCCTTCCAACTTAGATTTGTCAAGATGCAAAGCTCTAAAATATTCCCTTACCTTTTGGGGCTATAGAATCCATTTTACTGTAGATGACACTGAGCTTAGAGGATCATTCATTTGTCAGAAAATCAATGTTTTTAAAAACTGTAAACAGGGTGTATATGTTTAGACTGAAACAAAAGATCTCTATGTTATCATGTTTCAGAGAACTATTCAGAGTTATAGAAAAGCCAACATGCTTGAGTGGCCTAAAAGATCTAAAGCAAATAATAGTCAATGTTCAATTGAAAATGAAAAGCAACAGTATAAAAAGTTGTTTTTGCAAGATGATTTTTTTCTCAGACCAGCTGGTTTTTCCAGCAATGAATTCCTACTAGAGTCTATCCTTTTCTGCAGTATCTGAAATACTCATTATTAGAATGCATTTCAGTTATCATATGCCATTGGTTTCCCAGTGAATATTTACTTTATAGGAAAACAGTTCAGAATTCACCCTGAAAAACTTGAAGGGATGAGAATCTAGTGGAAGAGGAAGAATAGGAATAATTTGTCTTCCTGAGGTGTTTTGTCTCTATACTGCTAATTAATACATTGTTGATTAAGGCCAAGTGTTGGAGACAGCTATATTTCAGGATGTGACAGCTTTTCCATTATAAATTTATTTATAAACCAAAGAATATAGTAGCATTATTTCATAAACTATTCATTAAATTTATCAAAAGGGAAAGACCAATTATTAACACACAATCAGGTGGATGTCACTATTCAGTAATGGACATACCATCTCCTTTCCAGTGAATTTTTAAAAGTTAATCTGCTTTCTAAATTATATCCATCATTATCTATTATGTTAAATCATTTTCACTTTTCATTCTATTAAAACTGGTGCATTGATTAAAAACTTAAAGGTGGATGATGGAACCATTTCTGCCTTACTGGGGCTTAATATTTGGCTGCTTAAAGTGTACTCTTTAAAAACAAATGTCTCCAACAGGTAGGAGAATGTCTATTATGAATTATGAATAAGGTGGCAGCTTTACTCTCAGACTCGTTGTGAGAGACCATAGGGAAACAAATGGAAAGGGAGTAGGTGTAAACTGTCAAGAGATGGAAGGCAGACCAACTAGCAGCTTATTATAAATGACAATTTAGTTCAGGTAGCAAGAAACCAGGAAAGAAGCATTTCAAATCATTCAGAGAAACTCCGCTTTAATTAACTCACAATAAATGAGACTGGAGATTCCACTTATAGTTCCCAAATTGAGGTCAAGCTCCTGTAGCACTGCAAGGTGAAGGAAGCAAGAACCACACCAATTTCAGGATGGTATCTTTAGTGCTTCCTTGGAAACTATATGAGGAATTTCCATCTTCTTCTTCTCTCTTCTATTCTTTTCCTCCATTCTTTAAAAGGGACTACTGAATGGCAAGAAAGATATGGTACTGATATGGTAAGTGAAGAATGTGGTCTTTTGGACAGAACGTTTTATACAATTTTTAATTGATCAACAATATTATGTCTGTATTTGTGACAGAAGTGCCTACAAAGCTAACCAAAGGGTTGAAAGGATTTGCAGGTGACAACACCATTGCCCAGGGGATGCCTCATTGCCAAAAATAATGCAATCTTCGAGGAGGCTCTTTTCATGTCCCCCATCAACATTGTAACAATACTGATAAAAATGTTCTTCAATGTTGCACAACCTATGAAGTATCTCTTTTCAAATCATTAAAGCAGCCTCATTTTTTCTGGAAGCAATATCTGTCTGATTCCATATTTGTTTCCATATGCAGCCATATCATGTCTTCTTTTGTCCCCAGTGAAGTGAAATGCCTGAAAAAGTAAACAAAACCAGCTTCTGTAGCAGTTACTCAAAGCTGAAAAAGTATGTACATTTTCTACAGAATAATATGAAGCAGTAGCCCTAAATCTATACATCTTAATGGATATGGCATTAACACAGATGGATATATGCAGATCCCCCATCCCTATGAAAGCAACTTTTTAGGATATTAACCTGCTAAACTATAGAGAAGATCTTTCATTTTGTAAGTGTAAAAACATTTTCAGAGCTTAGTCAACAAAGTCAAAGGTTATTGTTTACACAGTGACTTGAAGAAAAGGGTGGCACTCTTATATACTTCTGTTTCATATTTAATAGAGAAAATAACTATTCTCTTAGAAATCCTTTTAATCCATCAGATACTGACAGACTAACAATGCCTCAATCTTTCTAGCATGCTTTATCTCAGATGAATATACATACTTATTAACTATATCTACTTAGTCACTTCAACATTGTGGAGGTAAAGATTTTTGTGAACTCTTATTAAAGCTCTCATTTTCCATAATTAAGAATGATCCATCAGATCCATCATATTTTCAGATTTGCTCTAAAACAGCAATTGTTAATATAACAGCTATTAACAAATCAACAATAGTCTGGATTCACTAACAATACAAATCTACTTTAAAAAGCTAGAGATGTATTTTTTAAAAACAGGAAAATGATGCAGAATGAAGTTAAAATGTTGATGATATAAATTTAACTAAAGTCATAATATTGGAAATATGTATCTAAAAGTATGTAAAATATTCATCTTAAACAATTTGTAAAAATAAAGCAAAATGTATAACTATTTTGAAGAAAAGTGAACAAATTTGTTTGGGTTGGTGATCACATTTGGAATTTCAATAATATATGGTGGAAACTATCACAAAAATAACTGTCTTGAGGCTTGCTTATTTATAAAATGATCATCATGATGGACAAGAGTAGTTACAAAACTCTGCTAAGCAGAACATGGCTCTGAGGACCAAAACTCATGTCTTCAGGATGAGCTCTACCATTTTAGTCTTTTCTAGACAATTAGGCAAAGTTCCACATAAAAACATTATTTTCTAAGAATGGTTCCTCTATAGGCACAGGGGCACTCTTGTCAGTAAGGAGAAAGTTAGTGGCCAACTCTTTGTAGCCTGTTAACTTCCCTATTTTTTAAAAATAAAATACTTAAAACAATAATGCCACCTTGGATGCAGGAGGATACTAGGTTCCACAAGAATAATATTGCCTATTCCTGAAACAATGCACAAAATTAGCAGTGTTGATAAAAATAGTCCAGGTTATCTACCAGCAGTACAAAAATAGGGTTTCACAAATTCTTTTGGTCTTCTTTATTATTTTCCTTATTTATAGAGCCCTTTCTTATGTTTTACAATGCCATATTTCTTGTTTTTTCCACAATTGTGCATGATTATCCATATTTGAATCAGTTTTCTCATTGGTCTTTCACTTTAATGATAGAATTATACAGATGAATTTCTTCTAATTTCAACTATGCATGAAAATGTTACACCAATCCACTAATATATTCTCTGTAAGTCACCTAGTGATTGAGCTGGCTTAAAAGAAGATATAAATGTAGATGGGCAAACTTAATACAAAGAGAGAGATCATATTTCATGATTTATCTATATGAGAACTGAGCAGAAAAATAGATGAACTTTTTGCTAGTCCGTTAACTAAGGTATTGTCAACGCTGCTAACAGTGGATGTTTTTGCTTTGACAACATATGGAGATGCAGCCTTTTTCTTTATTATGCTTTACTCTTAGAATTAGATGATACTGGGGGGAGGAATGTGATGGGAGTTAGTTAGACATACAATATTGTAATAAGAGATGATAAGGTATGGCGGAATAAAAAACTGGGCGGAAAGCCAGCATTTCAAACTAATTGGAGAATGTGATTTATGACCGTTAGTTGTAGGAGGGAATTGTGCTTTGATCTATGTGCAGAAGAGAGGGGAAGAAGCTATGTTGCTCGATTAAAGATTCTTTAAGGTAAACAATGCCTCAAAGTTCTTTGAAGAGTTTCATCTGTCAGAACCATGACAGGTATGTAGGAAGCACATCACAATAGTAATGGGGGACTTTAATTACCCTGACATTAATTGAGAGACAAACTTTGCACCAAGTGGAAGATCAAACAGATTCCTGACAAAACTAGCAGAAACTTTGTCTCCCAAAACGTAAAGAAGGGAACTAGGGGATTAGCCATATTGGACTTAAATCTCACTAACAGAGATGAAATGATAGAAGATGTTGAAACCACAGGAACCTTGGGGGAGAGAGACCATGTAATATTGGAATTCAACATTATGCAATCACAAGCAATAGAACACAGTCAAACTAGAGTCTTGGACTTTAAGAGAGCTAATTTCAACAAACTTAGAGAGAACTTGGGAAGGATTCAATGGATGAGAATCCTCAAGGGGAAAACAATTCAAGAAGCTTGGGAAATTTTGAAAAGTGAGATTATAAAAGCCCAATCTAGCACAATACCAACAAAGAAAAAAAAATAACAGCTCTCAAAAGAAACCAGCATGGCTGCATAAAGAACTCTCTGATAAATTGAAAGACAAAAAGGACAAGTATAAAAAGTGGAAAGAGGGGCACATAACTATGGCAGAATATCAGCAAATAACCTGAGCCTGCAAAGATAGAGTGAGGAAAGCTAAGGCTCAAAATGAACTAAGGCTTGCAACAAAAGTCAAAAATAACAAAAAAAGAGAGCTTATTTTAACATGTAAAAAACAAGAAAAAAGTGAAGGAAATGATTGGTCCACTAGTGGGAGAAAGTGGCAAGAAGGTGACAAGCAACAGGGAGTAAAGCAGAACTACTCAACTTGTTTTTTGCATCCGTATTTACACAAAGGGAAAAAACAGTCCAACCTATCAAAAACAGTACCATAAAAAACAGATTAGAAACACAAGTTAAGATAGGCAAGAAAATGGTAAGTGAGCACTTGTCCACTCTAGATGAGTTCAAATCACCAGGACCAGATGGACTTGGCAGATGTGATCTCAGAACCACTGAAGTATATCTTTCAAAGATCCTGGAGCACTGGGGAACTACCAGAGGACTGGAAAAGAGCTGATGTAGTTCCCATCTTCAAAAAAGGACCTATCAGCCTGACCTCAATACCTGGGAAGATCTTGGAAAAGATAATCAAGCAACGAATCAGCGAACACCTAGAGGCAAACAAAGTCATTACCAAAAGCCAACATAGGTTTGTCAAAAACAGATCATGCCAGACAAATCTTATTGCATTCTTTGACCAGGTGACAAAATTAGTGGACCAGAGGAATGCTGTGGATATAATTTACTTGGACTTCAGTAAGGCATTTGATAAAGTAGACCACAACCTACTACTTGATAAGATAGAAAAATGTGAGTTAGACAGCATCCCCACCAGATGGATTCGTAGCTGGCTGACTGGTCGTACTCAGCATGTGGTCCTCAATGGAACTGCATCTACATGGAGGGAAGTGTGTAGTGGGGTGCCCCAGGGCTCTGTTCTGGGCCCAGTGCTCTTCAACATCTTCATCAATGATTTGGATGAGGGGATAGATGGGAAACTCATCAAATTTGCAGACAACACTAAGCTGGCAGGAATAGCCAACACTCCAGAAGATAGGGTTAAGATACAGAAGGATCTTGACAGACGTGAATATTGGGTGCTATCTAATAAAATGAAATTCAATGGTGAAAAAAGTAAAGTTCTATATTTAGGCAAGAAAAACCAAATGCACAGGTATAGTATAGGTGGTACCTTGTTCAATAGTAGCAACTGTGAGAGGGATCTTGGAGTCCTAGGACAATCACTTAAATATGAGCCAGCAGTGTGCTGCAGCTGCCAAAAAAGCCAACACAGTGCTAGGCTGCATTTACAGAGGGATAGAATCAAGATTACATGAAGTGTCAGTACCACTTTACAATGCCTTGGTAATGCCACACTTGAAATACTGCATCCAGTTTTGGTCACCACGATGTAAAAAAGATGTTGAGACTCTAGAAAGAGTGCAGAAAGAACAACAAAGATGATCAGGGGACTGGAGGCTAAAACATATAAGGAACGGTTGCTGGAATTGGGAATGTCTAGTCTAATGAAGAGAGGGATGAGGGGTGACATGATAGCAGTGTTCCAATATATCAGGGGCTGCCACAAAGAAGAGGGAGTCAAGCTATTCTCCAAAGCAGAAAGGAGAAACTTCCTGACAGTTAGAACAATTAACCAGTGGAACAACTTGCCTCCAGAAGCTGTGACTGCTCCAACACTGGAAGTTCAATAGTATGAATGCTCCAACACATTTTGGTTTCTTCAGGTAGAACAGCATGCCTTTGCACGGTGAAATACTTCATCCAGGGAGCGCAACTCTGAACTATATATCAGACAATTATACCAAAGGTTTCTTCCGCAGAAATGGAATAATTTGCTGACATCATGCCTATTATACAAAGCATTTCAACAATACATGAGTAAAATGTTTAGGTTCTACTTATTTATAATGCTTAGTATAAAATATATTTTATGATCTCAGTTAAAACATAATAATGTTCCAGTTAATTTGTCTGTACATTTGTTTGTTTAATGGGTTTATCCATCAGATTGCTAATATCTGGGGTATGATTACAATTCTGGGGGTAAGATTAAAATCCTCACAAACCACTGGGCATGCTAGCTGCTGGAATGGAAGTCAGAAGTATCCATGGAGTACCAAGTTCCTCACCCCACTTCTATATAGAACAAAACCCAGAACAGATAACAGCTCAGCAAGGCATCAGGAATGGCAGTAGCAAGCCATTTCTAATGACCCACCATTTACATTGGATAAGTGATACCCAACATAACAACAGAATCATGCTCTCCCTTTTCATGAACTTTGTGTCTTAAACAAAGCTTAATAACTACCATATTGCTACCTTCCTAATAATATTTTCAAAGAAAATGCATTTGACGTTAATGCCTGAATCACACTGCAGTATTCTATATATGCTGAGTCTCTTAATCAAAGCAACTTGACATTTCATTTTTGTGAAAAAAAGAATGGACAGCACATTGGCAGTGAAAAAATGGATGTGTGCCACATTAACCATACAAACTAATACTTTTCAGGATTATTACCTAGGCATCTCACTTAATGAAAAATGCATTGAAATGCTTTTGTTGAAGAACCACTGATAATGCAGCCATCAAAGGACCTGTGTAAATTTAGCAGACGTTTATTATATTCCAAGGGAAAAAGGGAAATGAACCAGAGAATCAATACAATTACAATAAGAAAATATGTCACAGAGTTTAAGGAAGCAGCTGAGAGCTTAGAAAGAAAAGTGCACATGATAAAAATAGTAAAAATGTTTGTGTCACTAAAAATAAAAGCAAGCATGATGGCATAAATGTACATGGATTGCTGTCCTTTTCTCCATGTGGATCCAATAGACCACAGCTCATAAAAATTTCTGCAGTCATAACATTTGCTTTTATTTAACACATGCGGTTGTCACTGCAATAGTCTATTGTAGTCATTCCTAATGAAAATATGATGGTTGGGGATTTTTGAGGACTAGGTAGTGATAACTCCTGTTTATGTCCGACTACTTCACAGCTCTCACATATCAGCTAAAATAACTCTAATACTTCTCAGCTGTTGTAATTTTGCATCCTTAAGGAAATAGACAATGCTATATAATGAAATTAAGTTTTTCTTATTCAATTTAAATGACTCTTTGAGGGTTTTTTGGTGCAGTTTCTACTAATATGGACTTCTAAGAAATTTATTTCTTTTACCTACCCTGACCATATACTAATTCTATACTTACTTGACAGGGCAAGTAAGGGCAACGCATGCAGAGAGAGACAAAATCATTATTTATTTCATCTCTAACTTGCCCAAGCAAGAGATACTAGGAAGATTACATTAGTGAACAACAATTTTTAAAAATCCAATAAAATAATGTATAATAATATAGTATCAAAAGAAAAGAAAAAGAAGCAATGTCATTACTTAAAAACATTTAAAAATAGAAAATGCCAGCGATATGCTCAAGGATTGTTTGAAACCAAGGAGGGAAGGAGGCAGCCAAATTTCAGGGATGCTGTTTCATAAGACTAGGACAGCCACAGCAAAAAACTGCTTCTCTCTTTTACAATATAATTTTTATTAATGAAATTTTAACAAGATAATCACAATAAAAATATTATACAAGAAAATAATAGTAACTAAGTAAGAAAGATCATAGAAATAATAGAAATAGAAAAGGAAAATAAAAATAAAAATAAAAATAAAAAGGGAAAGAAGAAAAGATTATAAAGAAATAGCTTCCAATCTTTTTTATAGCGGTTATAAATGAATTTCTATTTTGTAAGACTGCATCATATTTTCCTTCTTCCATAAGCTACTTTCTAATTTTTTTCCTATAGCTTTTCAGTAGACACCCGCTAGCATAGTCAGTATTTATCACATCCTCAATTAACAATGAACCAATGTTTTCCTTTCAAATGAAATAAATTCTTATGATGTCTATCTCTGACAAGACCAAGAAGCTGAATATGAGGGAAAGCTTGCTTTTCCAGTTTAAAGACTTCTCTTAAAATCACAATAAGCTTTGAAGTAAATTGCAAACCTAATAATTGGAGCCAAGGAAAGGTCAAAGTCAGACACTATTCATTCTGCTTCAATCACTTTATCTTATTTAAAGAGCTGTTTACAGAAAGAAATAACTTGGGGACTTTTAAAATTATTTAGCTAATTTGTCTTGACTTTTAAGAAACTGCATTGAGCATTGAGAAATCATGTGATAGAACACCTGATATACAATCTTACTTCAGAAGAGTATTAATCTAGAAATAAAGTCAATTTCTTTAAAAACAAACAATGAAACTTATTTGTTCTCTAGGTTCACTAATATAATTGAGGCTGTAAGTTGTAGTTTAATTCAGCTGATAATACATTTTAGCAGGGACACAGCATGTATTATGCAGGAAGGAAATTAGCATGTCACCTATTATACAAGATACCCACTGGATGTGCTGGCATCTTCTGCATTCTTCCCATAGTCTGTCTTCAAATCCATTCACAGCCCTCCAGCAATAAAGAGAGAACTGTGAATCCATAAAGCACACCTTTCCATTCTCACTTAGCAAGTGAACCAACAGCTGCTAACAGGTGACACAGTAAGCAATTTATTATTACTATTCTTTAATAATAAAAATGCCCCCAATTAACATCTTCCTCTCAATATCTTGAGAGGAGATTCTTTTGTACCTTGGATAGTCATAATGCAAGAATAAAGCCGAGTGGTGTCAATTTCAGTTACCCTTCTTGACTAATTTCATTTCGCTTTTCAGCAGCATCAAATGAAATTATTATCATCTAGGTAATTTATCATCCAAGGTAACAGACAAGCAATATAAAGAAAAAGCTCTTCAAATAATATAAAGAGGAAAATATTCTTAATTTTTTACATTTCTGTCAGGCAACAGTTTGGCCGTTATAATTTCAATTGTCACATAATGATTAATGACAAGTTCTTAGTTCTCTCTCTCTTCAGTTTGTCCATCATGTTGATCATTAGGTGGTCAGCAAAATTTTCACATATTGTTAAAAAGTCAAAGAGTCAAGGAAAAGAGCTGTTATATGGGACCTCAGGTAGCTGAAAGATTTCCCCAGCGCTTTGCTCTAGATCTCATTTCTAAGATTCTGTCAAAGAGAATCAAGACAGAGCTTTTATTAAACTGCCTTTGACACATCTTCTGCTGTTTTGTTGTTGTTGTTGATAGTTAACAATAATAAGTGACTCAGAGAGCTAAGGACTGGAGCCTATAAGCCAGGGATGAAATCCATATCCAATGAGGTAGTTATCATGTGAACACATTTAGGTTATTTCTCTCTATTTCCTGTATCCACAGAAAGTATATCTGCAAATATTTAAATCAAAATTTTGAGGTGAGTATATAATATATTATATTACAGAAATGTAATAGGTATATAAGAAATATAGTATACTTCTTATATACTATAGAGTATATAAGAAATAGATTTTCCATATGCTTGTAACCAGATATGTCAAACTAGTCTATTTCTGGCACAGAATGATGTGTCCTTGGTCTGATAAAACAAGGCATTTCTTATGTTTTTAATTTTTAATTCCAAGTAAAGGAATTATTTTCATTTAATTCCAAATAAATGTTAACAAAATAGCTTGTTACATATTATAGGCAATACAGTATGTTGGAGGGGAGCAGTGGGAGGAACAGCAAAAATGGTGGATGCACATATCACAAAATATTGTCATGTGTACCTATAGGAATTATACCGGGCCTACAGATTGGCAGGAGAAAATTATTTCATCTTGTGTCCATCATTTGGTGCCCCTCCATAATCCTAACCAATCAGAAAGAATGTCATTTTGGCAGAACACATTCTCAAGTAACCATCCTCTGCTAAAGTGTTAAGGGTATTTTGAATTCCATAGGATATTCTACTTCATTTGTCCAGTCATGTTAGAGTAGGCAGCAATCAAACCTAACTGCTTCCCACCCAGTCCCAACACTCAGAACACTACTTAGTATGATGATCTGTATTCTCTATGTAATCAATATCTATGCAGGACTCTTAAACAGTAAAAGGAAGCAAAGAAACAAGGAAGATGTAGAAGATGCCTATCTTATTAAAGTTTTCACTCCTTAAGAGGCACATGTTTCATAACAAATTGGAAGGGCAATTGATGACATTAAGTCAAATCCCCTGTTCAGTGCAGGAAATAATGCATAAAGCCAAAAGTGCAACCCATAATTTCTCTGGGTAATTGTCTTCCACTTTTGAACTGTATATACTATTTTTGCCAAACCAAAATGTAGGCCAGAGGCCCATGCATTCCAAAATAACAAGCGCACAAATGAGATAAAAACTAAAAGGATTTATTTAACCAAAGCATAGCAAAAGGAAAGCAAAGATTTAGCTGCAAAGCATAATATAGATAAGAAATATCCACAGGCAAGGCAATAAAACAAGACATAGCATACTGAGTAGAAGAGTGCAAAAATACAGCATCTTACATCCATTCAGTAGGCAAAAGCCCCAATTGAAGGCAGTTATGGATTTTCCCTAATTTATTCAGGCTAGTGGATAACACCTTTCCTGAGTAGATCTATATTAAGGCTGTCTCCTAGGAAGTGATTTAGAGAATGTACACCTTTAATCACATCCCTTATTTTGAGAATATATCTTCTCAGATGTGTGTAAAAGACATTCCATCATACATGGATGCAGAATACATGGTCAGCCATGCTGGTATAATTCCGTAAGTTTGCATTCAAGGCTTTAAGATCATGCTTTGTTGATACCATCGATTACAGCTCTGAGATAAGCATTTACATTGCGTTTGATGTAGGTAAGTATATGCCTATACAATGCTTTCTTAGAGAATGCATATTTTTTAATGAACTTTACAAATGGATGTCATCAACTTGGTTGTTCATTGCTTTGAAGAATTAGGCTTCCATGTGCTAGATTGTAAGTGGATCTACATATATTCACATACTTAACCCAGATGAACATGTTTCCAAGCGTTAAAATAAGAAGTGTTCCCTCAAAGATAAGCTGTTGCAGATCATGCTATCAGTGAAACTGAAACTAAAAGGGGATGGAGATACCTGTTGTGAAGAAGTAGATATCTCTTACTAGAGTTGAAAAATGCAGGAAGGATTGTAAACTGGGTTAAGAGATTCAGGTTTTCCACTCTTTTGATTGATTATAATAATACTGTTGGATTCTCTCTGCTTTTAGACATAATCAATCAATCTTACATATTTGTATTCAGAGTTCTACTGTGTTCAAGACTCTTGCTCCAAGGTAAGTTCAGTGTCTGACTGAAGTTTTAAGAACTTATGGAAAACAGTAAATGATAAAGACAAACAAGTTTGAGAATGTTGACTTTAAAGGCTTTTCCAAGTGAGACTATTTAATAGACATTTTGTAACTAAATTATTCCACATGAAAATAATACATATGGAGAAAAAGCAGGGCAAGTAAACATCAAAGACCCAAGAGGTATTTGGAAAATCTCTTAAGGAATATATTAAGTCAATCTGCAGTTTATTTTTTCCCTTACATATATTAGTGCATGAAAGTATACATGTGTATTTATTTTTTCTATATGTAGTTAGAATTAGATATCATTTAAATGTTGGGTTTTTGTTTAGTTTCATTGTAATTTAGGCTTTCATGCTAGGAAAGGTGGAAGGAAAGAGAAGAGGACAACTATCCTCTTTCTATACATTTACAAATATTTTTCAGTTTCAGCTACTAAGCATTCTCTAGGAAGAACCAACTTCCTAATATCATTTTTAGTAGTAGTGAGTTGAATGAACCATTGTTGATTATGCTTCTGCAAACTTCCCTACATATTTTTAAAACCTTGTGGATTATTTAACTTAGTTAAATTATTAAATTATTAAGCAACCTAGAATTAAGGAGAAATTTCCTAACAGTGAGAACAATTAAACAGTGGAACAGCTTGCCTTCAGAAGTTGTGGATGCTCTATCACTAGAGGCTTTTAAGAAGAGACTGGACAGCCACTTGTCTGGAATGATATAGGATCTCCTGCTTGAGCAGGGGGTTGGACTAGAAGACATCCAAGGTCCCTGCCAACTCTGTTATTCTGTTGTGTTCTGTTCTATTTTTTCCAATTCACATAAGGAATCCAAAAGAGAAAGTCAAGTATTATCTCTGTATGCTTTATGGATTTCACCCTGGGTTTGATGTGATCCTAGTCAAAATACAGCTTAGACCAGGAGTCCCCAATCCCTAGACCACAGCCTACCACTGTTCGAAACTGGGCCATGGGAAAAATGGGCAAGACTGTTTGTGTGAAGCTCCACTTGGGTGAGCAGCAGACAAAGATGCCCCTGTGAAGCTCCACTTGGGTGAGCGGAGGGTGCTTGTGCACAAAGCTCCATTCGCACGAATTGAGCTTTGCACACAAGCACCCTCCACTAGCATGAATGGAGCTTCAGACAAGGGCACAAGTGCCCTGCATTCATGTACCCTCTGCTCATACGAGTGGAGCTTTGCACATGAGCACAAGTGCCTACCACTCACATGAGTGGAGCTTCGCTCACAAGTGCAACCTCACACATATAGCTCTATTTGAGTAAGAGGAGGGTGCGCACACCCACTGCTCATGCAAATGGAGCTGTGCATGTGCACCTGCCACTCACAGCCCCCACACACACTGGGCCACCAAGCTGGAAAGGCTGGGGACCATTGACTTAGACTGTAGTTCCTTTTGTTCTTATTTTGGTCCTTCGTGTTTGGTTTTTTTGGTATTAGATGAGCTGGTAAAAATCTATGTCTTGATATCAAGTAAGAGATTATTTATAAAGTAATTAGAATTCCACATTTTCATTTCAGTGAGGATTTTTTTAGTGGTAATAGTATGAGGTGGTCTACTTCCTACATGAATTCTAAGATAGCAATAGCTGTATGTTACTTGGAATCAAATATTATTGAGATCCTGTTGACCCTGGCAGTTGTATTTACAATGATAAGTACAGAGTGAGAATGATGTACTTTTTTCCCAATTGATCTGTTGGATTCTATCTATCCAGCAATCCAACCACCCTCTTTGGCAATAACCTTCACAAGCAACAGAAAAATGCTCATTGAGTTGTTTTTCTATATAAAATTAATGAGCTGTCACCTTCAGATCATAATACATAAATTGTCCTTGGAGTCAAAATGGCAATACCAGGAACTGTATAATTCTAACATCCTATTAAGTTAAACATTGTGTTTTTCAAAAAAAACAAGGAAAGCAGACTTCACTATTATGCAGATCCATAATAATTTGACATCTATAACGTAATATTAACTACAGCAGATACATTTTACTTATCAAATTTTATAAACAATAACTATACATAGCTTTCTGAAAATGAATCTGTGAAGCAACTATATTTTAACAAGGGCTGCCAGGATATTTAAAGGAAATGGGTCTTTTAGAAAAAGAATGAGTCATGTATAATTACACATTAAATTTTGTAAAGCTGTTCTTTGTCAGGTACACATGTTTAATTTGCTGAAAGGATTTTAATTTTCTCAGATGGAGAAAAGTGGTGATAGTGGGATGGTTTAGTAATATTTTTAAAATGTTTCTCTCAAAAACTGAAAGTTTGATAAACAAAGATGCAATCTAATAAGCTAATAAGCAGTGTTTGGAACTAAAAAGCCTTCCTTGGAACACAGTCTTGTTATTCTGTTCTATAGTATTGTGATAGTTTATTATTTTGAAGATGGAAAGTGTAGGAAATATGAATAATTTTGTTCATATAAATAGATACAATATTTATAATCCCTTTGTAAATTTCCCACCCATTGTATTTTTCCTATTCACCTTTGGGACTGCTACTGGCAGGAAAATAGCCTTTTGCTCCTTTGCACTAACACCAGTGTTGGATTATGTTGTTGTAGAGGTAGAGAAACATAGATAAATAAGATATAAAGAATAAAGGATTCATTAACTGAAGGCCCTGGACCACATTTTAACATAGATTTTGCAAATTCTGAGATCTGGACACAAAGATTTGAAGAAATTCAGACAGAAGTGGAAAAGGAACATAAGTAACAGAAATAGATATGTATGTATGTATGTATGTACTGTATGTAATGTATAAAATCACATTAAAATTGCAATAAAATACAAGCCCTCAGGAAGCCCTCAGCACTAACTGAAGAAACAACATATGGAAGATGTACTATCTCACCTTTTCTTGTTCTGTCACGTATAACACCCTTCATAGTAGCATCATCTTAGATATTGGATGTTTCTCTGTGTCAGTGCAAATTCCTACTGAAAGCCAGAAGTTATAACACAGTAGAGAAAGTTATTGCGTAAGTTAGTAAAGGCAGACAGGAAAAATAAGATATTGGGTGCTAGAATATGTCTGCATAGACCTTAACTTGAACAAGGGGACATGATGGCTCAGTGGTTAAAAACACTGAGCTTGTCAGCTAGAAAGTTGACAGCCCAGGTTTGAGACTCGAGCAATGCATGATGGGGTTTGCTCCTATTACTTGCCCCAGCTCCTCCCACCTAGCTGTTTGAAAGCATGCAAATGCGAGTAGATAAATAAGTACCACTTTGATGGGAAGGTAACAGCATTCTGTGTGTCTTGACATATAGTCATGCTGGCCACATGACCATGGAAAATGTCTTTGGAAAATGTCAGCTTCCTTGGCTAAGAAACAAAGATGAGCACCACCTAGAGTTGGACATGACTAGACAGGGGAAACCTTTACCTTTAACTGGAAAAAGGCAGAAACAGAAAAAATGGGATCCTCAGAGATGCTAAAGTAAAAAAGAAGTAAAGATTAAGGAAAGGGAAAAAGTGACTACACATAGACAGCTAGGAAATAAGGAAATCTAACTTTGGGAAATTCTGGCAAGGAAGCGGGTAGGGAAGCTGAAATGAAACCAAGTTGTGGATATGTAAAAATATGTGATTCAACAGACACATGCACAAAGGAGGAGAAAGTGTCTGCAGAAAATTTAGCCTGGTGTCATGGTTAGGAAAAGGAAAAGCGGAAAAAGCTGAGGACTCACAAAAGAAACAAGAGGCAAAACATTCAATTCAGGGAGAGGACAAACCTACTCATGAGCAAACAAAAAGTAAACATGAGGATTTTCTCATTGCAGCCCTTTGCCAACTGGGATGCCCCTTTCTGCAGCTAACAAAGAGAAGGGCAGCTTGAGGGACGCATTGGGGTCAGGAATATTGATTGGCAACTCAGCCATTGGGAAGAGAGGCTAGCAGTCTCACCCCTGAGACAACTGGCCATAAATTGCCAGGGGGAAATTGAGGCTTGAAGAGGTGAAACAGGTAGGACTCAGATAACGTAAACCCAATCCAGGAGGAGATCAAGCAGCAAGAAGGGAGTGAGAAAAACTGCTAAACGACACTTTTGCAGTGAGAGTTGCTTCTGTGGAAGCACAGGAAGCACAAAGAGTTGGTTGGTATAAATATTGACTGTATTTTAAAATGTACTGCACCTTTAAGTACCATATTCAGTCTATTGGGCACCAATTGTTAGCTCTGAAGAAGCCTCTCTGCAGGACACAAAGAGATTAATCCCACTGAATTCAATAGCTGAATGTTGTTAAAGATTATTTTAAGATTATTCTTGTCCCTGTGTGACACTGTCTTCTGATTGTTGCTTTTCTAATGCAAGTAATAAAGTTGTTGTCAGCTGTCTAAAAGGGGTGTTTTTAATTGTGTGTTCCAGTAGCGAGGTGGGTGTCTGATTCTGCTGGCCTTTAATGCTTGTTGTAAACATGGAAGTGGACTTGTTTAAAATAGATTATATAGAATCTGGAAACATCCTACTTGTGAGGTTCTGAAAAAATCAGTTCTATGATCTGAGAAGATGTTGCTGGCTGGACCTGCTGGGAACTATAGTTTGGTTATATCTTGTGAGGCATAGATTCTCCATCTCTGCATAAGGATCTGGGAAACATATCCATAAAGAGAGCTTCTTCTCCAGGACTTTCTAAAATCTAGAATTATACCTCTTGATGAGAGTCACCCTGGCATAATAGCTAGTTACTTTTAATGGTTGGCATCTGACAAGAATAAGGCTCAGGTTGAATAAATACCTTGCAAAGAGTATTTCTGGAATACTGATCATTCTCCAAGAATAAAGCAAAACTTAGTAATTTCTGTGCTAAAGACATATATTTAAAAATATGTTCCATTGCTTCATTTTCATTTAAAAATTATTTCTAGGAATCATAACTGAATTCCCAGTCATAAATACTGTTTTGAATTAAATTTTAGCATAGAATATATGGTAATCAAGAATCACATACTAATCTGGCTGGTTAAGGTATTTGAGATTTTCTCGGTGACTTTTGAAATTCTAGCTGGCATTAGCACAGGACATTGGCAGGGGTCATGTGTCATAATAAGTATGGTTTGCACAGTCATGGTGAATAAGTCACATTTGGCTGACCCAATGTATACCTACATCAAACTATAAGGTGGCTTAATGTGACTTGCCAATTCATCTTTGTGTTTTGGTTACAGTTCCTATTAGCAAAACATGGTAAACATGAGGATGGGATAAATTATGTAAACCTACTTGCAAAACAAAAATTGTGACACAAACTATTATTTACTTACTATTTGTAACTCTTATATGTAACTTTTTCCAAAATATGTTCTGAATTAAAAAGCATCCATAAGTTTGTTTGTGTTTTTCTCAGATAGAGGGTTGCAGAGAACAAAACTACAGCCCTATTCATACTGCCAGTTAAACTATATAGAGTGAATTAAAAAAATCAATGAAATTCATTTGCCAGATGAAACAAACTGTCCTATAATGTGTTAGAAGATTGAGAGCATTATGCCCTTTTAAGCCTGTATATTTTTCCATTTCATTGGCATGCCCTTTTATGTAATATATTGTATGCATTTAAGTTTTTTGGTTAACAATAATAACTATTAATGATGGGCATAAAAATGTGCAGATATGTTTATGAAGGTGAACTCAAAGATTGAAAATACAAAACTATTTATTTCAGTTCATGTGTAAATGATATTTTTGGTGGTGAAATCCCTTGGATCCTATGGTGAGGCATGGGGGCTAATTGATGAAACATGTTGCAAAGGAAATTCTGTCCCTTTTCTGTGCATACAAGGTGGTGCTTTTATTATAATCTAACAAGGCATGTTTTTACAGCATGGATCCATCAATATATTTTATCAAGCTTTCTCATATCTGTTTTTCCAGTTACATCCAGTATTATCATTTGCAACAGCATTTTTTTTCTTTGCTGGAACCGTTTAAATGATTCTTCTCATTTAAGAAGAAGTTGAAAATATATCTCATAGCCAGCATAGCTTTAGAGTGCTGTGCACAAGATAATTGTTTTTAAAGAAAAGAATTGCATTCAGATAAGTCAAATTATAAAGATACAAAATGATGCCTATTCTGGAAAAATGGGTACATTTTATTCAGATTGCAATATTGGATTGGAGTAGCTATAAAGTGAACTGATTGTACTGAAAGATTCTGAGAGTGCCCAACATGACAGAAACATGACCCACAGACATGACTAATAATTAAGAGAAATGCTCCATTCTGCCAGCTAGAGACAAATCATGGCCACAACGCCATGTAACTTATTTGGAGTCATCTACTTTGCATTACAATCTCAGACAGCTATCTAGTGTCTTGATGATTCAGAGCATGGGGTTTGGTTACTTTTCATTCTAGCCTGCTATTTCCAATTACCTCAAAGAAACCTGCCAGTCAGTGGGAATGGTAAAACTGCTTTAAAATATAGCAGCATGATAGATCTGAGATGAGTGTGAAGATGTCACTGAAATTCTGGATAAAATAGACTTGATGATCTCTAGACTTAGACTATAGAGAACCAGTTTGGTGTAGTAGCCAAGGCTACTTGACAAGACTAGAGACTTGGGAGACTGGGAATTCTAATCCTGCCTTGGGCCAGGCACTCTGATATTGTGTAAAGAAAACTGCAGGAACTTGTCCATTGACTTAAAGGCAGGCACACACACACACACACACACACACACTTCAGTCTGCTTTAGCAAGCCCCAGAAACACTGAAATCATGGGAATCATTTTTGTTGCTCTTCTCTGCACTCTTTCTAGAACCTCAACATCTTTTTTACATCATTGTAATCAAAACTGGGTGCAGTTCCAGAAGGATCTTTTTAATCTGGATGAATGGTCAAGCAAATGAAAAATGCCATTCCATTAAAATAAACATAAAGCAATGCTTGCTAGGACCCCCAAAACACAACTTTGTACCCATTGATAGGGCCTGAACTGCCTGTTATGAGGAAAAAAAATCTTCAGATCTTAGTGGATAATCTAATTAAGAAGTGGATTTAGTGTTCAGCAGCTATGAGAAAGGACATTCTATGCTTGCAATTATTAGGAAAGATTGAAAATAAAAATGCCAATATTGTAATACTGTTATACTAATCTACTGTAAGTCTACATCTGGAATGCTGTGTACATTTCTGGCCAACACACTTGGAAAAGGTTATAAAAGAGTGTGGGAAAAGTTCAGAAGAGGACAAAGAAAATAGCAAGAGTCTCAAACTTCATCCCTATAGGAAAAGGCTAAAATCTTTGGAATTTGTTAGCTTGGGAAAACATGATTGAGATATATAAAACACAGAAAACGTAGGCTAACTGTTGTCCAGGGAAGTTGACTGGGAGATCTAAAATGGGCAGCAGAAAGCACTTCTTCCCAAAACACATAATTGCCCTGTGGAATTCATTACCATGAGACACAGTGATGGCCAATAACTTGGATGATTTTAAAATGGGATAAATTTGTGGAGGGCTATCAGTGACCACCAATCTAAAATACTGAATGGTACCTCTAGGCATTATACCTCCAAACATCAGTTGCAGAATAACAATAGCTGGAAGGAGTTACATCTTTCTTTCCTATTTGGGGGGAATCATAAAGGCTGTCTCACTCACTCACAGTGGTTGACTATTGTGGAAAATGCTAACTGCAAGCTGACTTCAGTGGAGTTCATTCCATTCCAATTTATTGGTATCACCTCCCACTGAATACAGCTAGTCTTTTATAATGAGAAATCCATACCCAACCCTATCTAGAAGCCATACATTTTATTTCAAATTCTTGAGTCAATGCTTGAGAAGCAGGTAACAGCAGTGACCAAATGAATTTACACAAATTGATCTTGTGTGCCATTTGTGCCCATTCCTAGATCAGGAGGCACTGCTGATAGTCACTCTCGCCTTAATCACTTCTTATCTGGCTTATTACAAAGTGCCCTATGTGGGGCAGCCCTCAAAGAGATTTAGAAACTTCAACTGGCACAGAAAGTGGCAATAAATATAGTTTTGAACGTCTTACAGTACATTTGTGTGACACCACTGTTTTGTGAGCTACACTGTCTTCTAGTAGGTTTCAAAGTGCCAGATGTCATTTTTAAAGCCTTACATGTCCTAGTTACTTGTAGGACTGTTCATCCCCTACCTGCAGTTTCTGCCTATTCCATCAGATCCATCAGGGTGGCCCTGCTCTGTGAAGCAAGCAGAGCAGCTGGCTGGACCAGGCAACCTGCCTTCGCTGTTGTTCTCTGTCTTCTTTCTGAAACCTGGATGGTCCTGATTCTGCTGGCCTTCTGAAAGGCCTTTTCCCTCAGGCATGGCGGCCAGAATGTTAACCAAACCCGGCATGTGGTGTTTGTTGGTTTATGCTGTTGGGAGACTTTCTCAGGCTATTGGAAAGTTCTTTAGGGTACCTTGAATGGGTTTTTAATTGGACATTGTTTTCTGCTGTGTTTTTATTTTTATTTTTTTTCTGTTCACCTCCTAGACTTTCTTTGGTGAAGAGGGAGTGGCCGTGTAAATTTGCCAAATAAATATATAAATACTGGCTCTTTCCAAGCACTACACAGAAAAATACTAGACACGGTCCCAGAACATTTTCTTCTTATTGAGTACCTTTGATGTAGAGTTGATAATAAATGGGGCAATCAGTATAGGCTCAGCCTTGTGAGTCATTGAGCCTTTCCCACTCACCCCTGATGACAGAGCAAACATGTCTTGGCAGCATCATTTTCTGCCATGATCTCAGGAGGTCAGTCCCCTCAAGCCCTCCCCAGTCCAAGAGTGGAGCAGTCTTAAGTCATCCTGAGCTATACTGTGCTGGTGATACAATGGTGTTTCCCTATTAAAAACAGCCTCCAATGACAATTACAAAGCTTTTTAAAACATTATTTGAAGGAGAATCTGAGCAATGCTCATTAGCCATTTTACACTGATGAGGACATGTTTCTCCTGTGCAGTTTCTGGCCAGCCTCAACTGGTTCATTCTCTTCTTATCTACTTAAAAGGTTGGATCCAGCTATATTGCTCTGACGATCCATTAGTCAGAGTGCACAATGCAGGCAGTCCTTGCTTAGTGACCACAACTGGGCAGTGGTGGGATTCAAATATGTGAACAACTGGTAAGCATGAAGACCTTCAGCTCCTCATCAACAGAGTCACAGAAATATCTGAAAAATACAGCTTGAAGCTTAATACCTCAAAAACCAAGGTCATGGTCGTCAACAAACAATCCGTTAATTTACCACCAATAAATTCCAAAGGAATACTATTAGAAAAAGTTGAAAGGATCACGCACCTCAGTTCTAATTTACATGAAAGCTGGGACATGACCACTGAAGTAAAGACAAGGATAGAGAAAGCTCAAACAGCATTCTTCAAAATGAAAAAGGTCTTCTGCAGTCACGACATAAGCCTAAGATTGAAAATCAGGCTTGTCAGATATTATATTTTTTCTATCCTGCTCTATGGAGTAGAGAGTTGGTCTCTGACAGAAGGCCACCTGAAGAAACTAGAAGCATTTGAAATGTGGATTTACAGGCGGCTGTTACGTATAAGTTGGGATGACAAGATCAGAAATGAGGAGGTGATAAGCCGCCTGGGAAAGCCAAGGGAAATCATCAAAACAATTAAAAAACGAAAGTTAGAATATTTTGGACATGTGATGCGACACCCAGAAAAATACGGCATACTCCATTTAATCCTCCAGGGAAAGATTGAGGGCAAATGAGGTCCAGGCAGAAGAAGAACATCATGGCTTCAAAATCTAAGGGACTGGTTTGGACAAAACTCAGCAGCACTTTTTCGTGTGGCTGCTGATAAAAACAGGATCGCCAACATGATCCCAATGTCCGATAACGGATATGGCACAAGAAGAAGAACAACCGGTTCTCTGTATGGATGCTGCTTCTGGAAGTCCATTCTGGGCCTGGGCAACAAAAAACTAGCTACCGGTTCTGCCGAAGTGGTGCGAACTGGCTGAATCCCACCACTGCTGACAACCCTTCATCATTTGTATTTCTTCATCTTCTGCATACAGAGCCTGAGACAGATCTCAGGGATCTCCAATCTAGCCTGAGCACAAAGCTTCATAACTATCATAGGTAACATTCAGAGAAAAATTAATGCTATACTCACTTAATCAGGCAGCTTCTAGCATCCATGCAGGTGCAATAATCTGAACTATTGCCACATCTAATATCCAGACTTTTTTTGTCTTTCTTATTGACAGTTGTTAAATCTGTGGTATTATGGGCCAAGGGCTTGTCTGTTTGAATTCTAAAGTCCCAGTTTACTTTCGCTTCTTAATTTTCTATTACTTTGTCTATTTTTATGATCCCACCAGTTCTTGCTTGCCGCCAAATGGTATTCTTGGAGATATTCTTTTTTTTTTTTTTTTTCCTTTTTCACTTTACAATTTACAGAACAAAATACATTTTTTCTTCCTTAACAGTACTGTGTCCTCTATTTCTTACATTTATTTACAGTTGGTTACATAGCTTTCCTACTTTTTTGTTCTTTGATCTAACCAAACATAGCACTTGTTCCATATCTCGTAATATTCTGTTGCTTCCTTATCCTTTATTTCTAAAGTAAGTTTGTACATTTCAGCGCATTCTAGTATCTTATAAATGATCATGTCATTTGGTGGTACATTCTCATATTTCCAACATTGCGCGTATGCGATGCGTGCCGCTGTTATTATGTGTACAATGATGTATCGAAGTTGTTTTTTTATCTTTGGATTAATTATACCTAATAAAAATAGCTCCGGTTTAAATTCAATTTGTTCTTTGGTTATCTCTTGTATCCACCCCCTTATCTGTTCCCAGTAGGTCTTTGCCTTTGGACATTGCCACCACATATGGTAAAATGTTCCCTCTTTGTTTTTGCATTTCCAACAGTCTGGGTTCATGTTTTTATACATCTTTGCCAATCTCGCTGGTGCTAAATGCCATCTATGAAGCATTTTATATTGGTTTTCCTTATACGCAGTTGACAGTGTCAATTTACAGTTTTTATTCCAAATTCTTTCCCATTCTTCTAATTCTATAGTTCGACCCACATTTCGAGCCCATGCTATCATTGACCCTTTTACTATTTCTTCCTCCAATTCAACCTCCAGTAGATATTTATAAGTTTTTGTTAAGAATTTTTCTCCCCTACCCATCAATATTTTTTCCAGTTGTTGTGGTACTTGGTTTATCCCATTTTCTGCCATGTCCTTACTATATTTTGACTGAATGCATCATTGTTACTATCAGCTGTACCAGCTGTACTATCGAGCAGCGGCCTTGACATGGATTAGGGATTGGATCACCCTGGAAAACAAAAGATGTTTATATCTAGAGGGGCATGATCTCCAGCAGGGCTGGTATGCTCACTTATGGACAGGGAAAAGTAAGAACCATCAATATTTTTTGAGGCATAAAGTTTGGCAAGAACTCATAAAAAGTTGGAATACAGTTAAAAGCCAACACTATATAGAAGTTCCAGGTTGGCTCTCACCATTAGAAGCAGTTACATACCCCAATGTATACAGGCAAGATAAGGTTATTACATATAAAGATATTCTGTCAGAGGAAGGCCATCTAAAGCAAAGACAAGAGTTGAGACAACAGGGAATAGTTTTGGAATGATGGTCTTATCTTCAGATGCAAGCGAGATATGTGAAAGATAAGAAAGAGTGGGGTATTAATAGACGAGATACGGGGCTTGACAAAATACTACTAGGCTCGGAGAGAAAACAAATTAAAAATATATATAAATACATGCTAGAATATAAACTATATGAGGAACAAGTTAAAGAAACGATGGTAACCTGGGCAAGAGATTTGGGATAAGCTATAAATCTGGAACAATGGCAGCAAACTTGGGAACGTAATAATAAAATTACATTGGCGACAACTTACAAAGAAAATCTCTATAAGATGCTCTATAGATGGCATCTGCCACCGGCCAGACTCGCAAAAATGTATAGTGGTTACTCACCAATTTGTTGGAAGTGTAAAAAGGAAAAGGGTACATTCTTTCACGTTTGGTGGGTTTGTAAAGAAGCACAGGCTTATTGGCTTAGGGTCTGGAAATAGATAATAGAAATGACGGGTCAGAAAATTCAATATAAACCAGAGATGTTATTATTAGGGATACTAGGAAAAAACATAAATAAAGACGATATATATTTAATTATTCATGTGATAACGGCGGCAAGAATCTTGTTTGCCCAAAATTGGAAAGCAACTGAAGTGCCTAGCGGGAACGCGCTAATAAGGAAAATTTTATATTGCGCTGAAATGGATAAGATGACTAAAGAATTAAAAAATAAGGAGGAAACAGAATATTACCTAATATGGAATAAATTTTACAAGTGGAGGGAAATAAAAAGGAAGTCGATAGAAGGGATATAAATAGAGGACTAGAAATGTATAATTGCATATGTAATATTTACTCTTATATGTAAAGTAAGGAATGATTAGACAAAGATGTATGTCAATGTTGATACACCACATTCAATGTTTTTTTTTAACTTTGTATTCAATAAAAGTATTTAAAAAAAAATGGATGGATTATCAAATGATAAGTTCCTTCTTCCTTTCCTATACAGAGTGTACCAAAAGTCAAGCCTCATATGCCAATCATGATAAATTTTATTAATTAATATTTTTCAGATATATTGTTACCTACTTAAGGATTTTCAAAGTCAAATAAATAAAGAAGTATTTAGAAGAAAATGACAATCTATTTGAATTGTTTTGTCTACAGCCCTGTATTTTGGTACACCTTGTATATAAACATAGAGGAAATAAAAAAGAAGTCCAGCTAACAACAACAAAAAAAGAGTTACAGAGAGACCATCCAGAATTATAGAGGTGTGGTCAGGAAAGCAAAAACTCTTAATAGAGAAGAATAGAAAACATATTTTTTAAATACGTTCAAAATAAAATCCACACAAAAGAATTCTATCTGTTAATGAAAAAAGCTAAATTCTAAAAGATAACAAAGAAAGGAGAGTGTCACACTCAACCCTTATTTTGATTTCTTCTTCCTCAACAAAACACAAATATTCCACTATCAAATTATGAAGAACAGGATGAAGGAATAAGATCAAAACCTGACACTGATAGCAACATGGGCAGGGAATAATTCTTTATTTTGAATGAGCTGAAATCTATAGTGTGAAATGAATTGCATTCTAGAATACTGAAAGAAATGACTAATGGAATGGCTAAACTGTTACATATTATCTTTAAGAAATACAGGAAAGCTGGTAAAATGCCAGATGACTGAAGACGAACAAATGCTGTCCATACCTTAAATAAGGAGGAAAACGAACTGTCCGTCATAAAATGTTTTTTTCTATGCCTCATGTTCAGTAAATACCTACTTCTTCTTCACATCATTATCTTTAATTACCCTTCCCAAAGGGCAATTCCCCAAATCATATTAACAGAGTTATGGATATAAATCAAAATGAGGTGTTACTACTATATTTCACGAATAAGTGTCCCTATTTTGCACTTCCACAACAGTAAGTCTGAGAGACAACCCTTTATAAATGAAAAACTGATTAATGTTTCTTTCTACAGCAATATTTAGTCAAAGGCAAACAATTTATGCAATCTGAAAATAAAACACTACAAAGGGCCAAGCAAGAATGTATGCTTGCTCGATTATTGTTTAATCCTTTATATTAATTATGTTGTTGACATTTTTGCCACTTCAGACTTTCATCCACCACCTCTTATTCATTGTTCCATATCTATTCTTTTATATGAATATTTTCCCTACATTTAAAATTGGGCTGTGTAATAATATCTTAGGATATTATTGACCTATTGTAATAGAGAGGACCTTGAAATAAATTAATTATCCAGAAAGGTGGTGGCTTGAACAATACGCATGTAGAGAGCTATCCAGTTGGAATGCTTTAATTTGCATTCATGCTCTGAGTGGAGGGTTGGACTTGATGACCTAAATGACCCTTTCCAATTATATGATTCTGAGATTTTATGATTCTATGATTCTGTTTTTCTCCTGGTGCAAAATATGAGTTGTTTCACAGCATGCCTCATTGCTTTTGATAATTAAAAAGAGAGCCTGGGTTTTGGATATATTAGCTTCATGCAAAGAAAATTATTCTTTCTATTTGAGAATATCGATATGCAGCCAAGGAACATTATTGACCAACTTGTCAATACTTTCTAATAGGAATATTCTGTACTGCATTATTATTGATTCAGAATGATAAACTTCAGTACCATTCAATGCTTATTTTGCCTTTGGTTCTGAATAAATATGGCCCAATATATTGCAATCTTGTGAAAGTATGGGTAATGTGAAAGTATGGGTAATTAATTAATGAGACCAGTTAATATTAGGGAAAAGGGCATGTCTTTTCTTCTATTAACATCAGAACACAGTAATAGCCCAAGTTTATAATCCCATTTTTGTCACAAAAAGAGAACACTACATGAACAGAGGATCCAATGGGCAATTGTTAGGTTGTCCTATATTTCACTCTGCAGAAGTCTCAGAAATGCCATATATATATTATGGATCAGCAGTTATCTGGATTTGAAAGAGAAAAGATGATTTAGAATCTGCATAGGTCACACTTTTCAGCACCTCTGTAAATCACAATCTATTTTCTTGAGATTTTGTGGTAGGTAATGAAAACCATTTTCCCCCCAAAGTGAGATGGACATCCACGCATACTCTGAATCAATTTTTCCTTTTCAACCATGATCACTACATAAGTAGATATGCATATACAATTTTTGATAGATATGAAATATATCTCCACATATATAACACTAATTTGAACACAAAATGTCTTTTTATTCAATTAAAGGATTAATAATAGTATTATGGATGGTAAAAAGATGCTTATTAATTTTTATTTGATAGATATCCACATTAATTAGAGGAGGCTGAATGAATTTTGTAGGTCTTTTATCAAAAAGCTGCTACATTATTAGTGGGGGATATTAAAAGCATTGAAAATAGGGTATGTCTTGTACATATGAAACATTGATAATAAAAGGCTTCTAAAAATAATTTGTTCAGAACATTAATCAATTATTTGATTAAAAGAAACAATGCTACAGCTTATCAGAATTCTGATAACTTTCCCCAAAGCAGATGACATTGTTAAAATGTTGGAAAATGGTGGGATTCTTATCATTCTAATGCTAAAATCTAACATCTTCATGATTGTTCCATTTTGGCAGAGTTATTGCACAGTGAGATGTGAAGTTTTTCATGAATAGATTAGTACAATAAAATGAAAGCAGTAAGAGAAAGAGAGATAATTTTCACCTTTTTTCAAGTGAAAAGTGTCAATCTTTCTAAGGTTTTCCTTTGCTGTATGAGATACCACCAATCACTGTAAGCATTATAAGCTGCCTTGAATATGTGTATATTCAGAAAGGTAAGTATTCACTCAGGTATATGTGAAATAAATACATTCTAAGGACCAAAAAGAAGTGAAGATAATTGAACACCCTTGTAAGTGTGTATTTGTGATAGAGTTAAATTAAATGTGTAGAAAATATTGTGCAGGAAAAGGATTTCTTGGACTGGGAAAAGAAAGAAAATTCTCTTCCTCACTGCCAATATACTTAAAATAATAACAACAATAACTATAGCCACAGCAACAGTATAAAAATCAAGGAATGAAGAAAACCATAAAACGTAGATATATGTGAGCCTATACCTGTAAGAGAAAATATCACCCCATTGCTTAGGCCCCAAGAAAAGCACATAGAATTTTTTGAAAGTACAAGAAGTTACAGCTACAGAATTACAGGACAAAACAGGCATTCCTAGATTATGAATGAATGGAGAGAATAATTTGCTTTAAGCTTCTCTGTAAAATTTTACATTATTTGTGAGCTGAAGTCAATTTTACTTTCAGCTGCTTACTTACAGTATATTTATACATGATGCCTATAAAACAAGTATTTATTTCAGTTTTATCTACTTATTTCTCACTGTAAAATGCACAGTGCAATAATTCAGTTGGGTTACGTACCTGAAAATTCATGACTTCTAGATAATGAAATTGCTAGACTGCTAGACCTTTTTAATACAATTGATGAAGACTATGTTTAATCACCAAAGGTTAGCTTGAGTTTTTTGGGGGTCTGGATGGGGAGGAAAGACTATGACGAGACCAAGGAGTGGTGTGTTCCTCATTTTTCTGGTACTAGGAATTTTCCACCTTTAGATTAGAATGAGGTTGTATTTCCCTAGGCAGAACTGAAATATAATTTGGGGGTTCTTTTAGCCTTAAACTCTTGCTCAAACAGCAGCTTTGGCCAGGAATGCCGTTATACTAATGTGCCCCTTTTTGGACCAGTTACACAAGCAGTTACATCTTAGTCACCTAAAGTATGAGCTATTGCAATGTGCTCTACTGTCCATGAGGTTGATCTTGAAGACCATTCAGAAGCTACAGCTAGTCTAGAATGTGGTGATAAAAGCAATTGAGAGTGGCTGCTGTTTGCCATCGTGGCGCCGCAGAAGCAGGAAGACGAGCTCCGTCTTTCGCGTCCAAATTCATTCTGCTGGGGGACCCTTGAAAGGGTCAAAAGTCGCCCTGTAGGGGCGATGAGCAAGGAGGGGACCCCCGTTTGATTGCAGGAGGGCGACAGCCCTTCCATTTGATCTGGGGAAGCCCTCCAAACTGGCGGGGGAAGGACCGGCCATACCAATATGGCCTGTCACTAAGCTGCTGACAGCCGAAGTCAAAATCACCACCAAGCACCTTCAAAGCAACGCGGATGAAACTGGGTGAGATCTGATCCTCTCTTTAAGATTTTAAGTATTTTTTCCTGTAAAAGCTGCCCAAAGTACTTTTCCCCCTTTGAGGAGAGAGGGAAGGGAATTTCTACCCCACCCTCTAAGAAAAGTGGCGACTAACTACCCAGGGGAAACAGAGCAACTATAAGAACAATTTTAATCTAATTGGATGTATATTCTTTTGAAATTTGTAGACTAAAAGTGTTCCTTTTCTCATTGGAGACGGGTTTTTTTAATCTAAAAAAAGAAATAAGATTTGAAAAACTATTATAAAAATTTTGGACTTAAAAAGCTTTAAATGGCATCGGTGACATCTTGTGGCGAAGTATGGTATTACAATTTGTTATTGCCTAAAAGAGACTTGGCTTGAAGCCCAGACTCCAGAAAACATTTCTTTGACCTTGACAGTTACCACCTGTGAAAAACCCAACTGCAAAGAAGGAACTTCTGGGTGGTATATCTGGCCTGTTTGAACTATGAATGTAAATTTTTACTGATTTTCAGAGCTATGCTTGGGGAATTGCTTTCCTATTTCTTTACATGAGAATATTTACATGTTATTATACGAGATAATGGAACACTTTGGACTATAAACTCTTACTTGACAAACAATTTCTACTATAAAGACCACCTATAATACGTGAAATAGATGTCTCATATCCAGCTACAAAAGACAAAAAACTATTTTTAACGTTTGATTCTAAAGTCCTCAACTTAACATACTATCAAGAGAATATGGATGAAGATTAGGAAAAAATCCTTTCCATGTTGAAATCAATACATGAAACCATCCTTTCAGCTTGTGACAAAATAAGAAGCAACATAAAGGAACAAGATGCCAGCTTAAATATACAAACCCAGATCTTGACTACAACCAAAAAACTAACAATACAGAAAATAACAGGAAAATTGGAACAACTAAACACCAAGACAGAGGACCCAATTGACCAACAGACCCAGCCAATGGAAAAAATCAGAAAAGGGAGTGACAACACTGAAACTGGGAAAGACTTTTTACAAAAATCAGAAGAAATTTGAGGAAAAGGAAGAAGAACAGATTGAATGGAACATAAACCTATCAGGACAATTGTGGGAAATTGGAGTAATAGGGAGGCAATCTAATGAATACAAATGGGCTTGTTCTTCCCAAAAAAACTTCAACCAAATGGTCTTTCTTATTCCAAATAATATATATAATAATAGAGGAAGAATTATTTGATGATCCAAAGGCACTGACATGGAAAGTTAGTTGGCAAAGGAAGAAAGCCAGAGTAAGGCTGAAGAAAATAATGGCTTTGATTTATTAGAGGGGATATTATATTACTAACTAGAGGGTTGAATATGGTGGAAAATAGATAATTTTTAGAAAATAAAGTAACATTATAATTGAATAGGTAAGATGTATAACAAGACGATTAGACTTTGGTATGAAAAGGGAAAAAGAGAGAAGCTGAGATAAGGGAAACTTTAGTCACCTAACATAAAATATTTGGAAATCATAAATAACAGTGGTTTTTCCCCCTTTTTTTTAATATTGATGGGAAATTAAAGTTTATGTATATGCTAAAAAGTATTGATAAATGTAACAAGGGTTTTTCTTTACTCAGTTGAAAATAAGAATTCTGTTTGCCCAATATGAGATAACAGATATTACTAGAAAAAGAGGGGGAGTATTTGAGCTTCCAAAAATTAGACCTAAACTAAAAAAATTATGTATATTACTGATTTATTGGTTAACCCAGACAACACATATAATGGTTTTTGACTTATTAGAGGGGATACTGTATTATTAATTAGATGGTTTAATATGGTGGAAAATAGAAAACAGAACAAGACTATATTTAAATAGATAAGATGTATATTTAGAATATTAAACTTTGTTATGAAAAAGGAAAAAGGAAGAAGTTGAGATAAGGTCACCTAAATATAAAATGCTTAGAAATCATAAATAACAAATGTTAATTTGAATATTGATGGGAAATTAAAGCTTGGGAAAAAAGCAATAACAGGACATTGATTGTATATAAGGATCGAATGCAAACACAATTAAGTTATGTATAAGCTAAAAATTATTAATAAATGTAACAAAGATGTTTTTAGTTAGTTGATAATAACAAGAACTATATTAGCCTAATATGAGATAGTAGATATTAAGGGAAAAAGAGAGGAAATATCTGATGTTGTAACTTGAGATTTATACTAAAGACTTATGTATGTTATTGAACTATTGATTAACCAAGTCACCACGTTGCCTTTTAAATACTTAATTGTAAAATGAGAAAATTAATAAAATATTATTTAAAAAAAGCAATTGAGAGTGGCTCAGTAGACACATGTAACATCTGTGCTGCGCACTAATAGTAAGCTTTCAAATGCAATTCAAGATGCAGATTGTTGCTACAAAGTCTTTCAAGATATTATCCCTTAGATCAAAGCAGGCATCTCAATGTATAATTTTTAAAGCAGTATCATCATATGGAACCTAGGAAATGTTCCTTCTCTTCCACAGACCTGGGTTACGTAGTGTATTGTGTCCCCTGAGTGTGATTGTGTCATTTATTAAGATATAATTGTTTCCTAGCTATTGCCTTCTTTTATCTGTTTTATAACATTTAGCTCATGTTTTTAGCTTGTAAGTTGCCCAGTGTCATTAGAAATTTGGTAGCTTTATAAAATTAACCTCAATAAATAGTCAGGAGCTTTTTAAACATACCTATCAATAAAACAATATTAAAGGACTTTTTTTTAATTCCATGCCATTTATATTAATATAGAAGTATTTGCAGTCCAATCGCATAGCAATAACTAATTATAGCACTGTGACTCTTATAGCAATTGTAACATATGGGATTTTTTTCTTAATTTAAATGGAATAATACTTGTAGAAATGAAACAAAAATGTAGATTGTGTTTAAAGGATTTGTATATTTTTTATAAAATCTGAAATGATTATTTATATAGCTTCTCATAGAAGAATCTTTTGCTATTCTGTAATATTTTTGGAACTAGAAACTCTGTCCATCTGCTTCATATGTTTTCCTTATTTATTTATGTATTCCACAAAGTTTATAAAGCTCCACCAATCAAAAACTCTGTATTTCCTACTATCTTTGTGTATGGATGTGCATGTTGTTTGTGGGCTTCCCATAAGTCAGTGGTGGCGAACCTATGGCACGCGTGCCAGAGGCGGCACTCAGAGCCCTCTCTGTGGGCACTTCTCTGAACTGCTGGTGGTGGGCTGCAGAGCCCCAGAGTGCGCCGGTCGAGGGGCCGGCAGGCTATGGCTGCTGATGGACACTGTCGGCCCCCATGTGCTCACTGGCCTATGTGTGCGGGGGCAGATGGTGTCAGGCAGCAGCCGTCCCGGCCCCTGCTTTGCCTTGCCCTGCAATAATGGCACCCCCGCCCTGCCTCACCTTGCCTCGCCTCACCCTGCAGGACGAGCCTGCCTACCACCCCACCTGCCAGAGACCCCCTGAATCTCCCCCTACCCATCCCGGCCCCCACAGGCATCCCTCCCCATGAGCAATATCGAGGTGACCATGCCCACCCAGTCTGCCATGACCACCACAGCCACCCCCACCCAGTGGGCCATGCCCACCTGGCACCCGGCGATAAATAAGTGAGTGCAGTTTGGGCACTCGGTCTCTAAAAGGTTCGCCATCACTGCCATAGGTAGTTGGATGATCACTCTATAGGCCACTGGTTTTCTCAAACCAGCTTTCTTTTCTATCTTGATCAGTTCACCTGTCCTGATGGTCTTCGGTCTCTGTCTAGAAGATAGTATTATCTTAAAATAGTATTGGTCTGCTCTTCACTGGGGGTTTTCAAACAAAGGCTGTTGGCCATTTGTCTGAAATGATTTTGTGGATTCATGTGTTGAATTGAGGGTTCAGATGGATGACCAATAAGATTTCTTCCAACTCATAAATTTTATGAATCTAATATATCATAACATTCAGTGGCCAAACAAAACAGAATTGAAATTAACCAATAGAAAGTGACATATATGGGGTGAAAATCCTTCCACACACAAATAACAGAATTGTGTTCTAATCAAACTCTGCCAATGACCTTCTTTAAAATGGACTCCTAGAGAGTATCTTCTGGAATCATAGTAACTTCTGAGTATCATAACAGTAGAAGACTGTTATGATAATCAGAAGTCCCCACTTTCAGTCTGTAGTAAACAATTTTTCAAAATATGCAAAAGAGAAAATAGGCACAATATATAACAATTCAAGTTGAACATAGCCATGTGTGAGATAATGGGTTTGCTGGCTAAGAGGAACCATATATAGGTTGAAATATATGGTTATTGGGCTATTCTCATTGGGACACAGGCATGATTTCTAAAGGAAATATATATATATTGTTTTGGTATTATTTTTGATAATATTTTAATTCATTTTACAGTTTGCAACAATTTGCTACAGAAACATTAAAGAACCCATGAAAATAATATTACTTTGTCCTTTTTTATGTGCTATAGAATGGGGTAGAATTAAATATCAAAGGTGGTTTCTTTTTCTTCCTGCTGTATTCTGTAAGCAAAGAAGATTAGATATCTATGTTGGTATAATTGCCAGAAATAGGAAACTGGAGTTGATAAGCTTGGCTTCCTATATAATCATTTCAGGTAAGCTGCTGACAGCTGGAAATCAGATACCAGGAGGGACCAGCTGTGTCTTGTAGATGGCTGAGTTCTTCCTCCTTTTTCCTCATTCTTACAGGTGAGATCTATAAAAGAGGAAGGCAATTCAACAATTCAATTAAATACTTCTTTTGAATATTATTTACACCCAAGATTTTCTTTGTCTTTCTTAATATGCCTAGAGAGATGATAACAAATTTGGTTAAGAAGGCAATTAATTATACCCAGATAGCATCCTTTCTTTCCTCCCTGTCCATACTGTAAAATTCTGGTTTTTTATTAATAGATATATGCTTAGAGGTGTTGGGTATTCTTTTGCTAACACCATAGAAGTGATTTGCTGATTTGCCATTACTTTATTTTAAGATTTCTTTTTAAATTTCCCAGTGATCTCCCATTCAAGCATTAACCCTTCTCAGCTTCTTCAAAAGCAGCCCAAGTCTGCTGGATGCTTTTCTGTCTTAGGAAAGGAAAGAAACAAAAGTGAATTTCCATATTCTCTGTAATCTTAAAATGAGAGATCTAAGCAAACTTAGATTATTTGTTTTAACAGCTAATTCATGGGCTTTTTTTCATTGCTGCTAGATTCAATTGGTAATTTTCACCAAATGCAAGTAACTCTGATTTTTATTAATTGAACAGATCATATAGAAGACAATGAATAGGATACATAGAATACAGTGAACTTTGTCATAATTATGTTGGTTGAATCACTGTTTTACTTCTTGACTGGAGATCACTTGACATATTATAGATATTATTTAAACAGATCTTTAATCAATAGAGTTCCTCATTCATATTTTAAAAGATTCCTTCCATAGACATCTTCCATAAGTCTTAACAAGCATAAAAACTTTGGGAACCATAGGGCAGCACATCTAAAGAGAAGCAGAATGAAGCTACATTAGAATTGCATCTATTTCTATCAAGTTTCTGGGTGTGCAGCTAACGAGTAGGCTAGCTTGGTCATTCAGCAGTGAGACACTGGTGAAGCAGGCACAATAGTGCCTGCATTTCTGCATTGCATGAGAATAGTACATCTTCCTTCCCCTGTCCTTACCACTTTCTACAGAGGGACGACTGAGAGCATCCTGTCGTATTGCATTACCATCTGGTTTGGAAGCATTATTGCCTCAAATAGGAAGGCAGTGCAGAGAGTGATGAGGATGGCAGAAAAGATTATTGGTAGTTCACTTCCTTCTATCCAGGACATAGTATATAAGCAATGCTTGAGCAGGGTCCGCAGGATTGTCTGGGATGCCACACATCCTCTTCGAGACTTGTTTTCCTTGTTACCTTCTGATATCCAAAACAGAACATCCAAATTCAGCCACAGTTTTGTTCCATATAGCATCAACCTTGTGAACTCTTAAGCTTTCTTTTTCTGCTATGTATTCAACTGGACAGTGATTAATATATATATGTATATGTATGGGTGTATGTATATACAGTGATGGGATTCAGCCGGTTCACACCACTTCGGCAGAACCGGTAGCTAATTATTTGTTGCCCAGGCCCAGAATGGACTTCCGGAAGCGGCATCCACACAGAGAACTGGTTGTTAACATATTTGAATCCCACCACTGGGTACATACATACACACACACACACACACACACACACACACGTATATAGCATGTGTATATGTGTGTTATGTATGTGTATGGGTAGATATATACTTTCTTTTGAGAGCAGGCCACAGAATTTCATTTTTAATGTGTGCCAGTGTGCCCACAGTAAAAAATGACAAAAAAGGTTATCCTATCCTATCCTATCCTATCCCCTCCCATCCCATCCCATCCCATCCCATCTCATCTCATCTCATCTCATCTCATCTCATCTCATCTCATCTCATCTCATCTCATCTCATCATCTCTCTTGTGTCTTGTGTCTTGTATCTTGTATCATCTTATTGAGAAATGTAGGAAGTATTTGATCTTGCTGGGGGGACAACAGCTTCTCTGGGTGATGGGGTGGGAATCTGTATCTTTCAATATCTTAGTTAATCTAGACATCTCAAATTTGGAATACAAGACAAAGCAGTTTCCAAAGAACACTGTCAATTACAGGCATTCTATAGATTCTTCTATAGAAGAGTAATAGAAACTACTCAGGATTGAATTGGAATCATGCCTTCAATTATAGATTTGTTGGCAGAGTGCAAAATAGCAGTATACCGCTTTCCACGGTCCCGGATAGAGATTAGTTGAGTAGGATAAATTGGCTTTTTACAAATGAGAAATGTGGGTACTCTAAGCAAAATAAAACTTATATTAAAACAAAGCATCTCTATTATTAATGTGATCACAAATGGAGGTAAGTGCCATGCTACCTTGATATGAGCTCCTTGTTCCTGATTACACAAGACTTGTTACATGAGAATTGTTCCATATTTTCTCTGAAATGAAGAAACACAGCATATATGCCTGCCAGAAGCTATCAGCGTTCATTTTGGACCCACAGAGAAGGATGATCTTGGAATGCAGCACTGCCATCTGGGGGATGAATTAGAAAGCCAGCAGCTAAACTCCAGGCTAACAAGCAAACATTTTTGCTCATGCAGACACATGCACACAGACTGATGATGTGCTCAGTCTAAACGGTGCATGAAACAACACTTTCCCCTTGGGGTATTACCTCTTTAGAAGGGCAATATTATATTCCACTTTGATACAGGAAGAGTTCCTCCAGAGCTGTGCTTCTGAAGGCATAAAACAGCATTGCTTTTTCATGTTTCTGACATCTCTCTTTCTCTCTCTCCCCTCCACTCCCTTTCAACCTCCTTGCTTGAAATACTCTACTATGCCTCCTTGCACAATTACAGTAAACAAGGGCAAAGGTGATTTTCTGATTCTAGTTAAAAATAGCTGTGGCTCCAGTCTTTTGAAACTCATACCAAATAATAATAGAGAAATTATCATAACCTTCTCACTTGATGCTCTACTATACACAGGCACTCAGTCTTTGCATATAGCATTTCCTTCACAGCCTTAGCTTTGTAAATAATAGCTTTATTCATTGACTACCTCAGGGTATGGATGGCAAGAAATGGCCTATGCTCCTCCCCCATAAAGAATAATAATAAGGGTCCTGAGTTCACCTGCCCTTGCTAGAAGTAAAGTATTTGAAAAATGGGCTATAGCTTCTAAGCAGCATTTATACTTAAAAGAAATTACTGCCATTCTTTGCTGTGGTGGTCCAAAGAGTACTCCTATATTTCTTTTCATAAAATCAACATTTTATTAAGTCAATTGCCTGAATAAAAGGAAAGCTAAGATTTTGCTATTTATATTTTACCATTTATAAATGATTCCAACCTTATTGTGACATAAAAGATTATGATAATATGGAATCATGCAATAATCTGTTAACATTATGTTATGTCTTTTGTATCATCAGTTCCTAGTGGCTTGCAAAGTTATATAAAAAGGACTTATTGTGAAATAAATCATAGAGTTGGAATGGATTTAAAGTTACTTAGTAATTAATAAATGGCTGCTGAAGTTCCTGTAACAATGTTGATGTAACTTGAACATAACTATGTGTTGCATTCTTCATCTTGACTACTGTGTTCTATATCAGTTGCTCTCATGTACACATTGCAGGGCTCTGACCACAACTCAGCATCTGGTAAAGCCCAGCTTATCCCAATTCAGAGGAAATCCTTAGTGCTGATAGGATCAAATGAAAGGTCTTCAAAATGTAATATTGAAAGAAAAAATTAAATTGAATTTGCTGCAGTGGAAACTTACTGAGTGGAGAAACAAGCCTGCCAAAGAAACTACAATTGATGGGAACCAGGAAAGGATAGCATAAAGGGAGGATGTAAGATTAATACGTAGATAAAATTGTTATTTGGGTCTTCAGAATGGGAAAAGGAGCTGTAAGAGGAGATTAAACTGAAAAACAGAAAAGAACCTATTTTTCTAAGAAGTCATAAAAAGGGGGCCTAGATCTCAGACAACTGAGTATGTGTAACTAGTTAATTAATATTAACTGACAGACCTTGCATAAATTATCTCCTAATTTTAATGTACATGTGATGTATGATTTAGTATGTAGCAGGAAATATATAGGAGGCGGTCAGAAAGAATGTAACCTCATAGTACCTCAGCCAATGGGGAACGAGGAGGGATGTGGCGGCCGGGACAGGGTTGTATAAAGAAGGGAATATTTTGGGCCGGAACTTTGGAGAGAACCAAGCTTTGATGGCTTCTCTCCTCACTTATTGCAATAAACAAAACAAAGACCTTCACTGTGTCTTGGCTGGTTATTGGTCAGGCGAGCTTGCCTCTGGTCACAAAGGAAAGTAGCCAGGAGCACATAACAGTGCTACCATTCTATGCTGCTCAGGCAGAAAGCTTAAGGATGAAGCTTCCTCATGATCTCTTCCATAGTTTCATTTAATTTTTCTGTCACTCAGGACTCAGGCTTTGGAAAGGCTCAGATTTGCATTTAGATTCAGCAATGCTCAAAGGAAGAATTGAAAAACTCTTGCTATAGCTGCTGTTGAGCAGGAAAAGGTTGGGACACTGTTCTTTGGGGAAGAGTTGCTACAGCCTGAGCTTCTTTCCCCTTAGATCCCTTACACCTCTGTTGTTATCCTTTAACATGGAAGTGAAAGCAATACTTTTTATGGATTTATGGATAATAATCTGGGGTGGGGAGAGGTAGTATTGCTGTAGTTGCCAAAATTGAGAAACACTGTTGTAGAATGTGATGACATCATTGCTTTATCTTTCTAAGCCACATAAAGATTAATGACTGGTTCACTACAGAAAGTGTGTTTAAAAATAGATATGAATATTTTGGTAGATTTCCCTCCACCCTGTTTACATAGAGCTGCTTTTAATATATAAAGCAAGTTAGCCAGGAAAGTAGTATTTGTATGTTAAATGGTCATCTTGGAAGCACATCCAGTATTAAATCAGGAAATGGAGCATATCATCGTGGCTTGTGAAGCTGAACAGCCAAAATGAAAAACTGCTTCCAGTAACAGGGAACCGGGAAAAGGAGAAGCAAATTCACAACCTTCAAGAGGACCTACCAGTTGAAATAATAGTACCTTTGAAGAGCAAGATGAAATGAAATAGAGAGCCTTGTTGTGCTTGGACAGGCACTCTTCATTTTCTCCAGTCAAAATGACTCATAATTAATTTTCTTAGAAGTATGTGAAGGGAACTATTGAATCTGGCTTAGTGAGACCTTAAAAAGCCTCCTAAGAAAATATAGATATCATTTTAGATAGTAAAAGATGTATTCTTAGAGGTTAATAATTGGTTAGAGAGCAGATGCAGAGAGTAAGAACAAATACATCTAAGAATGGAGGGATATAAATAGCAGGAGTCTCTTACATATCTTTTAAACGTATTCATTTTTGGTCAGAGTAAGCAATGCAGTAGCCAAAAATCCATCCAACCAAATGATCATAGCAATCTACCACACAACTGTTATGAAAAAAATCAAATTCCATATTCTGGATCATTATAGGGAAAGCTGTATATCAAATTTTCATTGCTATAATTCATACAAACTGATGATAGAATCAAACTTTTAATGCTGTGTATACTTTTGGCCATTCATTTTCCAAAAATGACAAGAGCTGGAAATGGTGTATCAAATGGCATTGAAGATGCTTTTCTGATAAAAGGTTATAATGTTTGGTTTAACCTGGAGAAAATAGACAGTGTATTCAATAATTTCTAATGCTGGGAAAGATAGAGGGCAATAGAAGAAGGGGACGACAGAGAACGAGGTGGCTGGATGGAGTCACTGAAGCAGTAGGCGTGAGCTTAAATGGACTCCAGAAGATGGTAGAGGACAGGAAGGCCTGGAGGAATGTTGTCCATGGGGTCGTGATGAGTCGGACACGACTTCGCAACTAACAACAACAACATGGATAGGAAGTTGTTTTTCTCCCATAAATTTCAGATTATCTAATGAAACCAAATGGCAGAAAATTCTATTCAGAAGTACTTTCTCTCACAGGACAGTTAAACTATGGAATGCCTAGGTTCCAAGATGGCTAACTTGGAAAGCCTTAAAAGGCAGATGAATAAGTGATATATGGCTTCTAAACATGATAGTTATATGTTATCTTAGTATCAGACTGCAATGCTTTTCAATGCAAGTGGCTATATTGCATAAATAGAGCTTTCTTTCCCCCCCCCAAGTCCTGTTGGGGGTTTTCCATTGGCTGGGGAATTGTGGGAATTGAAGTCCACATATCTTAACCAGCCAAACCCTGGCCTAGGCATTTTTTTGGCCACTTTATGGGCTAATAGATAGAAAGGCTGTCCTTTCCTTTTGTAAAAGAGTCTTTTTTGAGCAATAGCTCATTGGGAAGTAAAGTTATTGGACTGGGAGAAGAGCTTTGTTGCTGCATCTCTTTGAAAATAGGCTTAGTCAATCTCAGATTTCTCAAAGGCCAGCTCTAAAAGTCTAGCTAAGTGACTGTGAAGAAGAATTTATAAAAGGTGATCACACATCAGACAGCTTTCTAAAACCAGTCATCTTTCTTCCTTTGTGGTTATTGTAAAATGAGTGGCTTTAATTGAGAAAAATGTATCAGAGTGGGGAAAAAATCCTCCAAGGATCATGAACTTGGCTGCCACCAGTGCCCACAAGTAAGAATCAATTTGGTTTTTAAAGATGGCTTTTACTGAGAACGGAAAGAATTTTCTGCAGATTCTTTGGTTATAGTGCTCTTTCTGTTACCACCATCACCACCACTATTTTTTTTTCTCTTTTAATGATCACATTCAAATATAATCCTGATCATTTGAAATAAATCTAAAATGCTGGGAGCTTTTCTTATTCCTTTCTTTAAAGGTTAGGAAAGCTGGAAGGCAGCACCTTTGCTCAGAGTAGAGGAACATATTTCAACAAGTTCACAGTTGGGTCAATTTTGAACAGAAGAGAGGCTAAAGATCCCCTAAGTTCCACTTAACAGCATATAAAGCCATCTGGCTTACATTGCCTGAAATAAATTTTAAAATATCATAGCTTTTTTTCTCTCCAGAATATATATTATAAAGAAATGTAAATCTTATATAATTATATGTATATTCTTTGATGTATAAAGAAATAGAAATTTATATTTCTTATATAAAAGTACAAAATATATTTATAAATCATATTAATATATGCCAAACACAGGCTGGATGTTAATTCACACTCTATGAAGTTTCTAAAGTTTCATTTGTGTGAATTGGCATTACAAAATGAACAATAAAAATATAAATGTGTGAATTTCGCTGGATTTATATCCAGTTCCAATGCTAATTAGTGTTATCATCCCGCCTTCCACGGGATCCATTTGTCACCCAGAACACTTTTGTTTCTATAAGTCCCAGAGTCCACTATTTAAAATTCATATTTCCACTTGGAAATCAGTGGCATAGTTTCCTGATATGTTTAAATGAAAAAGTGGCAATGTTCCCAGGTCTGGGGCTTAGAATGTTTTTAGGGCCCTGTTACTTGGTTTTACAATTAGTTGAGGAATCATCACGGCTCCTTTTTGTACTTATTTATTTTGTGGTTGTTTTTATTATTTTAATGCTTTTTAAAATTGTTTTATAATTTTAGAATAGTAAGCCACCCAGAGTTACTTGGTTGAATTGGGTGGCTATAGACATTGAAAAAAATATAAAAAAAATAAAAAGCCTATTGCATGATATGAAGCTTAAATTATATATTTAAAATCTCAAAACAAATTCCTGGAGCAAAATGCATCCATTTTGGCATCATTTGTCAGTGTAGGAAATAGGTTTTCATGTGAAATATTACAATCATAATTCTACTTTTCCTCTTCTGAGTACACTTCTTACACATAGTCAAGAAGAGATATCAATTACTGTCTCAAGAGGACATTTTCTTTTCACGACCATCCTGTAATCTTTCTTTCTCTCTTTCTTCAAAAGAGTAATTTTGGGGGGATGGATATATTAACTGTTCTTCCTTTAAGAACTCCAGTAGTAGTTGTAGAAGTAGTAGTAACAGTAATTCTATCTAGGTTTCCCCCCCCCCCCTTAAAGTAGTAATAGGATTAGTGACACTTCATTACTTCCATCCGCTTCATTCAGCTGAAAACTTGAAGGAAATATATAAAAGTCCAGCAATGCCAGTTGTGTGGGGTAAATTGATTCCTTTACCCTGAACCTCTGACCAGTGGTGGAAGCTGAACAGATTTCTGCTAGTTCCCTTGGAGTTCTGTAACTTGTTGTTCATTGTTCCATTACACTGCTCCTGTCAGCTCACACTGACAAGAGGCAACCTCACTCCCCCCCCCTTTTATCAGAAAATCCACAGTGAATACAGTGGAAGCAAGTCAATAATTCCTATTAAAAGTCAGTAGAAGAGGAAAGAAAGTAAATAATTTTCCTCAGGACACATTGTCCTTCTTGTACAGAAAGAAATAAAATCATATTTGCTTTTCTGTTAATGCAGGTAGCTAGCAACTTATGACCATAATTGAGCCTGCAATTACAGTTGTAAGTTGTGCCGATCATTAAACAGGTCATCGCAGACCTGATTTTATGTCATTTTTTGGTGGTTGTTAGGGGAATTTGTGGTTGTTCATCAAATGTTGAGACTACCCGTAATATGGATGGACCTAGAATTGGCTTTCCATGAATGGAAGAGTTCCTTCTGTTTATGGAAGACAGAACAAAAGTAAGTGATTTCTGTGGACTCTCCAATCATCTAGGGACCATAGAACCTTTCAGAATAGTGTGTGTGTGTGTGTGGGGGGGGGAAAATACTGGGATAGCAAAGGGTGGAGAATATATTTTCTTACCCCCTCAGTTGGAGCCTTCTGTGAAATTTCATTCCAGAAATGCTGAAAAGAAACTGGCATCAGCTAAATTTCCATAACATCTCTAGACAAAGAAATGGACTGGGTGTTTTATCTGCGTTTTTTAGTAGAAGAAATTTTCCCACAATCTCTTGGAGTCAGGAGGCCACTTAATGTTCTAAATATTCTAAATCATAGCATGTTCGTATATATAATGCTATGATTTTCTAACTTTACAACAGGACGATCACAGTCCTTTTGTACAGATTGCAGTATGAATATGACATTAAAATGCTGTCATTATATGGGGAGAAGCAATCACAACCCATGTATCTGGTGCACCAACATCTTCATTATAAGCTCTAAGAGGCAAATTAGACAACTTGCAAATGCTTATATAGAACATTTGTTCTTTATAGATGACAAGCACATAAAAGGAAACCTAGGTAATATCTCTGGAATGCGAGATAAGTGCACATCATTCAGAATGGCTCTTCTGTTGTTTCCTTAAACTTGTACACAGCTGAAGCCAAAGGTATTATATTATCTCTGAAATTTTATTGCTGAACAGTCACACATAAGGTTGAATGTAAACATTAAATGTGAAAGCCAACAATAAAAATATTTCAAATTATTTAAACAATACATGGGAAAGCATCTTAAGTTTTTGTTTTAATAACAAGAAAAGAGGCCTGATGGGACAGCCTTTACAGAGCAAAGCCTGGTCAAACAGATTGCTATTTAAACTAATAAATTAAAAAAAATGAAATTGAAATGTGTTTTTTTAATTATTTCTACAAAATTGCTGTAAATGGAATAATTTCTTTATTTATCAAGATGTTTTGTGCAATCCGTCAAGGAAGTTTTAATCTTTGTATTTATTTTTTATATTGCAACAATTGGCCTGTCTTATCAGACAATTCAAGTGTGTTATGGACTTAAAATCACTAAACACAGTTACTACATGATTTTTGGAGTTAAAAATCCAATAAACAAAGAAATAAACATTTATAGTGTTTGATAATTATGAACATTATTCACCAAAACATATTATGTCTATTTATTTTACTTTGTGTTTGAATTGTTTTAAATGTCTTGTAAAACATATCCTGAGGAAAAATTCTGAGGATTTACAACTATCATTGATAGTTGTAAATATTTTAAATGGTTTATCTCAGGTTAATATTGATATATACTGATGGTTAAAAAAAAGACTGCATGAGTATATAGGAAAATATAAAAGACATAAGAATGAATATTACTGTGATGTTTATATATGTTGATATATAGAGGAATTCCTATGTTAATAGCTTTACAGTATTTTAAACCAGTTAATAATTTATTAAGAAAAAATCTATAAGAATAAATTAGAGAGCCTTTTATATCACAAAGCACGAAGCCAAAGACACCAGCCTGAAGATGGCGAGTGGGACCTCGTCGAAACGTCGCCAAGACACTCTCAATCTTACACGGGAAAAGACCCGAATATGCCAAGACCTGCATATATATATATATATATATATATATATATATATATATATATGTCTTTAATAATTTTAAATATTGGAATCCCAGGTATGGACATTTAAAGTCAATTAAATAAAATAATGAACTCCAGGATATTAGAAAAAGGCTTCTTTATTGCTGAGCTTTCGTTAACAACCTGTTAACATCATCAGAGCAAAGGGCTAAATGGCAGGGGAGCATGTGCATAAGTTCACATAACAGTTGGAAAACGGTTACATTGTGGCATGTGCACATAGCGTGCTTAGGAAGCTCGTTTAGAAAAAATCACGTTGACAATAGCAGGTATACAGCAGTAAGCCTCCCAACAAGATTTAAAAGTCGCGCTTGTCAGCTGTTAGGCGCGCAAGCCGGATCGTGCCTGTCAGCTGTTCGGCGCGAGGTTAACAGGGGGCCGTGCGAAGTCTTAATAATAATAATAATAATAAAGTTGGAAGGGACCTTGGAGGTCATCGAGTCCAACCCCCTGCTCAGGCGGGAAACCCTATACCATTTCAGACAAATGGCTGTCCAGTCTCTTCTTAAAAACTTCCAGTGTTGGAGCATTCACCACTTCTGGAGGCAGGTTGTTCCACTGGTTAATTGTTCTAACTGTCAGGAAGTTTCTTATCTCAGTTCCAGGTTGCTTCTTCCTTGACGAGTTTCCACCATACTTCTTGTCCATGCCTAAGGCGCCTTGGAGAATAGCTTGACTCCCTCTTCTTTGTGGCAGCCCCGAGATATTTTGGAATACTGCTATCATGTCACCCCTAGTCCTTCTTTTCATTAAACTAGACATACCCAATTTCAGCAAACGTTCTTGATATGCTTTAGCCTCCAGTCCCCTAATCATCTTTGTTGCCCTTCTCTGCACTCTTTCTAGAGTCTCAACATCTTTTTTACATCGTGGTGACCAAAACTGGATGCAGTATCCAAGTGTGGCCTTACCAAGGCATTGTAAAGTGGTATTAATACTTCACGTGATCTTGATTCTATCCCTCGTAATGCAGCCCAGCACTGTGTTGGGCTTGTTGGCAGCTGCAGCACACTGCTGGCTCAATTTAAGTGATTGTTCCACTAGGACTCCGAGATCCGTCGCACAGTTACTACCTATAGCAAGGTACCCACCTATACTGACCTGTCATTTGTTTTTCTTGCCTAACTGTAGAACCTTGCCTTTTTCACCATTGAATTTCATTCTGTTAGATAGCGCCCAATCTTCAAGTCTGTCCAGGTCCTCCTGTATCTTAAGCCTGTCTTCTGGAGTGTTGGCTATTCCTGCCAGCTTGGTGTCATCCGCAAATTTGATGAGTTCCCCATCTATCCCCTCGTCCAAATCGTTGATGAAGATGTTGAAGAGCACTGGCCCCAGGACAGAGCCCTGGGGCACCCCACTGCACACTTCCCTCCATGTAGATGCGGTTCCATTGAGGACCACACGCTGAGTACGGCCGGTCAGCCAGCTACGAATCCATCTGGTGGTGATGCTGTCTAACCCACATTTTTCTATTTTATCAAGTAGTAGGTTGTGATCTACTTTATCAAATGCATTACTGAAGTCCAAGTAAATTA